>CM052437.1:108565825-108615352 GCA_028533085.1 Varecia variegata | reverse complement strand
AAAAAAAAAATTAAGTATATAAAAAAAAAAAAAAAAAGACGTCCACATCCTAACCCCAGGTTTTCTCAGTTTAAAGAAGGTGCTTCCTCAGCTGGTCCAAGTAGCTGTGCAGATTATATACTTAGAACCTCTTTTTTGTTATCTATTCTAAAGGAAGATTTAAGACATATAAATATAGCACTAATTTGCCACCTTGCGAAAGACACTGAAATCCGAAGAAAATAAAAATAGCTACCATTTACATTTTGTGGAAATAGTATGTGCTGTGCCAGTACTTAAAATATTAGCTCTGATTCTAACTGCAGTCTGAACAAATCAGCATCATTTTCTGCATTTTACTAAAGTGGAAACATGTTCAGAGAGACGTGCCCAAGACCACACAGCTGGGAGGTAGGAGGAAGGTCAAGATACAAATCCACAACTGGCTGATTCCAAAGCTCTTCCCACCATCCTGAACTGCTTCCAAATAAATTGTAGCAAAATCTTCCTGTCGTCTTAGCACCACAGCTTATCTGTTATCAAAGGCACCCTTTCTAAAGTGTCTTGGCCAACTCCCAATAGTGCCCTGAAAACATCATCAGCACATACCATTGGTAAAAGACCCTACACATCATGTGGACCTTTCACGTCACGATTCAAGTGGAAATACCGCCCAGGGACCAAACCTCAAAGCCACCCATTAACATACTCTGTGCTGAGGTAGCTGCCCTCCAACTAAATAGAAAAAAACACATCACAACGCTTCCAAGGAGGTCTTAACCAAAGAGATCAATCTTTTCAACAGATAATCTGAATGATTTCTAAGTAATCAAGCACCTGCTCATTGTGCCTGAGGCATCTTTGAACCCTCCATAAAATGCTCTCTACTTCCACAGTATGGATCCTCAGACAGGAGGTGCAAAATTCAGAGTAAAAAAAATGAATAAATGAAAGTATATTCTTAAGTCAATATGTATGAAATTGCTGATGTTTAACAATTTTTAATTCACAAAAAAACGGCAACTTCAAATGGTTCAAACTAAACCTTAGAACAGAGGTTTAGCTGTAAGAATAAAGGCCAGAAAACACAGTAGCTTCTGTAGAGAGAGAAGTCTCTTGCTCCTCGTGCAACTGTGCCGACGTGAGGAGCCCAGGCTGCCAAGGCAGTTCCGTAGTGCAGAGAACCCAGGCTCTTCCTATGTCACTTTCCTGCCATACTCAACACATGAGACGGCAGGAGTCCACCCCACAGACTAAAGGCTGCAGCTCCACCCCCCCACCATGGTGTCCACATCCAGACAGTGGGGCAGGGACAGGGGCCAGTGGAAAGCAAAGCCCTCCTCTCAGGATCATCTCTCCCTGGTCAGAGCCTGAGTCACACGGCTACATGTCGCCATAAACAAGGCTGGGAAACACTATCGTGAGCTAGACAGCCTCATCCCAGCAAAACACTGGGGTTCTGAAATTAAATGAAAAAGGAAGAACTGATATTCAGGAGCAGCCTGCAATCTCTGCCACATAACAAGGGAAAGAACTGAAATTGTCATAAAATGCTGCAGAGTTTCTATGACGGATCATGTAAAATTGACTGAATTGGAAAGCTCTGGAAAAGCATCTGGAAAGATGAAAATGGAGTTACTGGAATAAGCTTAAATTAAGTGGAAATCAGAATTCTTAGCATATGCAAGTTGCTAAGAAGCAGATATAGAACACGCATGAGTTCTCTGATGGCTTAGAAAACATCTGCCCTTTGTAGAAATCTGCCCTTTTCCAATCTGGGAGAGCACACACATCCCATGCTTTGCTCTCTTCTTCCCCAGTTTATGAGGTCATATTTGGTGGCCTATCTTTCTCTTACTCCTGGTGCTCAATGTAGGATGAGATGTAAAGATTTTGTAAGATGTTCATCTTGTAAGAAATGAATTAACTCAAATACTAAAGAATTCTTTATGATTTTTCCAAACCATCTTTTGAGGCACTAAGACCCCAAGGTACAAATACCTCCTTCCCAGATCCCACAAGACTTTGAGCATCATTTTTATTAAAGTAGTTTAAGTTGTGGGAATAAAACCACCATACGACCAAACACAGGTGATTGTCACAACAGTTTGCCCCACGTTAAGAAAGTCCAGTATATAAAGAAAATACCTTCTCCAAAGTTAAGAAGAGGGTATTGGGAGGTCCCAGGGATATAAATATGATGACATATAAAGCAATGAATGACACATAAAGCAATGAAACTTTTTCAGGTACCAGACCACACTGAATTTCTCCCCTACCCTTGGCCACTACATGAGACCTGACATTTTCTCAACTCAGCAACACAGAAGAACATCACCAGGACTGATGAAAAGAACACTGCACTGCAAAGTTGAACCAGACTTCCAAGATCAATTCCATATTTAACTAGCTAAGTAATCTCAAGCAAATTGCCTAACCTTTTCTTCTTTGTGCTTCAGTCTCTCTATCTGTGCTATAATAATAGCATCTACTTCATAGGCTTATTATGAGGGTTAAATGAGTTACTATATGGAAACTGCTTATAATAGTGCCTAACAGATGGGAAGCACCCAATTCTTAATGCAAACCAGACTGGCACAAGAATTAAGAAGCCTTGAGTGCAAATTTTGCATAATCCTTCATTTCTCTCTGGAGTGTATCAAAAGCTAAAGAGGGAAATAAAACCTGGAAGCCCCAGCTTATAGAGTCCTCCTTCCCATGGTGGAATGAAGATGCCTCCTTCATCCATAACAGCCTGGCAAGGACGATATAATGGAATGAGGAGGAAAATCTTCCCCTCCATGGAAAAGAGAAAATGAGGTCGAAGAAAATATGTCCCAATTTTCCCTCTCCTTCCTATGAAGTGAGGATAATGTCAAGGTCAGAGGGGAGCTACGGCTCTTATTCTGCACTGCACACTCTGGAAAGATCACTTGCCCCACTCACCAGCTGAGGGCACAGCTACATCACTGTGGCTGCACAGTGCAACCAGGCTAAGAAGACCTGAAGTTTAGAATCCCTGACCTGCCCTTGATACTCATGTGGTAAAGACATATAGACCAGCTGCTGTAGCAGTGGCCATGTGGCTCTGTAGCAAGAGCTGGGACCTCAGCCCAATAGCAATATAGCCAAATGGCAGAGGAACATACGGTGCCAGAAGAAACCCAGGTGAGGTTGAGCCCATCAGTACATGCCGTGCCACTAGGCCTTGCTTGGGCCCAACCACATTACAAGCAGGGAAAAGCCACTCGTGTGGGCACAGGACACTGCTCCCAGGTGACAGGAGGCAGAATATAGCACTCCAAAGAACCCCTGCCACCGTGCAACTATCTGTACCACAATCCTGTCCCAGCATGTACACAGACACCATCTGTACATTTCCCATGCACGTGTGAGTTGTGGTCTGAGTTTAAAATGGTGACCACTCCCCCACCTAATTCAAACACAAAATGTTGACAGGTTCTTGAGAGAAACGTTCCTATGATTATGTGCAAAATAGATTAATATAAAGATAAAATTATTCATTCATTAAATAAACATAAGTCCTATAGGGAAACAGCAGTGAACAAACGCAACTCAGTTAGCAACACCAAATTTATAACTCAAATATATAGGCTTTCTAAGCTCTCACAATTGTGGGTGGGAATGTAGATTTGGTACAACTTTGGGAAACTGTTTGGCACTATCTCCTAAAGCTAAACAGTGCCTACCCTAATGAATCAGTAACTCCACTCATAAGTATTAATCCAAGAGAAATAAGTGGTTTTGTCCACCAAAAGACACGTATGAGAATGTGTATAGCAGCCTTGTTCATAATGGCCTAATACTGGAAACAATCCAAATGGACTGGAGAATGGACAACCCAATTGTGGGATATTGTACAGTATAACACAGCACCAGAGAAAAAGAGTGAACTACTGCTGCACACAGCAGCACGGATGGATCTCAAATACATTATGATGAGCAAAAGAAGCAAAACTCAAAAGAGTACATAGTGTATGATTTCATTTATACAAAGTTCAAGAACAAGTGAAACTAATCTGTGGGGTTAGAATGGTGAGCAGAGGAAAGGAGGTATTAGGAGTGAAGGGGCGTGAGAGAGCTAGTGGATTCCGGAAATGACCCCTGACTTCATCCAAGTAGCAGCAACCTAGGTTTTAAATGCTTATATATACATATATATGTATATGTAAAATTTTTACACATATATAAGAATTTATCAATACGTACACCTAAGATTTTTTCTACTTACTAAGGGTATGTCATACCTTATTCCAAAAACTTCAAAAGAACACACATACAGATGGTCTTACTAGGTCTTTAGTGTGAAAGGAGAGTCATCAGTGGTACCGTGTCACCCCACGGAGGCTGTTCTACATCCAAACTCTGCAGGGCCTCATCTAATGCACCCTGGAGATAAATGTAGACTTACCCCTAATCACCTCTGATGGATTTGACACGGGCCACCTCTACATAAAAATCTCTATTTGTCATGACATGAACAACTGGAAAAGGGTAGGGTACAGTAACTTGAGGACCGAATTAATTTAAGAAATTTTGTTATCTCTTAAATAACAGATCAAAATAATTCTTTCAAAGGTGTGTGATGAGAAACCTGGAGTGGCAGAGGGCATGCATCACACATTCACGTTGAAACAATGACAACACTTGGGCCAAATCCTGAGGGACCCAGATAATTTGAGTCTTCAAAGGGCAAGGACCATGACCAAAACCGGAACAAACCAGACTGGGTCCCTGGGTACCAGCAGTTCTGCCATCCACCAGTGACTTTATTCTCCTTCCTGCTCTTCAAGTTTTGTGGAAATGTTTAAACCAAAAGAGTCTATTAACAGTTTAGACTCATTAGTGTTTAAGCTTTTTAAGGTCATAGATCTTTCTGGAAATCTAATATGGGCACCCAGAGGAAAGGTATAAAATGTTGCATATATTTTGAGATGTCAAAATAATACTTAATAGCTCCTAACCATGGAACCATAAAACTACTAAGAGGAGTTGGAGACATTTTCTCAATAATCCAAATCATTTAATAGAATGTAAGTGTACATTTACTTATAATAAGGCTAAAAACTAATTAATTCTTTATATTACTTTATTTTTAGCTAGAGTTATATTTAATAAATGTGCTAATAACACTAAATGCCTCCTACTATGAAATTGCTTTATTTTTTAAATGGAGAAATGAGCTAATGATTATTCACTAAATATAGTCCATTTCATAAGAAAAATATATATTTGAAATATGCAGTACCTATACAGGTTAATGTAAAAACAGTATAAATATTATATATTGTTGTTTGTAACTCATTTTTATCCTATTTGATTTAAAAGACAATTGCATAAACCAATAATTACAAATCGTGTTGATGAATAATATACAGAATATAAAAATATTATTTGTTTGACGATCACAACACAACAGAGGGGAGAGGCAATGGAGCTATACAGGAGCAAAGCTTTATAAACTATTGAAATTAAGTTAGCATTAATCTGAAATAGATTCTTACAGATTTGGATGTTAATTGTAATCTTAGGGAAATCACTAAGAAAATAGCTCAGAAACTATAGTAAAAGAAACAAAGGAATTAAAATTCCTTACTAGAAAATATCTATTTAAAACAAAGAAGGCAGTAATGCAGAATAAAGGAATACAAAGAAATAAGAAATAAATGACAAACATAAATCCTATCTTTTCAGTAATTACATTAAATGTAAATCAATTTAATGCCATAATTAAAAGGCAGAGATTGACAGAATCGATTTTTAAAAATCCAACTAAATGCTGTCTACAAGAGACACAATTTAGATTCAAAGGAACAAATAGGTTGAAAGTACAAGGATGGAAAAGATATATCATGTAAATAGTAACCAAAAGAGAGCTGGAATGACTATAACTCATATCAGATAAAATAAACTTTAATACAAAAATTGTTACTAGAGACAAAAGAGGACATTTTATGACAAAAAAGTCAATCTATGAAGATATAACAAATATAACCATTTATGTACCTAATAAAAGAACACCAAAATACATGAAGCAAAAACAGATAGCCTTGAAGAAACAGACAATTCAACAGTAACAGCTAAAAACTCCAATACCTTACTTTCAATAATGGATAAAACAGAAGATCAACAAGAAAATAAACCAACCAGTCCTAACACACATCTATAGAACACTCCATCCAACAACAACAGAATACAATTCAGGATAGACCATATGTTAGACTATAAAATAAGCCTCAATAAATTTAAAAGGACTGAAATCACATGAAGTATGTTCTTCAACTACAGTGGAATAAAATTTGAAATTCTTAACAAGGGAAATTTGGAAAATTAACAAATATATGGAAATGAAACAACATGCTCTTCAATAAACAATGGATCAAAGAAGAAATCACAAAGGGAAATTAGAATATTATTTGAGATAAAGGAAAATGAAAACACAATATACCAACATTTATGGAATGCAACTAAAGCAGAATTTAACAGAAAATTTATACTGCAAGCACCTATATTAAAACAGAAGAAAGATGTCAAAGTAATAACCTAACCTTCCACCTTAAACCAAACACAAACCAAACCCAAAAAGAATAGATGGAAGAAAATAGTAAAGATTATACTGAAAACAAGTGGACTAGAGAACAGAAAAACTACTGAGAAAATCAATGAAACCAAAAGTTGGTTCTTTTGAGATTAATAAATTGATAAACCTTTAGCTAAATTGGCCAAGAAATAAAGAGAGAAAGCTGAAACTACTAAAATCAGGAATGACACAGGGGACATTACTACTGACCTTACCAACATAAAAAGGCATATAAAGGAATACTATAAACAATTGTATAACAACAAATAAATAAACTAGATGAAATGGAAAATTCCTAGAAAGACACAAATTACCAAAACTGATTTAAAAGGAAATAGAAAATCCAAACAGACCTAAAATAAGAGATTTTATTGACATTCAAAAAATTTCCCACAAATAAAAAACCAAGGCCTAGAGTGAATTCTACCATCATTTAAAGAAGAAATAATACCAATCCTTCACAAATTCTTCCCAAAAATAAAAGAGAAGGGATAACTTCCCAATTCATTCTATGAGATCACTATTACTCTAATACAAAAACCAAAAACATCACAAGAAAACAACAAAGCAATATCCATTATGAATATAGATACATAAATCCTCACCAAAATATTAATACTAAAAAAAAATCAAGTTTAAAACCTAATGTACAAATTCCTAGCAAATAGGGTACCATCCACAGTAGAATCAAATTCTCCTCTAAGTTTTGACCACTCTTCCTATAGGGCACTTTCAGCAATCTAATTACCATTCACTCTATAATAAAACAGACAAGATCAACTTAATTATAAACAAATCCCCCGAAACTTACCCTATCTCCTCCTGTCACCTACCAAAAATATACAGCAGTTTTCTGAGGCAAATCTTTCATCTTACTGTACTTTTTTAGATTGCTGCATTAACCACCATTACTCTAAAATTACAGTGGCTTTTCCAGAATCAGATTACACAGAATCCAACCTGCCATGCTATACAACACTCCCAATAAGGAAATTATTTGACCCTTGATGAAACATCTCCAATTTGACCTCCAGAAAACTGATTGATTTCTTTGAAATTTAGGTAGGCTTTTTCATGCATAAGGGTATTTTTTGAGCATCACTTTTCACTCTTCTCTCTCTACTACATTTACAGTCACTGTGTGGTAGAAAGTCTTACTCTCCATATTATAACCCTGAAGTGGACCTAGGAGCTCATAACCACCACAAAAACTCAACCAAACCCCCTTCTGTAAAATGGTATGCTTTGCAAACTCCACTGTGCCTTAGAATCACCCAAGGAACTTTTTAAAACTGTAGATTCTCAAGTTTTACTTAAGAGACTCTGATTTGGTAAGTTTGTAACTAAGCCCAGGAATCTGCATTTTTAACTTACCCACCTCCCCAGGTATTCCTGACCACACTGCTCTCAAAGTACCTGATTTCTAGCTTCACTGTCTATGTCTAACAGGAGCAACTACAGGCCATCAGTCCCCAGGAGAACCTATGATGTAGGTCTCATGTCCCAACCCATAGTTCAGGAATGCTAGTGGTCCCCTCATAAGCATTTTGTGAAAGGGTTGCAAAAGAAGTATGGACATCATATTCCTAGAGACTCTCAGAGAAGATATTATGTTATAGAAATCTGTAGGTTAAAGAGGCAGGATTTCTTACACAGATTTCTCAAATGTTGAGGAATTACAGAGTGTGTAACAGGAATCTCACTGTTCTTCAACCTCCTAGGCCACGCTACCATGAGTTGGGAGATTCTCTCAAGGCTTAGACCATCTATACTATTCAAGGATTTGCAACCATTATTAGTTAGAGAAAAAGACTGCTACAAAAGATTCTCTTCCAAATTTAAGATTTCTTCAAAGTTTTAAATCGTCTTAAGCTGATAAGCTTATTATTCCTGAATCCAAGACCACTGCCTACAAAATAATCAAGTCAATGCCCATAATTAAGTCAAGTTGGTGTCAGCCTTAACCATGTTTCCCTCTTTACACCCCCAACTCTCTACATATACATTATATACCAATTTATTGGTTATATATAACCAAATAATGAAATGTTGGGCATCCTAATGCAATCAAACCTTTTAAAGACAAAATAATCTTTCTAGATATGTTACATTTAAGAATTTGATAAGGGCATTCATTTTTGTTTTGAACATCTGATGGTTTAAGATAAGAGACCCTACTCAACAAATCCATGAAAGCAGGCTGGGTTGGAGTTTACTGCTATTGTACAAAGGGATCTTTGTATGGCTGATAATTCAGAGGGCTAATCAGCTCTGAACCAGTGTCCTGGCTTTGTGTCAAGGGACCAACTATGTTCAGAAGGATACTTCAACGTGTGAGGGTAGAAATCTGATCACACAAAAGGACAGCTACTACAGTAGGACCATCCCAATTAGGGTCCACTTTGGGTAGTTAAATATCCAAATGCTAGACGAGATCATTGATAAGGCCAATGTTTATAGTCAATTCTATATGCTACAGCTCTATTTATGCCCAATGAATAAGGGCAAAGAGTCTGGGGTACAGAATGCTTCCTGACTCCCATACTCCCACACTCTTACCCTATTACTCTTGCCTGATGGCTGCAACTCATTCTTAGAATCTTAGCTTAAAATCTACCTTCTTCAGGTAAGTGTGTTCAATACTTTCATTCTAGATTAGTTCTCTATTACATACTAAACTATATATTCCCCTTACAGAATTTTTAATTATGATTTTTAATTAATAACTATGGCATTAGTAATGTATGCAAAGGCTTATCTTGCTATCAACTCCTGCTGCATGCTCAACCAGGACAGCTTTGTTGACTTCTATATTATAAGTATCTAGCAAGTCCTTCCATGTATTAGATTCTCAATAAATGGCTCTAAATGAATGAATGACTTCTACCAGATTGTCTTGACAATAGAAAACTATTAGAGCATGTAAATGTAACACCCTTTACTCAACAACTGTTAGGTGCCATGACAACAGTGCATTTATGCATGGGTCCATGTGTATTTTATTAAATCATTATAGGCACTTTAAGATAGGAAAAAGTACATATATATGTTTATTAATATGTTCAATTATTTTATATTCAAGCTCTTTCCACTTATGAATTAAGCTTTCAACTAAGTAACTGCATGAGAGTAAGGTGAAAATGACCAGAACAGTGGTTTTCTGGTATTTGTACATCTGTTCTAAGTAGCTTCAAGGCAATCAAAATGGATATATGATTCCAGCAGAGAAGATATTTCAAAACTAAGATATTATCCATGGCTTTCTATAATATCACTCCTAATAAGGGAGTCACTCAATATGTGTTCAGGAAGTATATCTACAGCCAAACAGTATACTTAAATTTAGATTTTAAATCAATAAGAATGAAGTTCCAGCATTTCCACGATGAAAGTTGGTCCATGGATGTGTTCTCAGGAAATCGTGATTGTTATCACTGTAATTTTATATGATGCTGTCTATATGGTCTCATTATATTCTTTCATAGGTAAACTCCTTGAACTCTGTGATGATAGCGTTTCCATTAGGTAAATGTTAGCTATCACTGAGAAATGTCTGGAATATTATATTTGCAACACAAGGAATCTTTACATCTTTCATCCCCTTCACAGAAGCCCATCGACCCACTTATTCTACTCAGATGGCCCCTAATGTAAATGGCTAATATAATTTTTTAAAATTATGTTTGAACAGTAAGGCGAAAATTTCCAGACATTAAAAAGTCAGAACAATGTATCATTTTTAAAAATTTTTTTACCTTCTCTACTCATTCCCTCCCAAGGTTCTTCACAATATTATTTTGTTTGAAACTAAATCATATATATTTGCGCTTACATATGTAAGTTGTATAAAATCATACATACATATGTTTGTATGTATACAGACACACACATACCCTAAGATGGACTGAAGTGGCCCAAAAGAGAATCAACTTCCAAGGAAGAATACCAGAGGTCCTCTGGGGTTGGACTTTTCAAATTGTGGGCTTCAAAGCAATCTAGTATGTACCAAGAAGAATTTTCTTAAAAGTGGAATAGAGGAGTGGAATGAAATGGATAATTCCAAGCACAGTGTATGCTGATGTTAAATCTTTCCTAACTTTGGAACCCTGGCACTATGGGCAAATCTGGGAAATCGGGGGTAGTGGGTGGAGCTGTGTGTGTATATGTACAAGTAAATTTGAAAATGATAAGACCATTCACATGTGGAGCTCAGGCATACTGAGGCGGAGTCTAACTGTGGAGGAAGAGGCTTCTGGCCCCTGTCCTGAGCCTCAGACCCACCAGTGAGGGCACTATGCTCTTGTTCACTGCAGTGCTCACCCAAGGACAAGAATGACATCTGAATGCTGGAGACCCTTTACCATGAGGCCATAGTAAAAACCATTGACTCCCTCAGAGAAGGAAAACTCACACTGGCGTTCTTTTTTTTTTTTTTTTTTTTTTTTTTGAGACAGAGTCTCACTCTGTTGCCCGGGCTAGAGTGAGTGCCGTGGCGTCAGCCTAGCTCACAGCAACCTCAAACTCCTGGGTTCAAGCAATCCTCCTGCCTCAGCCTCCCAAGTAGCTGGGACTACAGGCATGCGCCACCATGCCCGGCTAATTTTTTCTATATATCTTTTTAGTTGGCCAGATAATTTGTTTCAATTTTTTAGTAGAGACGGGGGTCTCGCTCTTGCTCAGGCTGGTCTCGAACTGCTGACCTTGAGGGATCCACCCGCCTCCGCCTCCCAGAGTGCTAGGATAACAGGCGTGAGCCACCGCGCCCGGCCCACCCTGGCGTTCTTGAACTTACCACAAGGAACAGGGACCCCAGGGAGAAGTAAAGGATTCTCATGATAATTGTATGGGATGGAAAAATCATTTAATTTGAATATTTAAAGAAATGGGACCTAATTTTATACCCCAAGTAAAAGGGGTCATATTGTTTATACAAGTATTTATCAGCTATGATAAGTTGTATTGGTCCATTAAAAAAGGTGATTTTTAAATGTGACTTGTGGATCATACACACACACCAAAAAACAAATATGCTATGTTGTAAGGAGGATGGCAACTTTTACTAATGTTAAAATCTGAGTTCCCACAGTTCTGACTCCCTATTGTACTCATTTCTGGGGCAAGAAGGATGCAGGGGTATATCTGTCTTTGAGTAGATGTTAAAAAATGGAAGAAGAAAATCTCAGTCTATTAAGAATGTCATTATTTTTTTTAATTTTGGAAGTTTCTAATACAGCCAGAGAAAATTACCTAAGTGAAAAAGAAGACATAAGCTTTGTAAAACAAAGAAGCAGTCAATGAAACAGCTTTTAGATGATCTTAAAAGTGGAAGCTTAGATGTGCCTCAGAGATTTGTCTCCAAAGTGTCCTCAGACATAAATGTGGTCACACAAGCTCCTCTTCTACAGACAAGATGCCTGGGCCCCACAGAATCTCCAGGTCAGAGGAGAGCCTTCATCTGCCATTCTTCTTAGATGTGGGCGCGCGCGCACGCGCGCGCGCACACACACACACACACACACACACACACACACACACCATCCACGTTTCTCTTTAAGAACAAAACTAAATGTGGGCATCAGCAAGGCAATAACTCAAAAAAAAAAAAAAGACCAATGTCACATAACTAGACATGTTGAAGGAGATGACACTGTTTTTCCTACCATATCACTCAATCAGTATTGGGTTGAACCTCATGACTCTGCCAATAATTGACTGTTTGATTTATAAGAATGACAGTTCCACACAGTTCAGCCTAATATTTATAGAGTTCCCACTATGTACAGAACCCATAAGGATAATTACATTTGATGTACAAGTTTCAGAAAATGACAAAGCAAATGACAGTCATACCCTTATGATGAAATCACGAAAGTTATAAAAAGAATAATGGGGAAGCATTCTTTAAGACAAAGTGTTTGCAGGGGTGGGAAGTTAACAAGCAAGAACATAGAAAGGCAATCAATACGTCCTCATCACTGAATGCATACAATTCACAAGGCATTCGCTCCCTATCCTCAAGCACCTACAATTCAGCTGAGAAGATGTAATGCATGAAAAAAAAAAACTGCACCTAAGATTATATAACAATCACTTGGGACAGATAAATTGACATAAAGAATATCAAACTGGACAGGTCCTTAGAATTTAAATAGTCCAAAGCCTGGCAGCCTTGGCGGACCACCCCTGCCCTTCCGGTCGTGGCGCCTCCTCAGGCAACGCTATAGACTCTTGTCCCCTCAAGAGCTGTCCCTCCGCAGATCCCTCCGCCTGGCCTCAGGCTGCATTGCCAACGGCCTCCCCTCAGGGGCAGCCTCCTCAGAGGTCAGAGGTCAGAAGCCACCATCTTCACAGTAGACGCTCCAGCACGATTGCCGCTCCAGCACGATCGCCGCACGGCTGAGGTACCAGCTGTTGTCATGTCTGCCACAGGGGATCGAGACCCGACCCAAGAGGGCCAGGAAGGCCCGGTGAGCCGGGCGGGAGCGTGGGCCGGAGCCGATGACGGGGCAGGCGGCCACTCCGGCCCCTACTACGGCGTCATGGCGCCTGTGGTGGAGGCGGCCGGAGTCGCCAGGCCTGTGGGAGGCCTCGGGGAGGAGGAGGGTGGCCAGGCGGCAGCCCTGGCCGGAGCCCCTGAGGGCGGGAGCGCCGAGGAAGACTCCGACATCGGGCCAGCGGTGGCGGAGGAGGAAGGGGAGGAGGAAGAGAACGTGCCGCCGGTGGGCCCAGACATGATGGTGGACGCCCGTCAGTTCCCCATGGCGGGCTTTCGCTTCATGTTCCTGGATCTGGTCCACTTCCTTCTCCACCGCATCTACTACAACGACCACATCCTGATCCGGCCCCCCGGCGTCCGCCTGCTGGTGACAGACGGGCGCCCGGCGCCCAACCGCGAGGGCGGCGATGGCGCGAGCGACGTCCCGGTGGTGCTCCAGGTGCCTGAGAGGCCGGGCGCGAGCGCCGCGGCCCGGGAGGGCGAGGGCGAGGGCCGCGGCCTGGGCCCGGACGTCCTCCCGGCGGGCGCGTCGGGCGGAGAGCCCGAGGAGCCAGCAGGCGGGGCGGCAGAGGAGGCGGAAGAAGAGGAAGAAGAGATGATCGTGACCGCCCATGAAGTCACTAAATATCAGTATGAAAATTGGGATGACGAAGACACCCAAGAATATATAGATGGGGGAGCAAAAGAAGCAGAAGAAGAAGAAGAGAAAGAAAACAAAGAAGACGAAGGACCTCAAACGGACCTGGACCCGGGAGAGGGGAAGCCTAGACAATCCAGTTGGGAGGAATAGAAAGAAAACGAGGGAGAAAGAAAAAATGATGTGTTCTTCACTTTTTTTAGGGTCCTCGTTTTTTAGAACCCCAAGGGAATGTCATCAATACTGATTTCATTTCAAAATTCATCACCCAAACAGTGATATCTGAGTTTTCTCTTACCTTTTACAGATATGTTTGACAGCATTTGTTCAAGTTAAAAATAAGTGTTTGTTTTAAGTGAATAAGTTGAAATATATAGACAGATGTTTTCAAGATAAATAACACTCAAATCTCTGTTTTACCTCTTTTTGTTTTGGCCCACTTTAACTTCAACTGAAAGAGATCATTTGTCACCATTTGTAAGTTTATTTTAAATGATTTTATTGCAGCCAAAATAATTAAAATATCAACTTTAAAACAGTTTTTGTAAAGAGAGAGATGAGATGGAGGTCAAGCCTTTAGTTAATGCTGTGCTGTCTACTACGTTAGTCACTAGCCATGTGTGGCTACTGAGCACTTGAAATGTGGCTAGTTCGATCTGGATGTGCTGTAAGTGAAAAATAATGTAAAATATCTCTGTGATAACTAATTACATGTTGAAATGATAATACATTGGTTTAAACAAAATATGGTATTAAAATTACTTTCACCAAAAAAAAAAGAAAAAGCCTAATGCTTTAAGAGGTTTGGCATTTTAACATACCAAAGGTTATTCTGCTCACTTGAGTCATGTTAAAAAATGTTTAAAGGCAGTGGTTCACTGATTTAAATATTGCTTAGAGGTCAAGGAGGGTTAAGACCAAATAAATGCCACTGGATTTCACAAATAGGTGAAGATGGGCAAAAACATCAATTCTTGAGGAATCAAATATTTAAATAGAAAGGCTGCTGGTTAAACATGACAGACTGACCGCTTGTACTCATTTCCATCTCATCTCAAAGCCCAAAGAAAATGACAGCAAAGGAATAAAAAAGGCATAAATATACAAGCACAAGAACAGGAGAAGCAGCATTAGTGGATAAGACAGTTCAATACATTTTATAGAAGCTGAAAAATAGGATGAAAGAGTGGAAACAAATCAGCAGAACATAGGAAAGTACCAAAAAATAAAGTGCCTGTGCAAGAACAACCAGTGAAAAGGCAGCCGATTCTCAATGCACAGTTAGACACACACAGACACACTCAGGATTAGGACCTGGTTCCACCAAGTACTGGAGAAGGTGAGGATGAAGCACAACAGTGACAACAGGGGACTGTCTGAAAGCCTGGGAATACAGAATAGTTGAAATGTAAGGTCTCTTCCCTGTCGCCAACACTGGCAAGGGAAGACCGGGGTGACAGGTATGCTGCCAGTCTAAAAAAATCCAGCCTAGATTATATTGATTAAAAAAGGGCAAAGGAAAGGCTCCAAAAGGGGTGTCTCCAGAGTGAAGAAACAGAACAATTACATTATTTGACATATTGAACCTTGTATAATAATACTGATAGGCATTTGACCTGATGAAGCAAGAAGAAACAATTTTAAATAGTTCATAGAAAAATAAGCAAATTTTTTTTTAAAAAAAGGCAACTATTAATTCTAGGGAAAACAAAGAGCTGCATGACAAACTTAATTCTCAGATAGGACTTCATAACAATTACAACTGCCACTCATCAAAGAACATCATTAAGAAAAAAGCAAGCCACTATCTTAGAGAAAATACTACAAAATGTCTATATGACAAAGGACGTGTATCCTGACTATACAAAGTACTATAAATCAGTAGTAAAAAGATAAGCATTGCCCAAATAAAAAAACAGGCAAAGCCTTTAACAGACACTTCACAAAAGAAGATATCAAAATTACCAATAAGCATGTGAAAAGGCACTCATCAGGGACATGATAGTAAAGGAATTAAAAAACTGTGAACATAAAAAGAAGACAGGAGAGGCAAAAGGAATGACAAGTATTCAGGATCACAGAAATGTTCTGTAACTTGATCTGAGTGGTAGCTATGCAGGTACCCACATACGTAGAAATTCATCAGGCTGAATACTGTGTATACTTTATTCAACAAAAATTGTACTTCAATCTCTAAAAAGGTAATCTTAACAGTTTTTGTTATAACGTACGATCGGGGAGGGAGCAGTAGAAAAATGAATGCAAGAGAGCTAAATCGTTACCTATCTTCACCACACAAGATAGACAGATCAAGAAATAGCTGTATAAACATATTTTTAGGAAATCTTGTGGTCAGTAATAATTGCCTCTGTGAAGCAAGACATTGACGAGAGGGGGACAAGGGACTGCTGTTTTTCATAATAATCCTTTTACTAATATTTGATTTTTTTAACTGTGCATATATATTGTTCAGAGGGATCTCTCCATCCCTGGCTTCAGCAGTGGCTTATGACTCAGGCCCAATCCAACCCATGATCCTGGCCCTTGGCCATAGAGATTTTTTTCTTCCAGGAATAGGCATAAGGCCCAATTTGGGCCAATAAGAGCTGTAAAGAGTTCTGTGAAAATGATTAAGGAAAAACATGCTCTTGCCTGGAGCTGCTGGCAGCTATCTTGCCACCACGAGAGAAGAACCTGGCCAAGAAGGGGGTTGACAGGATGCACAGCACAGACGAGAGGTGGGGAGAAGGTACCTGAGCTCTGACATCTGTGGTTGAGCCCCTGGTTCCAGGCAGGCCAAAGTTTGTCTAGCCCTGCCCTTTTCATAATTATAATAGGCAGTATCATATAGTGAGAAAGCACTGGACTGCTTGGATCCAAACTCCAGCTTTACTACCTACTAACTGTGTGACCTTGGGCATGTCCTTAACTTCTTCATCTCTAATATGAGAGGTAGTAATAGTGCCTACCTCACAGAATCAAGTAAGTCAAAATATATAATACATACATGCATATGCATATATTTATATATACACCTATAAAAATATGCATGTAGCTTAATATAGATACATATTTATATTTTAAAAGCTTATTTAAATTTATATGTATAAGAACCACATATAAATAATTAGCTAGTTTTATTATTAGCAATTAAATGCCTTTTTTCCTTAAGCCAGTATAAGTTGAGTTTTCTGATACTTGCAAGTAGCAGGATCCCAACTAAATCAACCACCCAAAAGAGAAACCATACAAAACCAACCGAAACATTTAAGCAGATATGCATAAAACATAAACATAAATATTCTCTTTATCAGAAGAAATCATTAAAAAATTAAAAAGTAAATAGAAAAGGAAGAATGTTTGTAACCTTTAGGATTGATGCTGTTTTTGCCCTTACAAATAACAAGATGGAGAAGCTACAGAAAATGGGCAAAAATATAACACACAATTCACAAATAAAAAAATAGAAATGCACAAGCTTTGCTTTTTAAAAATCAAACAAATGAACCCAGAACTGATTTTTTTCCAGTGACACAGCTAAATATTATTTTAAATTTTATTACCCAGAGTTGGCAAGTGTCTCATGGACTGCTGGTGAGAATGTAAATTGGTACAACCTTTCTGGAAGGCAAGCTAGCTCTAATAAAAATAAGTAAACCTTTGACACAATAATTCTTCTAGGAATTTATCTAAGCAGATAATTAAAGGTATATGCAAACATTCTCCCTTTAAGTTTGCTTACTGACTTGTATTTATATAAAGAAAAACTGGAAAATGAATAATCTAAAAAATAGGGTACTGTTCAGAAATTTAAATTGATGATGGAAAATATGTACATATAAAGAAGGATGTCCATAATTATTAAATGAAATACACAGGTTACCAAACCATACAGTATGAGCCTGTTTTAGTTGTATAAATATTTACATACACATATAGAAAACTATATAGTAGGATACATATCAAATTATAGTGAAATCTCTATGTGGTAGAATTATGAGTTTCCTAATTTGCTGAGGTTTTTTTTCCTGCTTATATGTATATTTTATTCTTTCTTCAATGAACCTTTACTGACTTCCAATAAGAAAAAAATGTATTTTAAATTCATAAAAAGATACATCATCTCTAAAAGTGATTTCAGTCATGCATCTGATGCAAAAATGCATGCAAGGTGGAGCGCAGATGATAAGAAAGTCAAGGGAGTGAAGTCTCTTTTAAGAAAATTTGATTGTAAAAACAAAGAGCCTTAAGAACATAAGTGGCCTATAGTCATTGAGAACCTGCACTGGAGAAGAGGAAGAGGCCAAATATGTAGAAAGAGGGAGTCACTGTGGGAGACGTCTAAGGAAGCCTCCTACAGCGGCACAGGGTGCTCTCCACTCTCCAGAGGCTTCCCTTTGAGCTGGGCTGAGCTGCTTTCCCTTCACCCCGGATGCTCCTTTCCCTTGGTGCCAAGCATGCCCTGATGCTGCACTGACTCAAAAAGGGGGCAGAACTTACCCTGTGGCAGAACCCATACTCTTAGCCTCTCCGTGTCCTAACTCCCTAAGCTAGATGCAACAGGCACTGTTATCAGCAACTTTCCCGAGGGAAGAAGATGGGGCACTTGAAGCCCCTCCAGAGGCTACGGTACCCCTCCCCTATAGAAGAGTGAACACCACCCCCAACTGCAGTCATAACATACACTCGACCTTAATCAAGAAAAAAAGTGAGTTTTCAACAATTCATAGGGCCTGAATGCTGTGTAAGAGAGATTATGTTTTCTTTTCATTTATTTTAGGCATATTAACAGCTGGTGACCTAGATTAAGAAATAATTTAATATGTGAAGAGGCAGACCATATCACTAAATTCCTTCACAGATGGAAGGTGGATTCAGTGAAAAGCTTCAGACAGAAGATTCAAGTAATTACTTGGAAGGCAGGGAGGAGGAATACCTACAAGTGGGTAAAATGAAGTATGGAAATGTGATAACAAAACCTGGCCCAGATCCCAAGGCCAGCAGATCCCTGGCTACTTTCTGCACAAGTAACCAGGGCCTGCAAAGGGGCAGGAAACCTTGCTAATTCAGCTGCTGAGGGAGCGGCAGGAGGAGGATCATGTTAGTTCAGGATGAGCTTGGGTAGATATTAAAAGAAATACAATCCTCTTACTGCACTGACAATGTGCATGTGTAGAGGGAGGGACCAGGGGCGGCCACCAAGCCTCTGGACCTGGGGACAAAGGGATCAATGCCCCTCTGCCCAGCTCCACGGGTTCTGCCAGAACTGGGGGCCAGCCTAAGCTTGGGTCTGAATAGGGAAATTCACTGTCATAGGGAGCAACACAACAAATCTGACTTCCAGTAAAACAGGAAAACGCTAAACACCCCATATCCCAGGACGGAAAATACCGCCACGTGAAGGAAAACACAGTTCAACTGATACCAGTCATGGGCTCGTTAGCCGGTGTTCATTTTCAAGTACAATGCTCAAGCTACAATAGAAATGTACTTTGCTCAGGACTCAAATGATGACATTAGAGCGGTCAGATACAGCAGTGACCAGGAGAGCCAGGCAAACCAGGTGCCCGGTACAATACCTCTCCAAGTACTTGGGGCTGTGCTTGCTATGGCCCTGGGTTCATTTGTGCACATCTCTGGAGTGGAAAAATAAATTACTGTGGCCAGTTAACTAGGGGGCTTGCAAAACAGCAGGTAACACAACCGTGCGATATGGATTTTTAAAAATGCAATATAAAACATCCCCCTTTGTGCTGCAATGTGCAGAAAACAACTGTTAGGTTCGGGTCATATCTGTTTTTGACTTTCCAGAGGACACTGGCGTCAAAAGGGACACAAACATACAGATCAAAAAAAAAAAATGTGTGTATCTAGATCTCTGTTTTGAACTCCAGGATTCACTCGACAGCGCTGTATAAAGCCGTTGGTTGTTGCGATCCAGCCCTATTGGTCTAAACAGATTTTTTTAGGTGCCTACTCTGCTAAATCTTTCTCTTCTACCGCACTCAAGTAGCCACAAAATGCGCCCCCCACCCCGCCCGCCCCGCGCCCGGAGGAAGGACGGCTGCCGCAATCTCCTGCCGGGATCTGAGGGCCGCGTCCCCGTGAGCTGCCTGCGGGCGAACTGCGGGCCGGCGCCGGGAGCTGCGGGCGCCGGGAGATGCGCTCCGCTCCGGGTGCAGCAGGCGAGCGGCCGCACCTGCGCCTGCCCGGCGCCGGGCCGGGGACAGCGACCATCCGGGCGGGCTCCGGGAGCCATACCAGCCGCGCAGGGGGTTCCGGGGGCGGGCACATCCCGCGCCTTCGGGCCCGGGTCAGCCGGACCCTGGTGCTCCCGCCTCCTGGCCGGGTCCCCTCAATTCCCCGGTCCCGCCTTGCTGCAGTCACCGCGCGGAGGGCAAGGCGTCCCCGCGTCCCTGCGCCCCCGGCCCGGCTCCGCAGAGCGCCTCACCCGGGGCTCTGGCCCCGCACCGCCGCAGCCGGTGCCCTGCCGGCCGCGCCCCCGCCTCGCGCCATCTGCCCCGGCCGCCCGCCGCCCTCTGCCGACCTTTTCCTGCGCGCGGTTGAGTCGCTTCTGGACGTTCTTGGCGAAGATGCCCGTCTTGATGTCGGCCATGGCTGCGGGTCCGGGGAGCTGCGAGGAGCAGAGCGCGCAGTGGGGCCGGCGACGGCGCGGAGGAGCGGGAGGAGGAGGAGAGGGAAGAGGAGGAGCGGGAGGAGGAGAAGAGCAGAGGAGGAGCGGGAGAGGCGGCGAGGAGCCGCCGAGCGCTAGCAGGGGTGAGGGCGGGGCGGGGCGCGGCGGCGGGGCGGGCTTAAAGCGACAGAGCGGAGGCGGGACGCGCCGGGACTTGCTGTGACACGGGGTGATGGGGAGTGGGAGGAGGAAAAAAGAGGGAAGAAGCCCGAAGCCAAAATAAAATGTCCAGCTAGTGCCTACAGTGATGGGGAGTGAGTCGGGAGGAGAAAGGGAAGGAAGCCAGCAGCAGCCCAGGGCCCGGAGTCAGCTCAGGGGTTCTTTCCACGTAGAGTTTGTGGGGGACAGTGAGAGGGGCCTGATTCTTTCCAGGAAAAAGAAAAGCTGGGGGATGGGGGGGATAAAATGGAAGGAAAACCCCAGGGATGTGGAAGCCGGCGGGATTGGAGCTGCTCCAAAGCCGAGGGTGATGGGCTGGTCACCTGCTGCCCTTTGGAGTACCCCGCTGACTGCCCTGGCCAGAGACCGCCCCCTCACCCACCTTGGGTGTTCCAGAAGAAGGACTGCAGGTTGCCCTGCCCTCAGGAGGCTCAGGGCCCAGCACGGAGTGGGGTGGAGCGGGGCTGCAGGGAAACCAAGTCACTGCAGGCTGGTGGAGCAGCAGGAGAGAGGTTGGGGGGAGAGGAAAGGAGGGAGGGTCATCGCTGACACCCGTTTAAACTGTAAGACAAGACTGGAGGGAAGGGGGTCTTTGTTGAGAAGGGTCAGCTTCTACAAGACAGGTGCTATGATTTGGTCCTCTCTGAAATTCCTGTGCTGAGCATAAATCCTCACATAGGCACAGTCTCAGAAATGGAGCCTCACATCAACATGGAAGACCCAGGCCTCCTAACTTGTTACTTCCTTACAAACCTTCTGGCAGCCTTACCTGAGATTCACCATTCTCCGTATTCTTGGCAGAAGTAAGAATAATAGGGATGAATTTGTCCTACACCTACCCAGAGCTCTCGAAGGCTCTGACCATTCATACTCAGGCTATTCATACTCAGTTTTTGATGAGGGTGTGGAGGAGAGGAAGGCAGGCGGTGCCCAGCAAACAGAGATAGGGAGTGGATCAGGCCCCTGAATCCTGTGAGTCCAGGTGAGCATCCCACTGCACCCCTGGAGAAAACTGTCACATTGGTAGAACCCAGTGAATTTCCCCCTAGTGTTCACTCCTGTAGTCCCTTCACCTTGATTCTGGAATGGTGCTGTGACTAGCTTTAATCAATAAGATGTGGTGAAAGTGATGCTGTGCCAATTCCAGGCCTCAGCCTTGAGAAGCTAGTCAGGTATTGCACTCTGGGGAGCCCTGTGCTTCCGTATAGGTAATTCAACTACCCTCCTGTAAAAAAGGCCAAGGAAAAGCCACATGGAAAGGGAGAGGCCCTGAGATTACTTAGGGAAAAAAGCCAAGGTATCCCAGCATCCCAACTAAGCCCAGTCTCCAGGCAATTCACTGGCAGAATGCAGCCATACAAACAGCCATCAGCAAGACCAGCAGAAGGACCACCCGGATGATCCCAGCCCAGAGTAAAGAATGGTGAGCAAACAAAATATTAGTTGTTATAAGTCACTGAGTTTTGTAAGTATTTGTTATAAAACAGTAGGTAACTGAAACACCCCAGTCTATTTTCTTAGCTTCTATTTCCCTAGGATGACTATCTGTCCCAGTTTGCCTAGGAATGAAGGGATTTTCAGGACACAGGACTTTTAGTGCTAAAATTGGGAAAGTCTTGGGCAAACTGGGATAAGATGGTCACCTACTTCCAACATCCCAAGTAAACAGAAGTTTACTTCAGAGGGAAGTAACAGAAATTTGATCCTTCCCCATAGTCAACACTCAATGGAAAAGACTGTGCTCCAGAAACCAGGAATTTGAGTCAACCTCCTCAAACAGGGGCCTTTACAACCTCAGCACTGCCTTGGGATCTGGATCATGAGAATACAAGTTATGCTGGAATACACCAGAAGTGTTCTAGAGAATGTCGGTCAATGGTCACTCTTACACTATGAGCCCTAGAGCCACCTCTGCTCCAACACTGGGTCTGGCTACAGCTCCGTGTAAGACATCACTGCCCTCTCTAACAGGCAGGGGACAGGGGGGCCAAGTACCAGATTTACTTTTCCTCTGCTTTCATAGAGCCCAAGCCATCAGTCCCCATCATAGTAGCCTTTGTCTCTCTTGCCATTATATTAATATCCCCACCCACATTTTTGGAACTCAGCAAATATTTCTTGAATAAAATTGCAAATGGTTAATTTTTCTTATTATTCAGATGTCCAAATCTAGTTCTGTAATGTGGGTGGAAAAGGGAGCCTTGTCATTTCTTCATAATTCTATTTGGAATACATGCTGAGCAGATTAAAAGTTGTTATATGCAAACTGTTATCAAATCATTTGACTTCAACTGAGAAGTAAATCCATGTCCATTTTCAGATTGCCATGTAGCTCATTCTAGCCATTCTGGAATACTGACTGAGCACTTTAGCTGGTACTTAGCAACTGCTCTATAAATATTTGTTGAAAAGTGCATGCACGCATGAGACCAGCTCATGTGCATCCATCATACCAGGCATGGTGCTAGAGGTGAGAGATATCCACTCCTCAAGAAGTCTGAGCTGGGATTCGTGGATCCTTCCCCAGAACCTCTTTAAAAACCTAAACCTGGCATGCTGGGGTTGCACAGATGCTAACAGAACAGATGAATGTAGTTTGCCAAACCTGATAATGCAGGTAAAAGAGACTTCTGAAACATGTGCCAAAGTGTAGCTTGGCTGATCTTGAATTATTTCTTTCCATTCTGCAGTAATGTTACTGGGACAGGGGAGGCGAGGAGCCCAGCGATAATGATTTTAAACATTTTTATGCCATTCAGTGGAGTCTTTCTTCATAAAAATATTATGTAGGACCCAAATATATTAATCAAATGGGCCTCTCTGGTTGCAGATAATGTTGGGTGCTCAGAGCCCCACCCACTAGTCTACTTCTCTCCCCTCCATGGCTGTCTCTAAGAGACCTCCTCAGAAACTCAGAAAGCCCCTGCAACGTGTGCTGGTCCACAGGACAAGATGATCACAGCGAGATCGTCCAACTCCAAAGTGGTAGGATTGTGCTTTCATGCACGCTTCCTTCATCCCCCAACACTACTGGGGAACTTTCTGGTGGCTTGTACCTCTTCCTAGTATTGTCTGTCCACTTTTCTCTTCAGTCAGTCAAGGAAATATGTGACCCATCCAATCCATATAGATTTACTATTAATAAAAAGTAATCACTATTCTCTAATTTCTGGGACAAGCTTAGATATCAAATTATATTTGATATTTATTCAGGGGGTGTTCACGAAAAGCATCACAAATCCAACTCCAGGTCTTCATCCGTGCAAGGCAGAATTCCTGAATCAAATTTCACTTTTGATTCACTTTCCTTCTTTCTAAATTGCTGTTCAAATTGGTTGATAAGTCAAAATGTAAATTATGACAGGTTTGGATAATGGTCGGAATAGGCCCAGAATTACTATTGTCTTATCACAGAACTCATCTTCTACATGTTCTAATGGCACAGAAGTTTATCCTCTCCTGTGTTTTTATATCTTGGCAGTCCAATTTTGACCCTTAGGGAAGGAGATGTCCAAATCCATTTTTAATGTATCTAGCTTTTTGCTCATTTTCATAAGAGTTATAACACCATATATAATGTGATTGACATGCTAAAACATATTCTAATTAGCTACAACTTCTTTCTAATTATTGGGTTCTCCATGTCATTGTATGGATAATTAAGAAGGCATCCCATTTCAACATTTGGATGAACCTAACTGGAATTTTTGTCCCAACCATTTTATGACTAGTTTTTATACTTACCACTTTGTTTGAAGACTCAAATGAAATTTTATTTTCCCTCACAAGCATTAAATGAAAATGGGAATAAAAGTAGAATGCTCTACAAAAACATACTTTGACTGATGAACTCATTCATGTCAGGTGAAAACAATCAAGTATAGACTCAGTCAACTCTTCAAACTAGGCCAACTACCTACATTTTAGTTTCACATATATTTTTACCAAATTTTGCCTGCATGACTACCCTTTTCCTCTCCTAATTTAACCTAGTCTAAAAATAACAACTTCCTAACTACATTAATAATGCATCACTACTGATGTATCCTGAAATGTTAAATAGGAAGCAAAAGCTTTGTTTTACACAGCCAGAGTCATTAGCCACTAAAGAAAACAGTGACACTGTTTTAAATTACCTAATAACTTTAATGTATTTCAATACCATGCTTGATGCTTTTATGCAAAATAGATGCAAAGCAACTCCTATACTCCAAACAAATTGCTTGAACATCATTTAATCGCTTACAAACCAACTGAGAGGTCAGGGAGCCAAACGAAGCAGAAATTCTAATTAGCCACAACTGTTTCCAAAGAAAGAGACAAGTTCCTGCAAATGTCCGACACTATTTTTAATGCGCAAATAAGCTATAAAAATTCCATGTACAATGCGGGAATCAGCACATTTATGCTACTGAGAGCACCTTTGTAGTTGCTTTTATAGCTTTACTATTGTATGAAGAATAGTTTTCCAACTTGGACAAACTCCAGCTTTGTAACAGTAATCTACTTTAAAACCTTTTAACAAATGCTTAATATTATCACAGATTGACAGAGACTTCTTTGGTTCAAGGAACCTATTTTTGGTTAAATTGATCCATACTTACATTTTTATATGAAGATAGCTATCCAGATGTGTCCACCTTTGCAAGGTGGCTCCTACTCCCTCACCCAGCTGTCTTCTGCCCCCAACCTCATGGAACACGAGGACTCTTCCAAAGGTTCTTCTGGAGCTGTGGCCACCAGCACAGTAGGAGGATTACCTTGCACCGTGGGTTCCCCCCACTGCAATGTCCTCCACTCAGAACCCTCACTTGAGCTGAAGCCCTTGGGTAATGACGAGGTCAACTCACCGCTGACCCTCACCAGGGTTATGGTATGATTCTATGTGCAGGAAGCCTGGATTAACTATTGTGTTCTCCCCTGTTGCAAACTTACACCTACTCCCCTGCAATAGAGCCTCTTTCCTCTCCAGGCCCACACAACCTTCTTCTACCTGTTCTCAGATCTAAACATTACTCACTCCTTTCACTTCTCTAAAGACCCACTGACATGCTGCTGCTTGGAGCCACCTCCAAGGATATTAAGGGAATTGGATGTCAGTGGTGGGAATTATTCCTCTTACTATTACTTTCAGTGTTACTGCTATAGTTCAGCATCAAAGTTCAGGCTTAGAGGGCCCTCAGTGGGCTATCTAGGATGGCATCTGTTGTGGATTGAATCACATCCCCTAAAAAGAAGGTATGTTGAAGTCCTAACCCCTGGTACCTGTGAATGTGACCTTATTTGAAAATAGAGTCTTTACAGATGTAAGTAAGATGTAAGTTAAGATGAGGTCATGCTGGAATGGGGGGCCCTTAATCCAGTAAGACTGATGTCCTTAAAAGAAGAGAAGAGATGCAGAGACAGACACAGAGAGGAGAATGCCATGTGAAGACAGACATAGAGGCAAGATGGCCACGTGACAACAGAAGCAAAGATTGGAGTCATGAAGCTGCTCGCCAAGGAGCACCAAGGACTGCTGGCAACCACAGAAGCTAGGAAACGGAGCAAGGCTCTGCCGACACCTTGATCTTGGAGTTCCAGCCTCTAGAACTGTGGGGAATACATTTCTTTTGTTTTAAGCCACCCAGTTTGTGGTACTTTGCTACAGCAGACCTAGGATACTAAGACAGAATCCAACCTGTTTCTTCTCAAAACAGTGCATCTCAGAAAATTTATCCCCCAATCCAAATAACTGACAAACAGATTTTCAAAAACAAGATCTTCATTAGTTGGAACAGCCTGTGTTCATCTGTTGCTGTCTTTTAAAACAATGTATTTTTGTAAGTGTATCATTGGCCATTATTTTCCTTCTTAATTTAGTGAAAAATTCAGTAGCTTTCCAGCGAACCTGTTGTAGATTATGTTCTTTGGAAACACAGGCTGAGACAGAGTTTGGGGTACAAGTTGATTAGAGATCAGTGAGCCTGTGAGAGGAAGGGGAAGGAAGCAGGTTTGGCAGAGGAAGAGTCCACCTGCCAGGCAGGGCTGGCTGACAAAGGCTTGCCCCATCCTGCAGGGCTCTGTGCTGAGCACAGCCCAGAAAGTGTCCTCACCAGTTGCTTGGTGAGTGTGGCCCAAGGAGGGGTGCGAGCCCAGACTTGTAGGTTTGAATATGCTCCATTTGCCCTTAATTGATGAATTATGGCCACCTGTGTCATCAGCGTTCTCCACTGTATAGCTACCATTTTTCCGTGTATAATAAATAAGAACCTTGTAAGGAGACACTTTGAGACTATGTAAATACCCTGTTTCTTGTCAAACCCTCCCTCCCCCACCTGAGCATGCATAATGCTTCCTGCCTAAATCTCTTTTCACTAGGATGGTTTTAAAGTGGTGGTTTCCTACCTCCACCAGTGCTACTGTATTCACTAGTCAGCATTCCACTGTATGAGGAGCTTTCTCTTTTTTCTCATTTATTTATTAATTTATTATCTATTACCAGTCTGGGCTCGTGGATTCTTATTTTATTGAATCTATTATTGTTCTTATTTACCGTGATGATCACATTATCTCAGACTTGGCCAGTAAAAGCCCCTTCAATTTTTTAATATAGCTTCATCATTTTTTGAGAACTTCCTTATTTTCTAGCACAATAAGATGTTCCCAGTTTATCTTGTATTTTCCGTGCCCCAGCCCTTCAGTAAACCATTTCTTCACGGACCCCTGGTTCCTTTTAGCAGTAAGTAGCATTTAGAAACCAAGATCTGAGCTCTAGGTTTGCTCATAGCTACTGAGTGTCATTGTTTCTAGGTCTTTCAGTGGACAGAGTATATTTATATATACATATAGATAAAATAATAAATTTACACTAATACCTCTAATTTGAAGCTATCCAAGGCTCTTGCTTGCCTTCCCCCATTACGTATTTCTGTCTTCGCATCTTCCATATTGCTCTGGCCCCCAACGATGTCACTCATTTGTTCAATTCTACAATACCTGCAAAATAGTTTCAGAATATTCATACCACTACAACAAACAAGCCTATGAAGATGAGTCCAAGATTTGATTGCAGGTTTTTTTCTTTAGACCAAAGTCAAAGTATTGTGTTCATAACTTATTTGGGATACTGGCATAAAGACAGGAATAGAATAAAGAGCCCAGAAATAAACCCTCACATATCTGGTCAATTGATTTTGAACATGAGTGCCAAGACCATTCAATGGAGAAAGGACAGTCTTTTCAACAAATGGTGTTGGGAAAACAGGGTATCCAAATGCATGCAAATAAATTAAGTTGGACCATTACCTTATTCCATATATAAAAATGAACTCCAAATGGATCAAAGACCTAAATATAAGGCGAAAAATTATAAAACTCTTAGAAGAAAACATAGGGGGAGAGCTTCACAACATTGAATTTGGCAATGATTTTTTGGATATGATAACAAAAGCACAGATAACAAAAGAAAAATAAATAAATTGGACTACATTAAATTTAAATACTTTTGTGCATCAGATGACACTATCAACAGAATGAAAAGGCAAACCATAAAATCAGAGAAAAATATTTTCTTATCATATATATTATAAGGAATTAATATCCAGAATATTTTTTTAATTCTTACAATTCAGCACCAAAAAAAT
The DNA here is from genome assembly GCA_028533085.1 of Varecia variegata. Lineage (NCBI taxonomy): Eukaryota > Metazoa > Chordata > Mammalia > Primates > Lemuridae > Varecia > Varecia variegata. The sequence goes on along the minus strand of CM052437.1, from coordinate 108,587,161 downwards.
AACATGATTGAAAAAGTGGCAAGGACTTGAATAGACATTTCTCCAAAGAAGATATACAATGCCCAAGAAGTACATGAAAAGATGTTCAGCATCATTAATCATTAGGGAGATGCAGATCAAACCCACAATGAGATATTAATACATCCTCATGCCCATTCTATTAAGTGAAGTATCCCAAGAATGGAAAAATAAGCACCACATGTACTCACCAGCAAATTGGTTTCCCTGATCATCACCTAAGTGCACATTTGGGAATAACACCAGTTGGGTATTGGACAGAGGTGGGGGTTGGGGGGAGGGGATGGGTGTATACCTACATGATGAGTGCGATGTGCACTTTCTGGGGAATGGACACGTTTGAAGCTCAGACTCGGGAGGATGGGGGGGCATGGGCAATATATATAACCAGAACTTTTGTACCCCCATAATAAGCTAAAATAAAAAATAAAATAAAATAAATAAAAAAACAAAACCAAAAAACAGAACATAGCAAGCATTGGTGAGGATATGGAAAAATTAGAACCCTTGTTCACTGTTGGTGGAAATGTAAAATGGTGCAACTGCTATAGGAAACAGTATGGCAGTTCCTCAAAAAATTAAAAATAAAATTACTATATGACCCAGTAGTTCCACTTATGAGTATGTATACCAAAGAATTTATAGCAGGGTCTCAAAACAATATTTGTGCACCTATTTTCATAGCATTAGTCACAATAGCCAAATGGTAGAAATAACCCTAATGTCCATAAACTATGAGTGGATAAGCAAAATGCAGTATAGACATACAATGCATTTATGTCAGTTTTACAAAGGGATGAAATTCTGACACGTGCTACAACATGCATGAAACTTGAGGACATTATGCTAAGTACAGTAAACCTTTCACAAAAGGTTTACTCAAGTATTATATGATTAAATATATTAAAGAATCAAATATTATATGATTCCACTCACATGATTTACCTAGGGCAGTCAAATTCATAGAGACAGGAAGTAGAATGGTGGTGCCAGGGCCTGGGAGCAATGGGGAGTTGTTGTTTAATGGGTATAGAGTTTCCGTTCTACAACGTGAAAGTGTTCTGGAGATGGATAGTGGTGATGGCTGCACAACAATGTGCATGTACTTGATGCCATAGAACTGTACACTTAAAAATGGTTAAAATGGTAAATTTGATGGTATGTATATATTACTGTAATAATTTTTTTAAAAACTTCCTCAAGGAAGCTACTTTACTCAGGGGAAAGAGTTAGGTTCATTTGCTACCGTTTGCATTTAGTTTGGAGTTTTCCCCCATCCTTGTGATTTCATTTCATTTGGGTATGTAAAACATTAACATGTATCTAAAAGTCAAAATTGTATAGAAAGATATACTCAGAGACGTGTCATCCCCTCCCCTCCCCTCAATCCCTTCCTCTCATTTCCATCCCTTGTGAGTAACCAATTTCATTAGTTTTTGTATTATTATTCTTCTGTTTCTTTTCATAAAATCTTATAGATATATGTATGTTTTCTCATTTTCTCTTCTTTCTTTCATAAAAGGTCACATACTGCATATATTCTTTTTCATTTTTAACTTAGAGATATATTCTGGACACTTGTCTCTTTCAGTTCATAAATATTTTTCTCATTCTTTTTTTTAAACCAGTTTACAGTACCCCATAGTATGCATGGACCATAGCTTATTCAACCAGCTATTATTTTTCTTATTTACCTCAATGCTTAAATTATCTCAGACTTGGCCACTGAAAGAAATCTCCTATATTTGAGCATTTAGGTAGTTTCCAATATTTTACAATGGCAATGCTTCAATTAATAACTTTTTGCATTTCCTTTTCGTGTTGTTAAATGTGTATCTTCAAGGTAAATTCTTAAAAGTGAAATCCATAGGTCAAAGAATACATGCATTAGTAGTTTTGCTCAGCATTGTCAAATTCTCCTCCATGGTATAATACCATTTTATATTCCAACCATTAATATGTGAAAATGCCTGTTTTCCCATAATTTGCCAATCTTGTCAGGATTTTGATTTTTTGTCATCTGATAGGTGAGGAAAAAAAACTGAAGGAATTATAAACTTCAGATAAATGAGAGATATTTGCTAAATATCTCTCTAAGTTTAAGAAAGAGGTTATGAAAATTTGTGTATCTAATGCCAAAATCTGTGTCATCTGCACTTGCAGGTCTGCTTCTATCAATGTTTTTTTAACTCGATTCTGGTTCAGGTTTCTCCTGCTTTGTGCAGAAATATCCGGACCTTTGTACTCCTGCCTCAGATAGTCGTAAAATGCGGGCTGCCCCTGGAAGGGCAAGGTGGCTCTCTGTAGCCCAGGCAAACCCTATAGAGCCCAGAGCACTCCCCACAGCTGGGGCAACAGTCTTTCTTTGAAAGGGAATCTGGGCATCACATCTCCATGCCCATCCTGCTGTCACCACGGCTTCACACCAGCCCTGTCTGCAGAGGGGGCACTGCTAAGCTCCTTAGTGGTGCCACTGTTTTCCTGACGGCCTCGGCAAATGGTGGATCTCCCACCCTCCCGTTGAACGTGATCATCTATTGAGTTTTCTGGCCTTACGTAGGATAAACACTCCAGGAAGCCCCCTTCCTGGATCCTTTAATCTCTTCCTCCACTGTCTGTCACTGTAGCTCTGGCATTTTCCCTCACTTAGCATAGGCTATCACTTTGACCATGCTTCTAGGATCCAACCTACCAGCCGGGGGTAGTCCTTGCCAGGGTAGTAAATTCTGTATCTTGGAAGAATGCAACTAAATTATAAACTCTCCCGTAGCCTATCTGATGTTCAGGGCCCCCTTTAGCAAACGTGCTCAGAATCCAGTCCCACACATACTCCCCCAGCTCCTGCCAGTACAAGCTGTCTGGGAACAGCAGTCCTTTGTGGTACAGGCCCTTTCCTCCCTTTTCAGGCCCTGCGTGTCCCCGGCTGAGACATCCTGTGACTTCTCCCTACTTTTAGGCCGAGTAGCAAGGAGGGAGGTAGGGGGCAGGTCCCAAGGCACATCTCCCCACGGGGGGAGAGCCTTTGGATTGTCTTCAAGGGAAGGGGCATGTGAGCTCTTGATGGGGAAGTATGGGCCACTTTCCAAGGCTCAGAACTTCCAGAGAAATTTGCATGTTAAATTTTTAGGGTTTTCAACAGAGATATCCCATCCCTTGTGTTGATGTCTTATTCCTCCCCAGAAGACCTCTGCTCCTCGGATGACTAAGGCCTGGGTTCATTTTCAGCTTTCTCTGCACTCCCACTGCAGGGCCCTCTGCTTTCCACCAGGAGGGTACGCTGATGCCCACACCCGTCTCTCAATTGCCAGTTAATTGCTTTTAGTCTTTCCTTATCTTTTTCTAGAGTGTCAGATGAGTTTAGCAACAGGCATCTAACCCCGTTATCTTTTTAGTTACTCTTTCTCCATACCTTTCAACGGCTGCTGGTGCCTTTCACAGCCAGGGCCTTCCCTTCCACGTGTACCCTCTGCAGTCATCACTAGCAAAAGTTTTCATAACTTGACTGTAACCTTGTGCCATAAGCTGTGTGCCACTTATCACCAGTGACAGACTCCTCACTGCCAGCTGGGCAGAGAGTAATAGAGCTCTGAAACCCCACTTGAGTGTTCACTTTCTTGGATGCTCCTGGCATAACCATCACTGGTGGAATTCTCCAAACAGCAGTCACTGAGATAGAATGGACAGAAAGTTTACTAGGAAGCAACATCTCTGCAAGAGAGAGGAAAGAAGCAGATTTAGGAGAGAGATAAGTCAAGCTGCAGTGCAGACCCAATAGTCTCAGCCAACCCCACAGGGAGTTCTGGAATGAAGTGGCCAGTCACAGTCTTCCCATGGGCCACCCCAGAAGAGCATGACTTTGGGCAAGTTAGCTTTCTGCAGCTGATGCAATCCCCAAAGGGGTCAATAGCCAAAATATGTCTTCCGAGAACATTCTCAACAACAGCTGAGCCAACAGGTCCTTCCTTGAAGGATCTTTGAGTGGCACATCCATGCTACAGAGAGGACAACTACTCCCACATGTGGAAATGGCTGTTCTGCAATGTAGACCATTCAGACCTCATTGTGTCCACAGCTCTCCAAAGTCATTTTTAAAAGGAATGTCTTACTTTATCTAGGGTGTGGTTGTTTGGGCAGAAGCGATCATGTTTCACAACTTCAGCAGCCTCATAGGTAGTGAAACCTCTCCAACCTTTGAGTTCTTAATTTCAGTGGTTATATCTTTCACTTCTAGAACTCCCGTTGGATTTTTCTCCATAACATCCAGTCTGTGCTAAAATTCACTGTCTTGTCATTTAACTTCTTGAGTATATTAATCACAACTATTTTAATGTTCTTAGCTCTAATATTTGGTTTTCCTGTCCAAATGTTTTCTTGACTTTTTTCCTTTCTTTTCTTCTTCTTTCCTTTCCTTTTTCTTCCTTCCTTCCCTTGTTCCTACCCTCCTTCCTTCTTCCCTTCCTTTTATTCTTGCATGCCAGGTTATTTTTGATTGAATGCCAGACCTTGTATGTGATATATTGTCAAGATAAATTGAGGATCTCAACAAGATTTCTTCCACCAAATAGAATTTACTTTTGTTTTTGGTGAGTAGTTAGAGGAATGAAGGTCACCTTAGTCCCAGTAGAGACTGAGCTCCTTCAAACCTTTTGTGTGTATGAAGGCTGGGAAATTTATGACTTATCTTTATTTGGAGTATCTATCCTTTTGGTGATGTCAAGTGAATGCTTAAGATGTTTACCAGGTCTCTTCCTCCTTTGTGGGCCTATACTTTGGTAGCTATAGTCCAGCCCCATGAAACTTCTAAAAGTTCTGGTCAACTTCTATCTCCCTAAGCTTTAGTTTTATCCTCAGCTTCCTAGACTTGCAGTCATCTTTCAATCAGCAAAAACTTGGAGGGGAAATAATGGTACCAAACATCAGTCTCAACTACCCCTTCCTTGTGTCTTCACAAGCACTCACAGCCTTGGAGCTCTCTGATGCCTTCCAGAAGGGGTGTGTGTGTGTGTGTGTGTGTGTGCGTGCACACACATGCATGTTAAATTCTGCTCATCTATTCTGCACATGCTCAGCATCAGTGTTGGTCTACTACAAAATGGTCTATCATTGCCAGGAGCTCAATTCCAAACTCTTGTTTTATTGAATTCATGCTTTTAGTAACTTGTTTTATAGCACAAAGCAGCTCCGAGGAATTTCCTTCTGTTCTTTGAGTTATATTTTTATCTGTGTGTGCTCTGTTTGTCTTTTGCATGGAAGATTTCTCACTTTACCTTATTTTTTCTGTGGTATGTTTGTAGGTTACTATTCTGTTTCTTTTCTGCTGAATTATGCTTCCTTGGCCCTTCCCCGACATTCTCTTTGCTCTGATATAATGTGAGTGATTTTGTGACTTTCTTCCCTTTGTCTGGGACCAGCTTATTTTTTTCCCTCCAAGTCCACTTAGAGGGCTGAGCAGTTCATGTTCTGCCTGTTTTTTTACAGCTGGAAGAAGTGGCAAGGGGTGGGAGAGAGTTTGGCAAATGCCCCTTGCAACCTTTGTTTAAATGCCTCGGCTCTGCGCTCATTTATACATTCAACAAATATTTGTTTCCTTTTCTATTATGTACCAGGCACTAATATAAGTATTTGAGATCCATCAGTGAACAAAACATAAAATCGTGGTATTTGCATCTTATATTAATATTTTAGTGGGGGAAACAGACAATACACACTGAAATAATAGATAAGTGCCTGAGAAGGCAAAGAGTGCTCTAGATGTATGAAAGAGAACAAAGGAGAAGTTCAGGGTATGGAGACACTGGCAGTGGCCATATTGTTTGGGCAGATAGTGAGAGTCTCACTAAGAAGGTGAAATCTGAACACAGATTTGAAGGGGGAGCCACATGGATAAATGGAGAGATGGTCTTCGAAGCGGTGGGAATGGGGCCATCAGAAAAGCCCAAATCAGGCGACGCCTGGTGTGTTCCAGGCATGACATGGGGGCCGCTGGGGCTTGAGTGGAGCAACCACGAGCGAGAACAGAAGGAGCGGGATGAACAAAGGGAGCGTGGAGTGCATCAAAGAGGGCTTTTAGGCCATTGTAAGAACGGTGACTTCTGACAGGAGTGGAATGGGAAGCTTGCCTGCCTGCCTGCCTTCTTTCTTTTTTGCTTTGTTACTTTTTACATTGAGGTATAACATCCACACAGTAAAGTCCACAGATCTTTAGCTCAATGGACATTACCAATGTAAACAAATCTACATCACCATTCTACGTTTCTGAATACCAGCAGCACTCCGGGAGCCTCCCCTTGGTTTCTTCCTGGTCAACGCTCTCCCAGAGAAAACTACTCTTCTGACTACTATGCTCAAAGATTATTTTTTTTTCCTGTTTTTCAATTCTATATAAATGGGACCATTCAGTGTGGATTCTTCTGTGCTTGGCTTCTCTCACTTGGCATTATGCCTGCGAAACCCATCCCTAATGTGTGTGCAGCAATAGTTCATTCTACTTCACTTCTGTATAAATAAATACATGATAACTTATTTATCCAGTCTTCTGCTGATGAACATTTAGGGTTGTTTTTAGTCGAGGCTGTTATGAATAAAAGCTGCCATTGACACGCTTGTAGACCTTTTGGCACACACGTGTGCTCACTTATGTGGGATATCTGTCCAGGAGTGGAATTGAGGCCTTTTGTGAGAAGAGTAAGGATATTATCTGATTTAATTTTAAAAGTATCTTTTTGGCTACTTTTTTGAGCCCAAAGTAGGCACTTTTTGTAGTATCTACAAAAGGTAGGTACTACTATACTATTGTACTGGAGGAATCAAAAGTGTAAACAGAGACACCAGTTAGGGCTCATGATAGTGATCCAGCAATTGACGATGGTGGCTTGGACCAGGTGGTAGCAATGGAGGGAAAAAGTGAGGTCTTTGTGAAAAGTCAAAAGGGAGCAAAGATAAGGCTATCCGCTCAGGTAGCTTCTCTCCAGGGTGGAGAGCCTTAGTTAGAGTTCACAGGATTTTGTAGATTGGCCAACATGAGTTCTGTGAGCAAAGGACAGAGGTGGAATTAAGAGCCCAGTCTGGTGTGCTCTAGATTCCTTTATCTTTTTCCTTTGGACATTAGTTTTTGAAGTTTATTGAATTAACTTGTCCTTTCCTTGTTTGATTACAATAGCATTTTTTTTTCTGGTTTTAACTATTTTTGCTCACTGTATTAGATATTGGGAAAAAAGAAAATGTTTAGACAAGATTCAATTCACTCTTTTAACCCAGAGCTCATCTTTTTAAAAAAGGAACATTTTCACACCCACTAAAATATCTATAATAAAAAAGTCAAGTAACAAGTGTTGGCAAGGATGTGAAGAAATTCGAACCCTCATACACTGCTGGTGGGAATGTAAAATGGTGCAGCCACTTTGGAAAACATTCTGGTAGTTTCTTAAAAAGTTAAACATAGAATTACCATTTGACCCAGTAATTATATTAATACTTCTAGGTGTATACCCAATAAAGATGAAAACATATACCCACACAAAAACCTGTACAAAAATGTTCATAAGAATATTACTTATAAGAGCCTAAAGGTAGATAATCCAAATGTCCACCAAGTGATGAATGGATAAATAAAACATGATATATCACTCAATGGAATGTCATTCAGTCATAAAAAGGAATTAAGTACTGATTCATGTTACAACAAGGATAAAGCTTGAAAACATCAGCTAAGTGACAGGAGCCAGACAAAAGAGGCCACATGTTGTGTGATTCCATTTATGTGAAATTTCCAGAATAGGTACAGTTACAGAGACAGAAAGTAGCTTAGCAGTTGCTTAAGACTGGGGAAGGGAATGAGGAGGTATGTGGGACTTAGCTATAGAGCATGGAGTTCCTTTTTGAGGAGATGAAAATGGTCTAAAATCAATGATAGTGATGGTTGTACAACTTTGTACATATACTAGAAATCATTGATTATACACTTTAAATGGGTCAGTTGTATGATGTGTGAACTGTATTTCAATAAAGCTGTTACCAAAAACAAAAAAAGAACATTATAACATATATTTAATATAGAGAAATAAAAATACAAAATGGCCCATCATGTTATCACCCTATAATTCCTGATGACATTTAAAAAATGGTAGAATATATGTATGTGATTAGAATAGTCAACAAATAGAATAAGGCACAAAATGGCGAGAACTCTATATCCCGTCCCCCTTTCTCCAAAGTCCTCAGAAATAACTATTAATACTATTAAGATGTTTTAATTTTCTTTCAGAAAGCATTTTATACATATACCAGCATATACATGTGCACACCATCTTAATTTTAACTCACATGAAGGATAGTACTGTGCACCTGGCATTTTCCAGTCACTGTTCTTTAGACACCTTTCCACGGGGGCCCATATGCATCTTTCTCTCTTCCTTCCTTCCCTCCTTCCCAGCTTGCCTCCCTTCCTCCCTCTCTTCTATTTTTCTTTACTGTCCTCCCAGAAAGAGAAGTTTGTGTTTTTTTTAAAAAACTCATACTTTATAGAAAATTAAGCAAAGAAGTTTAAAAAATTGTATAATTTTTTAATCAGAAAATTCTACCATAACAATACATGGGTCTCTTCCTTTAGTGCCATTTAGATTTTTCTGATTATATAAATAATACCTTTTTGTTACAACAAAATAAGGCAACATGTGAACATTTAATTAACAAAGACTGCTTACCGCTTGCCAAACCCTGGTCTAGGTGATTTAAATATTGACTAATTTAAGTAAATTCTTATAATAAGCTTGTGAATTAGATCTTATAAATCTGTTTACCAATCAGGAAACTGAGGCACAAGGACATTAAGTAAATTTCACAGATAAAATGCAGCTGAGCTGGACTTAAAGTCCATCTTGTCTGGCTCCAGAGTTCACCGTGTTCTGTGCCTGTCGTCAGACTCACATGACTCCAGAGTCACTTAGAAACCTCACGTCCTGCATTCACCACCATTGATCTTTTGGTGACCATTTTTTCATAACTTTTTTTTGCATATATAGGTAAAACACAAAAATATACAACATACATATATGCATATATATAAAATCAAGGCTTTTTTTGGTCATTAACTTTCACAAAAATGAGATTATATTATACATAACGCACTCCTTTGCAGCTTGCATTTCTAGTTTAACAGCCTCATCAAATTCCTCCACGTCAGCTGATGTAACTCTAACTGATTCTTTAATAACTGCGTGATATTCCTTGGTCAGATATACCTCAATTTGTTCAATCATTCCCCTGTTGAGTGTTCACCTTGTTTCCAGGAGTTTTAGTACCACAATTATGATGAAATAAACATCTGAGTGAATTCTTCTTTTTACACTGGTTATTTTAAACCTAGGTAATAGATTTCTAGGCATTAGGTTGCTCTTTTAAAAAAAAAACAAACAGATTTTGCCAGATTGTTTCCACAAAAAGTTGAACAATTCACATGTTTATCAGTAATGAAAGCATATTCCCCTTTCCTGACAGTCTCACCAGCAATAGGTGAAATTTCTTATTCATTTTTGCCGGTATCATTGGCGTACAGTGGTAACTCGTCGTTACTTTAATTTGTTTTCCCCTGACTACTAGGAAGCTTAAACACCTTTTGCTTTTGTTATTGTTAATGTTCTCCCAGGACACTTGGATTTGCTCTCCTGTGACTTGTCTGCTTATAACTCTGCCCATTTTTCTATTGAGCCGTCTTTTTGAGTTATAATTCCTGTAGTTCTTTGTACTCTATATACCCTTTAGTTGTTATATCCATTGGAAAAAATTCCAATCCATTATTTGTATTATACTTTACTTTTGTATTTGTTATGTTTTACATCTTAAATGTCTTAATAGTTACAAAATCTAATATTACTAATATTTATATAGCTTATAGTTTTCCTGCCTCATTAACCACCAACTTGTACATATGGTCTCACATGTTTTCTTCTAAGATTTTATGGTTTTATTCTTTACCTTTAAGATTTCAATCCACCTGGAATTTATTTGTATGTAAGAGGAGAGGCAGAAATCAAATTCATTCTTTCCCAATACACAGTCAATTTTACCAGTATTATGTTTAAATATACCATTGTTCCCTGATAAATTAAAATATATTTTTCATATATTAAATTCCCATAGGCAGCAGAATCTATTTTTGAGCACCCTATTCTACACAGTTCCACTTATCTTTTTGCCTTTTCCTATGATAATATTATGCTGCTTTTATTACAGAGACTTCACTGTTTTAATATCTTATAAGGTACTCTTTTTCACAATTTTCTTGACTGACTGTTCTTGAACTTATATTCTTACATATGAACCTTAAGTTTATTTAATCCATTTTAAACACACACACACACACCACACCAGTGTTCTAATTTGGATTGCGTTCAATGTTTATATTAATGGGAAAATTCATATTTTCATGATATTAAATTTTTTCATTCAGGAATATGGTCCATCTTCCTGTTTATTCCTGTTTTATGTTACATCTGCATAAGGAATTGACCTGCACATGCCCTCATATGGAGCCATGAAGGGTCAGCTGGTCAAAACTCCTTCACTTAAGTTGACCCTACAATAGCAGGACATCTTGGTGCACCTTTTGCATCTGCCAAGTGATATCCCTGATGGTGGCCTTAACTGATCTCATCTCACATTCTCTTGCCTCTTTGAAGACACCTTTATCCATTCTTACCTTTCTCTAGGCATGTCTCCCTTTCTGGCACCAGCTCCTAATCCTCAGAATTCACTAAAATCTCTACTGGTCCTTGTCGTATGGTCACCTCCCTCCACTCCTCCCAGCTCTCTCTATTGTGGGCTACAAGACCCACAGTCACTCACACAACCTGCCCTCCCTGGGGGGCAAATCAGCAGCCCAAGCACTGTCCTAGTCGGCTGCTTCCAGTGGTCCCCGACCCAGACCCACAGGAGGCTTGGGGAGTGCAGTGGCCTCTGACACAGCAGACATCCAGGAGGACCCCTCACCTGCGCCTGCATGTCATCCCTGCTGCTGTCCGTAGTGCTCTCGTGTGAAGTTCTCATCTGCATCTCTGGGACCCCATTTACTGGGCTGCCAAGGGAGCCTAACAGCTGCCATTTGCTGATTTTAGGGGCTCAAACTGCTTCAATTTTATATATCTCTGTCACTTGAGAAGTGAATCAAGCTAAATGAAGAATGTTCCTGCCTTTTCCTTGTCTCTCTCTCTCTGCAAAGAGGAAAATGGTATCTATAGTACCATGCTTTCTGAGACACACCTGGCTGATGACCTCCAAGCAAAATGGTAAGGATCCATGTATGGGTAGACTGAGGACCTGTGGTCACAACCTCTCCCTGATCCCAGATTCCACCCTACTCCAGTGTTTGAAAACAAAAAATTTCAGTCCCACAAGGGTCCATCAGTCTCATTCTATAGGCCAGGAAGGATTTTCCTTTTATTTTCAACATGTTGAGAAGTGTCTGCAGAATGTTAAGACATAGATAGATAGATGAATATATTCACAGACGTAAGCAAACCTTCATAGAGGCAGATTTGCAAAGAAGTAACTGTGCCCCCTAGTTACATGTCAATAACTACCCCATTACATCTTAGTTCTGGAGCCATTGGCCGGTTTCCTCCCACCTGCTCTCGTTTGTTTGTGTCTAATTTCCTGTTGGAAAAAGTTTATAACTATGGCACAGCATTAATAAAATTGGGCAAGTTGCTTAGCTCCTTTCTGCCTGTTTCCTTATCTCCAAAATAAGGATTAAAATAGTACTCCTTTCATAGGGTTGTGTTGAGGATCAAAATAGTTAATACACGGTAAGCCCTCGGAACAGCTCCTGGGTCATGGTCAATGCCACATAAACGTTTATCATCATCCTGCTCATCACTGAGTTTCACCTCTGCTCTTTCTTCTCAATGTAGAATTCTTTATTTTGTTAGATTCATAACCCTGGTTTTAGCTCCCCTCTGTTACCATTGCCAGGACACCTATTTTGTGGTCTTTCTGAATCCTATGGGAATGTAGAGAAAAGAAAGATCAGTCTGCTTATAGAACCTTAGAACATTGTCATGGTCTTCAAGAAGTCCTTCATATTCAGCAGCGTGGGCATTGCAACACTTAAAGCCTACCTCAAAAGGAAGAGACTTCTACCCAAAGTTTATATAGACTAAGTCCGATCCACACTATAATGTCTTCTCAAATCACCTCCCTGCCTTCATGTTACCACAATAATCCACATCCTATAATAAACTTTTAGCTTTTAGCAAGATAGGCTTTTATGCAAAAGAGGAAGGCAATGGGAGGCTCTGCTGTTCCTTTTCAGGAACTGTTTTCTTTATCTTCTTCTTGTGGTCTCCTGGCAACTTACCCTACAGCACCTGCCTTTAAGTGTTAGGACAATTCCAGGGGCGTTATAGTGTCTAACATGCCACTGAATTCTCCATCTCCCCTGACATTAGCCACACACAAAAACAAAAGCAGCACCAAATGAAACAATCCACAGTCTAAAATAGAAAAAGCACTTAAATGACCTAAATCTTACATAGGGAGTAAGTCATGTCATACTATATGCTAATTGTGGATTCTTTTATGCTTATGCACACCTAATTTGAACAAATATTATTGGGTGCCTGCTCCACATGTGTCAGGTACTGTGCTGGCACTGGCAACATCCCGGGGCAATGACAGGGTGGTTGTGTAGGGCAGGCAGCTAAGACAGACTGGACAGTGGGAGCCCCAGAGATTTACTGCATAATCACACTAATTAATACATGCAAACCTTCAAATGTACTTCATTGCTCCAGGAAAAAGGAATGTTCTATAGAAAGCAGAGCTAGGCTTTCAGGACATGAAAGATTTCTCTGAGGAAGAGACATCTGACAAAGAAAGAAGGTGTGGAGTTACCTAAGGAAAGAGAAGGAAGAACATTCCTTGCAGCTAGATCAGGATGTGCAAAGGTCCTACGGCGAGAGAGAAAACGGCCAGTAAAAGATGCACGAGGCATTGACGGGACAGGGACCACCTGCAGAAGGCCAGACTCGTGGGGGAAGAGCCTGGGTTTGGTCTGGGACATGAGGTGTCTGAAGTGCATTTGAAACACGTTAAGGGACAATACTAAGTAGATATCCACGTCTGGAGCTGTTCTCAGCTACGTGCCCACACACTCCAGCTGTAACAACAGGGAGTGCTGAACACCTCTAGAAGGTGCTCTCTCCTTTATGAAGAAACTGAAGGAGACCTCTGTGCAGAAACAGTATTCTTACTTACGGGTAAGACTGTCACCTATCATCACATCCATCTGTTTTTGGTGGATCTTGGATAAGGCTATGCAGCCCAGCAGGGCAGGTCTTCTGTCATAAGAGCTTCCAACTAAAGTCATAAGGGGAGCTGAGGAAGCCAGGCCAACTGCAAGTTTAGTATCTTCTACCCTTTAAACAGGGAATGAGAGTAGAACCAGGTGTGTGACAAAACAGATGTGGGCAAGGAAATAAAATAAAATCATTTTTCTAGAAAATTCCATCTCCCTTTATGCACTCCCATTGCTTCTCAGTAGTAGAGGATCGGATATTGATCTTGTCTTGTTCTGCTATTTTATCCACTCCTGTCTCAAAACTCCCTCTCATTGAGGTAAATATTCTGTTGAAGTGAAGTATCACCACAGTTGAAGCTCATAGCTTTCTTATTCAAACTCCTTCCCCTCCCAAGGACGTCCACTCACCTCTGCCAACCCCACTGCCATTCCCACAGGCCTTGGTGTTCCCGTCTCTGGGCAGCACTGGGAGAAGATGAGTCTGCTCCATGGGCCGGCACGCGGGGTGGAAACGTGAAGGGAGCCACACACCTTCACTTCCATGTTTGCTTGGCCTGGCGCCCAGCTCCCTCGTCCTGAAAGTGCCAGTGTTGGCTTTTTGTGTGGCACCCAGGTGGGTTCTCCTCTAGCTTCATCATGGGGTGACCCTATGGTGATATGGCTACTTCCTCCCAAACTCTGGTGCCTGGTGCACCCCACAGCTTGAGGTCACTTTGCCCAAGCAGCACGGCTGCCTGCAGGTTCTGTCTCTCAGCAAACTCCAATGAGAGGCGAGCCCCAATCCTCTATGGTCTTGAGACAGATTCCCCAGAGGAACACTCTGAGATGAAGATTTGGGTGCAAGTGATTAGTTAAAAAATGCTTTTGTTAAAAAAAACAGTAGGGGATTTGGGATTTTGGGGGGCTGGGGTGAAGGGGAAGAAGGCAGGCAAGGGTGAGCTCCCAGGCGGATTCCTGGGGAGGATGGCTGCAGCCTGACCTCTCAGGCAAACTCTGGAGTGTCAACGAGCCCCCGAGTAGTCTGGACCTGGGGCGTGGGGCAGGCAGTCATCCTCCCAACACACACCCACCCCCCCACACACACACACACAAACACACACACACCAGTTGCTGGGAAAGAGCCACGGGGGCAGGACACTAACTCCCAGTCACCTTGGGGCTCTGTGCTCTTGCAGGTAAGGCGGCTCCAAGAGCCTGAGAAAGTCCTCTGGAAGAGTTGCAGGTGCGGAGCTTAGGAGGCAAAAGGCTGCCTCCAACAATCCCAGGGGACCAGGCAGGGCAAGGAGCAGCACGTGATGGTCATCCCTGCCTCCTAAATTCTGTTCCCCAAACTTTTCCTCTTCTTGCAAGTCTTCCAGCATAGCCCCAGATCCTAACTCCAGCAGGATCAGGGATATACCCTCCCCAATCCCTTTCGTCTCACAGCCGACCAGTTCGCCATTGCCAGCTCTGTCATCTTTGCCAGGTTAGTAGCTGGTTTTGTGTGTCTCTGGTGTGTCTGTGTGTGTCCGTGTGCACACACTTGTACATGTATGAAAGCATTAATCATGGGGAAAAGGAAAGCAGAACTCACCATTTTTGTCTCATATCATCAATTATTCACATCTTCCCACAAAGCAGAGTGTTGCCTTTTTTGACCCCATCCAGTACGCCCCTGTCTTCATCGGGTACCAGCTTCCCTCCGCCCACGTTGCTGGGCACAGCCTCAGGCACAGCTCACAAGGCTGCCTGACCTTTTCTTCTGCTGTCCTGCATCCTGTTAGGCCTGCCACAAACTGTCCCTGGCAGCTCCCAGTTTATTCCAACTGCTCCCTGGATCTCTCTCCTTATGTGCTTATTTCTTGGAATGCTACGTTTAAGACACATCCGTCATCCCTACTCACCCCTCTAATCCTCCAATCAGTCGAGGGACATTCAGCTGCAGTCACGTGCTGCATAGCTACGTTTCCGTCAATGACAGACCACATACGCACACGCAAGACTGTAATGGAGCTGAAAAACTCCTATTGCCTGGTGACGCCTTGATGATCCTGGCCCTGTGTAGGCCTAGGCTAATGTGTGTGCTTTTGTCTTAATTTTTAACAAGAAAGTTCAAAAAGCAAAAAAAAAAAAAAATTAATATAAAAGACTTAAATAATAAATGTATAAAGAAAACAGTTTTGTATAGCTGTACTGTGAGTTTGTGTTTTAAGCTCAGTGTCATTACAAAAGAATCAAGAGTCAAAAATAGTAAAAAGTTTATAAAGTAAAAAAGTTACAGTAAGCTAGGGTTAATTTATTATTGAAGAAATAAAGATATGTTTTTATCAATGTAGCGTAGCCTAAGTGCTCAGTGTTTATAAAGTTTACAGCCATGTACAATAATGTCCTAGCCTAGGACTCACCACTCACTGACTCACCCAGAGCAAACTCCAGTCCTGCAAGCTCCATTTGTGGTAGGTGCCCGTGACAGGTGTACTATTTTTTATCTTTTCTACTGCATTTTTACTGTACCTTTTCTATGTTTAGATACGTTTGGATACACAAATCCTTACGATTGGGTTACAATTGCCTACAGGATTCAGTACAGTAACATGCTGTACAAGTTTGTAGCCCAGGAGCAATAGGCTACCGCACAGCCCAGGCGAGTAGTAGTAGGCTGTGCCCTTTAGGTTTGTGTAAGTGCACACTGTGATGTTTGCACAATGACAGAATCGCCTAACTGCATTTCTCAGAATGTCTCCCTGTCGTTAAGTGATGCATGACTGTATATTACAAGTTAAAGGACCATGCATGGTATTTCCCAAATCTGCCCTGCTAGTCACACACTCTCTTTCCCTGTGCAGACATCATGTGCCGAAATTGTACCCACAAGGGAGAGTAGCAGAAGAGAAATTGAAGTGCTGCCTTGCTAACAGATATGAGGAGGGACAGTATTATATAGCATTAGCCAAAGTGCTTCTTGTGTTCCCTGTCCTGCCTGGTCCCTGATCCTAACCAGGCTGAGACCTCTATTACTCCATGGGGTGGGAGAGTCACCATGGCAGAAACAGCAAAGCAAGGCATCAAATTCTTAAATTTCAACCTTGGAATAAATGTGTGTGCCTTCTGCAGCAGTAGCAAACTCTCTTTCTAACACCTCTCTTCTTGTGATATTGAGCTATGCTTCTAGAGTCCAGATTCCTTCTGTTGTTTCCTACTCTCTTCAGCCAGGACCAGTTGAGTTAAAAATTTAACAAGCTTGTAAACTGATCCTACTTTCTCTCTAGCACAGGAACAGCTAACACTGTCTTCTGACCTGAGTGCATTCTACTTTTCTCTTTTCTTCTGTACTTAAACATTTGTTTTCCTAACATGGTCATCCATAATTTACTTTTTGGGGTTCTCTCCAACATGAAATATAAATGTACCAAGTTCTGAGTCAATTTGAGAGCATCTATGTCATAAACAAATCCTGCCCACCTCTGCGCCTCTGTGTATCTAAATGAGGCAATTTTACCCCCGACATCTAACCCAGGCTGGGACTACATCACTGTGGTCCTACCTGGCTTACATTTAATGTCCCTTTCATCCCATTCTTCCCTGCCTCTCTGAGCAACCCTGATTCCCATCAGCAAAGTGTCCAGGCACACCTACATTTTATTTCTAGACTTTGAGCTTATAATAATTGTGCATTAGTCAGGATAGGCTAAATTATGCTACAATAACAAAAAACCCCAAATCTTAATGACTTACAGTAATCAAGTTTTATTCTTCACTCACGTTACACATCTAATGTGAGTTGGCCATGATTCTGTTACATGTCATCTTCATTCTGGGACCAACTGGTGAAGCAGCCTCTACCTGAAATATCACCCGCCAGTTGCTGGAGCAGAGAGAAAACAGACACAGAGAGTCACTTGCTGGCTCCGAAAGCTTCTGCACCAGCAGTGTACAAGGCTTCCAATTTCTCCACACCCTCATCAACACCTGTTATTTTCTGTGTTTGATAGTAGGTGCCTTACTGGCTGTGAGATGCTATGACATTGTGGTTTTGATTTGTACTTCCCTATTGATTAGCAATGTTGTGCATCATTTAGTGTGCTTATTGGCCATTTGTATATCTTCTTTGGAGAAATGTCTATTCAAGTCCTTTCCCCTATTTTTAAGTTGGGTTTTTGTGGTGGTGGTGGTGGTTGAATTGTAGAAGTTTTTATTGCATAATATATTCTGGGTATTAACCCCTAATCAGATATATGTGAATATTTTCTGCCATTCTGTGGGTTGCTTTTTCACTCTTTTGATTGTGCCCTTTGATGCATAGAAGTTTTTCAGTTTGATGTAGTTCAGTTTGTCTATTTTTTCCTTTTGTTACCTGTCAAAATTAATTTTTATAAGATAAACTCATTAAATAATGTGTATCTATGATTCTCTTAAAAAAGTCAAAATTAGATGCTGTACAATTTGTAGATTTTTACCTACAAAGCAAGACATTAAATATAATCATAGAACTTTGAAATTAAATCTTGCACCCCCTGTGAGTGCTCATTGTTTAGTTTTTTTAGTTCCTCTATTGCTTTAGTAGAGATACATGTCAATAGCTTCCTGTCTGCAAGTGTTGTTTCCAAACTGCAATTAAAAATAATTTCAAATGCTGAGATTTGGGGGGGAGGGCTACATTTGTTGAATATTTTGAATAAAATGCAAACAAGTTTTAGATTGTTCAATTACACAAAAATGTAATACCATTTGCAAGTCACTAATTTGATGTACAGAATAATTCTTCAAAGGCTCAAACATGTCTAAATTCCAATTGATGGTAGGTAGCAAAGAAAAAAACCTGTGTTTCCCTTCTTTGGTGTTTTTAGTTTTTACTTTCAACTTATACACACACACACATCCAAAAAAATGCAATTCAAGCATATTGGTATATACAAAAATATTTGGAAAATTTGACAAGTGCAGCTGCTACTTCAATTGCAGTATGTTTGAATGCAATTGTGAATTACATGCTCCACAGGTTGCTTAACTTAGTAAGAACATTTCTTTTTAACCACAGCTCTGTATGGCATTAAAATTTATATTCATGTTAGTACAACAAAAACCAAATAATTTATCTTTTCTTAGTTGAATTTCCCCAGAGTCAGACACTGAGGTTCGGATCAAGTGCACTTAGTTTATTTGAAGATTCAGGAAACCATCAGTGGGGGGTGGGGGGAGGTGAGGGGATGGGAAGATGACATAGGAAAGGGAAGGCAGCCAGTAGTAATTGGTTGTTCCTAAGCCAGCTGACATGAGGGGGCTTAGCCTGCAGGAAGCTCCAGATTCCTGTAAAACACATGCCCACAATTATCCCAGGCAAGGGGCCAGGGAACTGGGGCATTGATACCCCTGGTCCCTGTAATTATTGGTTAAGGATGCCCCTGAGGTTAGTGCCCTGGCACTTCTGGCCTTGTATGTGTGGCCAGGTGAGTTGGGGCAGCTCTGAGCAGCAGTCTACTCATAGGTATGCACGCACCAGTGAGCCCATAAGCTGAGAAGATTTAGCAGGGCACTGATGGCTCCTGCAATTTCTGAGGTTCAACTTGTATCAGTCTGGGTCCATCAGGAGACAAAAACCATCCAATAATTTAAATAAAAGAACTTAATACAGGGGTCAGCAAACTGTGCCCACAGGCCAAAATCAGGCCTGCTTTTGTAAATGAAGTGTTATTGTAACACAGCCACAACCACTCAGTGGCATATTGTCTATGGCTGTTTTTGTGCTACAACAGCAGAGGTGAGTAGCTGTGGCAGAGATGCATGACCCACAGAGATGTATGACCCGCAGAGTCTAAAGTATTTATTATTTGGCCCTTTATAGAAAACGTGTGCCTACTTATGATTTCATATAAGGAATGATTAAGCTATGATAGGAGAGAAACTGTGAAGACATAAAGAGAAATCTAGAGGACTAAGGAAAAACATATAAAAAAAGAATACACTTGCACGAAGGCCCCCTCCCATGGGTAGGTTCAGGATTCATTGAAGAAGGTGTGGACGGTGGAGAGGTTCCTCGGTTGCCCTGGCTGGAGCTGGCCCACAGTGGCTGGGCAGGCGGGAACAACCCCCTTGCCCCTCTCCGTGTGAAGATGTGTCAAGGCTGGTGGGTCAGTGGGCAGAGAGACTGCGTGCCACTGCAGGAGCGAGGCCCGATGCATGTTTCAATCAGGAGGGCACAGTATCGATGCTCCAGGCCAAGGTGAGCCAACGGTGGTGGGTGGGCACCAGAGGGAGCCAGGCACCGTGAGGGAGGCAGGGCACTGCTGGAGTTGCTGCTGGAACTGGGAGCCGAAATGGCCACCTGCATAGTAAGCTGCTGCATCTAAGCATGTGGCCTGGGTTGGGCTCCCAGGCTGGCTGAATGGGATGAGGTCAGGCAGCCAGCTTGCTAGGTGACCAGCCCTATGGGACCACACGTGGACACATGGTTTGGGCTAAAGAGACGGTGCAGGGAGCAGACCGGGGCTGGGCCACAGGCTCATGCTCTCTGGGATCCCTGACTACAAAGCCAGTGCTTGAGGTGAGGGATGAAGGAAAACTCACGGCAAACAAATGCTAGAGAGAGCTGCGCCTGGTAGGAACCTAGTGTTGAAGAAACTGAGAGAAAAAAATGCCCTCTGCAGAATCTACAGTGTCTCTCCAGGGCTCTCTACTTACTACTCTACTCCAGGGCTGGCAAAGGGAAAATACATACAGGGCCCAGATCCATTATCACAGCGCAGGCAAAGACCATGAATCTGGAGCTTAGAGGCAATAAATCGATAAGCAACACAAGGTCAATGCTTCTTTAGCAGGTGGAAATTCAGTGCTCAATTTTTCACTAAACATGCACCTCCAATGTTCTAAGTTATTGATACCAATTTTTTAATTTAAAGAGTATTACTATTAATAAATAATAAAATAAATAAATATAAACTCAGTGTAGCAAGACCACACAGACTTTATTCTATGTGTTCTCTAACCGGACTCCTCAGCCTCTATTTCCCCCACCTGTTTCCCACTGTTCTCATTTACTTTGATGACTAGTCACCCCAAGGCCCGGGCCAAGGCACAACCCGTGGTACACCAGGAGACAGCAAGGCATCAGCATCGAATACTTCACCACCTCAGAGCAAGGAAGGAGGGAGCTGTCACTAGCTGCTCGCAGCTAGGAACACTTTATCAGTGAAAGCAGCACTTGCTGTCATTAAAAATGAGATGTAGACAATGCTGTGTGTGTACACACATGGGAGAAGAGTGATGGGTTATCTCTGATTATTTTCACTTGTTACTATGAAAACTGTGCTCACTGCCCAGGAAAATCACCCATTCCTAGGTGAGACTGTGGGAGTAGATAGAAGTACAAAGTGCAAGTCTACCAAACCCAGCTCAGCTTATTTTAATGTAACTATTAATACTGCTACTTTAAAACAGAAATATTTAGGACAAGACATAAACTGGTCTTGTGTTAGCCAGGTTTTTCCCAGACAAACAAACTGTGATGAAAAGTTACCCTACTGATTCCATGCTTCAAGTGCTAAAAGGCTGAATTGGAGACTGTGGCTCAGGCCAGAATGACCACACAAGACCCCTTCCACCTATTCTCCTCTCCTGAGTCTAAGAGACCTTTTATCCAGTCTGCAGAGAAAAGGGCAGCTCTGTGTGACTGTCCCAGGCACCGTGGAACAGAGAGGATGGGCAGATCTGTGGCACTGTCCATGCAGGGACCCCACCCAGCAGTGCAGCATGGCATGGCCCAAAGAGCGTCAGACCCTCAGACCCTGACCGATCAGATCAGCTACTCTTCCTTCCCAGGGGATGGATGAGTAGGGGGAGGGAGAGAGACACGGGATTAAAGAACAAAAGGCCCAGCACAGCACCACCTCACCTTCACTTGGTCACATCCACCTCATCCGTCTTCAGCACCCAATGCCTCACCCCTACATCCGGTCACAAAGTCCCGTCTCCCCTTCCTCCAAAACAGAGCTGGACTCGACCTCATTCTTTCCATCTCTTTCCAGCTGCGGTGGTTTTGGCTTGCCTTT
>CM052437.1:108494035-108565325 GCA_028533085.1 Varecia variegata | reverse complement strand
ACCAGCTAAGCCGTGCCTAGACTTCTGACCCACAGAAGCTGTGACATAATACATACTTTGTTCTGGTAAGCTGCTAAGTTTTGGGGGAATTTTTTACACATCAATAAATAACTAATACAGAGGATGAAAAAGAGTAATAAAAAACAGCTTTCACCTTTTATTTTATGTCTTCTGTACTGTATGAATTTTCTCATTTTATATATGTATTATATTTACTCTTTAAAATACTGTCAACAGGTGTTATTGAAGCCAGTAGATGCAGGCAAATACTGCAAATTGGCTCACTCAACACAAACTCCAGTGCTTCTATTGCCCTCCTATACTACAGAAGCTAGAAAACTTAAAAACAAAAATGAAAACCTTCTCCAGACTCTCTTGCAGCTGAGAACCCATACATGACCTAGTTTTCACCAAGCAGACATACAGCTTGGGTAAAATTTAGAAGAAGGAAATTAGCTCTTGGACATGGTGGTGTGTTCTAGCCAACCTGCAGGTGGAGATGTCTATCATTCTGCGGTAACTGTGGCAGAGGTTCTACATGTAGATGAGACTCTAGTCCTCAGCATCAAAAGCATCAAGTGATAGACAGAGGTGGCTGTGGAGTTTTCACAAAAGGGGCTCCACGGAGTAGCTGGGCATTAGTACGTGGTGCCATCATTCCTGGTGGGGTGACATCCCAGATCAGGATTTAACTCGCTTATGCCTTCTCCCTCCTCCCCCTCTGCTTCTTCTTAAATAGTAAGTTAAATTATTAACTTAATATTAATTATTAATGTGAGTTAAGTTTCTTTTGATACCTTCAAACCTGAAATAATATACATAAAGCTTTACTTGTTTTTGTTCAATTAACTTTATCTTGACTACCTTTACTCTCCCTGTAAAACTGCACCCTTTCCTCCAGTTTTCTTTCCCCTTTGCTTCCACTAAGACTCTTGAGAGTGAAAGAAGGCACCATTCATAATTACACCAGGACCACAGGTGTAGTCAGATAAATCTTTGTTCATGACATCTAAGTAGGGTTATATTTTGGCAGCTCTCTCCACCTGACTGGGAACCTATGCTTATAATTTTCTATTAATTAAAATGTAAGATCAAAATTGAATTATATAGTTTTTCTCTTAATAAGTTAAAGTGCATAGAAAAATATACAAGGAAAGTATGCAAAAATGTTGGCATTATTAGATCCCACATATGAATGAGGTCATGCAGTATTTGTCTTTCTGCACTTGGCTTATTTCACTTAGCATAATGTCCTCTGGGTTCATCCACGTAGTCGCAAATGACAGAATTTCCTTCTTTTTGTAAGGCTGAATAGTACTCCTTTGTGGAAATATACCACATTTTCTAAATCTAAGAAAGCTGAACTCACAGAAGTATAGAGTAGAATGGTGGTTGCCAGAGGGTGGGGGTGGAAGAGCTTGGGTGATGTGGGTCAAAGGTTATGAAATTCCAGCTAGACAAGAGAAGTAAGTTCAAGAGATCTATCGTACAACACGGTGACTATAGTTTATAACAATATGTTGTATTCTTGAAAATTGCTAAGAGGATAGATTTTAGGTGTTCTCACCACAAAAAAAATGATAAGTATGTGGGACAAAGCATATGTTAATTAGCTCGACTTAGGTATTCCACCATAAATACGTATTTCCAAACCCAGGAAAACCACCATGCATGAGGGATTCACAACGTAGGCCCAACACAAGGACAGTTTGGTGTTTACTGCCTGCAGCTGAGGACTAACGAATGAAATAAACAAATATATACTTAAAAATATTTTTTAGAAAATTTTTTCTCTAAAATGAAGGAAGACAGTGATTGTCAGATCAAAAAGAAAACTTACGAAAAAAAAGAAAACTTACAAAGAGTGGCTAATGCCATATCACTTTCTGGAGAATTTGCTGAACTACAAGTTTAAAGATAGTGTCTTGTAAATATTCATATCACCTACTAAGCTTAAAAACTGAGATTGAACTCAGACATCTTCTCAGTAGCATTAAACACTATCAGAAAATGGAGCAAGTTTCAGAGGAAAGCTGCTCAAGTGGGGTCTGGGGGATGGCAGTGCCAGCCTTACCTAGGATTTGTTAGAATGCTAAATCTTAGAGTGTTTCCCCAGACATACTGACTTCAATTCTACTGAGGTGGGGCCCAGAAATCAGTGTTTTAATAAGCCCTCCAGGTGATGCTGACCCATGCTAAAGTTTGAGAAAGACGGCTCCAAACTCCAGTGAAATAAACACGGTGCAGCTCATGAATTCTACATAATGCTAAACTGTCATTTGCACATGAAGGTAACAGACAACTATCTCTTATCTGTATAAATGCAGGAAATATATTTCTCATGAGTATTTGAAACAGGGGGAATTGAATGAAGAAATTCAGTTTCACTGTTGGAGGAAGGGCTAAGATAGTAAGGGACAAGAAAACACTTCAAGATTAGCCACTGCCAGTCCCTGGGCTGGCAGGACAGAGGAGCCCAGGGGCCAGAGTTACCTGAAGGCAGCTGGAGTCCTGGTGGGCCTGTGCGGCGGGAAAGGAGATGTCACTTGAGACCCTGGGAGCTGGGGACTGAGATGCCAACTGAGATGGACAGGGGGAGGGAGAAAGACTCTGCTTTGCCCTTCCTCATCCTTCCAATTGCTTCCGATGTTAGACCCTCCTGTTGGCCAAACCTGGCTGAAAACCAGCTAAATTGAGAACCTTGGAAAATATGGTGCAGAGAAAAGGCCGTCCATCCCTCCACCGTCTAGAGCACAGCAGGGGAAGAGTGACGAAGGCATCTGAGGGTCAGCGGGCCCAGGACGGTGCAAAATCTTTATCCAGTCTACTGAATGATAAATCAAAATAAGTGACCAACGGGGAAGTGGTCTGAAAAGACCGGTGGCAGGGCCATCTTCATGGGCTGACAACGTGGTCGCAGGGGGTCTCATGCTTAAAAGGGTCCTGCACAGTTGAATGCACTGCCGTTGTCAAGCAAAGGCCCCACGTTTTCATTCTGCACT
The DNA here is from genome assembly GCA_028533085.1 of Varecia variegata. Lineage (NCBI taxonomy): Eukaryota > Metazoa > Chordata > Mammalia > Primates > Lemuridae > Varecia > Varecia variegata. The sequence continues at coordinate 108,562,323 of CM052437.1, read as the reverse complement.
GGGCCCTACAAATTAAGTAGCCAGGCCTGACTGATAGTGAACGTTACATTATGTAAACATAGAATAACCATGTTCACAATGCAGAGGAGGTGTTATACCTGTTGATAGAAAAGCTACATCATGTTAAAACGACTTAACGATAATAGGCAAATAAAAATGCTGATATGTGCCAACACAAACCTGGAGCTGGTAGCAGAAGGGAGTCTAAGTGGGTGAATCCCCTCATGCTCCACAGCAGAAGTGAGTAGATTTCATTTTGCTTATGGAGTCAAATGAATTTGACTTGAGATGTTCACATTTAAGTATGTTACTTAAAGTTGAAATAAGATCAGTCTTAATAATTTTCAAATTACCACAGGGAGAACAGTGAGATGATCTAAAAAAAAATACAGGCCACGTAGCAAAGACAGGAAATGAGAAAGCACACTCATGCAAAATGACAGTGAAACTGTCTATCGTGACAATGCATACAAATGGTATTTACAAATGGTGTATCAAATCCCAAAATTAAACTCAATAATTAATGTCTATACAATTAAAACAGGACATCTGTAATTATTAATATCTATAAGAACAAGAAAAGTTTTCAATAAAAAGACGGGCAAAAGATGTCAGGAAAACACAAACAAAATAAAAGATGGGTTGTAAGATACTATTAAGTGAAAGTCAAGCAAAGGACATTAAACTTGCCTAAGAGTGTCACTTTATAGGGTTGAAGAGTAAAGTTCATAAGAGACTCTGAATTGCTATGAAGCCATAGCATCAAAATATGATGCAAAATGTTCTTTTTGTTTATAAGATATTCTTGAAAAAGTTTATGAAAATGTAATAGGCCACAGCTGACAAACCCCTTATGTTAAAAAGGGAATTCCATTCCAAGATCGCTACTATATGATAAGATTTCTGATGATACCTTCCCTTCTGGATCTGCGCCCTCCACTGGTGTAGCCACCAGCCACACGTGAGCCTGGTGGAGAGCTTGAGAGCGTGGTGGGTCTGAATGAGACACGCTGTAATTAAAAAATAAATACCAGTTTTCTCAGGCTTATGGTGAAAAAAATGTAAATTGCCTTATTAGCAATTTTTTATATTTATTTTATGCTGAAATAATACTACTTTGAACACATTGTGTTAAATAAAATATATTATTAAATTAATTTTATGTGTGTCTTTTTAACTTTCTATTGAGGCCTCTAGAAAATTTTAAATGACCAACATGGCTTGCATTATATTCCACGGGACACTGATGCTCCAGATCATCAACTTAATTAACATAGTTTTGATGTAGTTCATGTAGCTTTAGTTTTGCTTTACTTTCATGATAGAGGCCTGAGCAGAGCTGAGGATTTGCTGCTGTGGGTACCTCTCATGAATTCCATCTTTATCGAGATCTTTATTGAGATTTAATCTCATGAAAAAGCTACAGTTCTTATCAGGAGCACCAACTCACTTATGTTTTCATGTTTCAATCATTTTTATAAAATGATAGAGGTGAAATCAAATAATATTCAGATCATTTCATAAGACAAAATAGTAACAATATCCCGGGTAGACTGCTGGCTGGCTGACGGGCACCTCTACCATGAACAAACAGCTCTGGGAATTTTGGGGTGAGTTCATGTACAAAAGTCTGAATTTACATCAGAGCTGATGTAGAAAAATCAAAAGTCATTTAAAAATGTATACAAGTTTAACTTTTATGAAAATCAAATGTAAAAAAGTCCAGGATCATCAACAAGACATAAAGCTGCTGGAAATATAAAATGTTATCAAAACATAATCATAAAGATATAATATCTTCCAGTCATTGACAGATTATATAGAAAAAATATAGCTGTATAATATTATATGTAACATAAAGATATAGATAAACAGATGAATATACATATACATATACACATTCTCTCCCTTACTTTGAAAATATACTTCCTTTAAGAAAACTATAAACATGTCTTCTGATTTGGGCCCAAATATTCAATAATGTAGAGATGTCACATCTTCCCAAATCTATCAACAAATTAAATGCAATTGTAAACAAAAAAACTTATTTTTGTGATTTGATCAAATAGTTTAAAAGGCCGTGTAGGCCAGGCACAGTGGCTCACACCTATAATCCTAGCGCTTTGGGAGGCCAAAGTGGGAGGACTGCATGAGGCCAGGAGTTTGACACCAGCCTGAACAACAGAGCAACAGAGGTACCTGTCTCTACAAAAAATAAATAAAATCAGCCAGGTGTGGTGGTATGTGTCTGTAGTCCCAGCTACTCGGGAGGCTAAGGCAGGAGGATCGCTTGAGCCCAGGAGTTTGAGGTTGCTGTGAGCTATGATGATGCCACTGCACTCTAGCCCAGGCAACAGAGCAAGATTCTGTCTTTAAAAAAAAAAAGGAAAAAGAAAAAGGTCACGTAAAATAATATATAACTAAGAAGAGTCAGAAGAAATTCTAAAAATAAAATATAATGACGTAGGTTTGCCCTTCGCACAGCAAAACACATGAAACCATAGCAATTAAAATGGCACAGGTAGAGCACCAGACAATGAATCACAGGAAATTGGTATATGATAAAGGATCACTTGCACAGGGTGTGGGAATCCAGTCAATGGCAATCTACTTGGGAAAAAAAAATTAATTTCTATCTCACCACTTAACAAAATTTCAAAATAGATCAAAGTTTGCATTATAAAAAAGAAATAAATCATTATGTATATATGTGTGTGTCTGTGTGTATGTATATATACACATACCTACATTATCTTGCCTGACTATTACAATTTGCATTTTATGGCTTGTTTATATCTTTAATTCATCTAGAATCTAGTCTACTCCAGTGATATAACTATCTATTCTTATTGTTGTCATTCTATAATGCAATTTAATATTTGCTAAGGACAGTTCACCCTCATTACTTTCTTTTTCAAACATTTCCTTAACATTCTCAGTTTTTTTTTAATCTCTCACAGCTTAGTCTTACATATTAACTTTAGAATTGGTTCTTACCAGGTTTTACAAGCAATCTTTTGGGATTTTGACTGGAATTGTGTTAATACACAAATTAATGTGGGAAGAATTGGTTTATAATTGCGAGTCCTTCCATCCCAAAACCAGAGATGTCTCTCCATTGATTCAATTATTCATGTATCTCCAGAAATTTAGTTGTGTTCTTCATATTGGTCTGTCATATTTCTTTTTATGTGTCTTTCTAGATGTCTTATTATTTAGGTTTCTATCGTATTTTCTTCTTCCCTGGAGCTTGGTCACAGAGGTTCGACCTAATCACGTCCCTCACTCTTATGGTCTGATCACTTGTAATTTTTGTTGCTTTGTTTATTCATTTGTTATTAGCTGCTATGCCACTGGGGGTGTGTGTAGTTATTTTGGCTAGGCAGTACTCTCCAGAGTGGCTGCATTTTTCTCACTGCAATGTGCACCTTTGGGTATCCTCAAATGCCTCGGTGGCAAATTCCATGCAAACCCTTTCCTCTGAAGTTCTCTTTTCTCCAGGAATGTGGCTCCTCAATTCCTAGCTTCCTTGGTTTCCTTGAACTCCAATTTTGGGCTCCCGAGTCTGCTGAGACTGTGTCAACCTGCAGTCCTCTGCGGGACTCTGCTGGGCCTCCGCACCTACAGCGTGGAAACGCTGCTCGGTGGATAAGCTCTGGAGGATCACCCCCAACTCCAGGAATTCCCTTTTCCTCAGTCCTGAGCACCTTGGAGGCTCTCTGATACCTTCAAAGAGTCTTTTTTGTTTTGCTTGCCAATGGAGCTATTGGGGGAAAGGAGGTGCTGTTTTCCAGTGTTTATAGCTGTGTGAGTCTGTCGTAGCCAAGCACAAGCCCCTCCAAATAGGTCTTTATTGATTCACTACGCTGTGTCCTTTCACTGCAGGTTCCGATGCTGATCACATTGTTATCAGCTGGGGAGGTGAGGGAGTTAAGGAAATGAATTGTTCTAAAACATGAAACCCAGAAAATCTGGTAAAGAATGCATGGCCGAGCAGGCACCTGGCTTAAGAATTTAGAGTTTGGAGAATATTTCCTAACTGAAAATCTAGCATCAGGGGTGGGGCTCTGCCCTCTTCTCCTCCCAACAATCTCACTTTTTTTCACGATCCTGCAGGTACCAAGTCTTGAATAATAAAAGAGGGCCTCTAATAGTGAATCTCTGGATGAAGAAAAGGACAAACACTCTTTGTCACATAGTAACAGAGAAGATACAGCTCGGGCAGATCTCTGCCCCTGAAAGGCCTTGTTACCTATTGGGTAACCAGCTCCCCTCTGTTCTCTGGGTCATTCCAGCTGAACCAAGTGCAGCCCACAGAGCTGCGTTTGAGCTCCCAGGGCCCGGGTGACAGCGAGTGGGTTCCAATGAGGCCCCACGGGGAGGGGGCGAGAGAGGCTGGAGGGGGTTTCCCTGCTGAGTGTGACAGGGTGACCACGTGTAACGCCGAAGGGGTTATCGCTAGCAAGTGTTCTGGAGACTTAACTGTTGCACCTGATTGGCTTTGAGTCCAACCAGGTGGCTTCCAACAAGACCACCCTGGGTTCAACCAAGACATCTCACAGATGCATCTGATTGGCAGGCTGTAGTTTTCTCGAAGTCTCTGGAAGGTAGGTTTTCCACTGCAGGGAACCATCCAAAAGTGGAGAGGGTGCTCAGAAGATTTGGAGCACCTGTGAATGACAGACTCCCCCACAGATAGAGAACCCAGGGACAGAAAACAGCAAAAAAATGACTGCTCCTGATTAAGAGAAAAGGAAGGTAAAGGGGAAAAAAATCTTAAACACATCTAGAAACTGACAAGGCAATAGTATTCAGAACTTATTAAAGGGTTGTTCTGGGCCAAACCCTTCAAATCCTTACTACGACCCTTTGAGGCAGGCATTTTATCCCCATTTTACAGAGGGGAAAGCTGAGGCAGCAAGAGGTAAGGTGACCTGCCCCAGCTGCCACAGGTTGTACATGGTAGAACCAGTACAATACCGTGTCTCCCTCGGAAGCCAGGGGCCCCTGGCCACTGCTATGTTCTGTCTCTCTCCTTCTGTCTAGACCTCAATGGCTGCAGAGTTACTCTGTTCAGTGTTGGTGTTTACAGTTACGACAAAGTTAAATGATGCTTGGCAAGTGGATACACCATATATAGAAAGATTTCACTGGACATGTTTTAAAAATAATTTTTATGCTTCCAAAAGAAAATACAAATTATTTTTAAAATTCTTGTATGTGGATAACTTCATTTTTGTGACAAACAAAAGAATGCTCCACAATTGTTATAGAAATGCACATCAACGTGGATGAGGAAGTGATTATTTGCGAGCATCCATGGAAAATAGAAAGACCTTTATTTTTGACTTCAAGTTCCATCTGTTGTACAAAATTTCATTTTACCTGGACATGTTTAACTAACAACCATCGTAGGAATCACCTGGCACGAAGCCCTGGCTCTTGAGGCAAAAGCACATGAGCTACGTGAACTTTCTCAGGCCCTGTGGAAAAATCTGCCCATCAGGAGCTAAAAATGTCTCATTGGTCCAATTTTAGAACTTTCCCTCTGAGTGAGTCTTTTTGAAGTAAGAGAGACCCAGAGAGGAAAGGAGGCTGCAGGGAGGAATGGAAAGAGCCGTGACCAGGCAAGTTCTAAAGCCTTCATTCTGATGTTCTGGGTTGTTCTGCAGCTGTGACCTAATGCATTTCTCCTTTTGTGTTTGGGAACACGCATCCTGTACTCTAACATGCTGCGTCACCTTAGGTGAGACAAGCAGAGCAGGAGGCAAAGGAAAACTGTTCATCATTATTTCAAGAAACATCTGCTAAGTGCAGATATAATGCCTTGTCTTGGGATTGGATCACAGAGAAGTAAAACAAGCAATGGGAGGTCTGCTGGGGTTGTCGTTTGCCACCTGCAATTCCCAGGGAGTCCCAAGACTCTGGATGCATTGCTTTGTTGGAAGGATTTATGCTGAGTTGAGTAGGAGAGGGTGATATGGCAATAATTTAACACTGGCACAAAAAGAGTAATCAGAATCATGAAATATAGGCCAGGAAAACCATTTATATATTCAGGGAAAACTGGAAAAGCTTATGCCAAGGTATTAACAGGTTACCAAGGTTACCACTAACTGTTGTAATTTATGGGCAGGTTTTATGACTTTCCTTTTTAAATTTTGTTTCTAATGAACAGGTATAGTTTTTGTAATCAGAGAAAAATCAAACAGCTATATTTTATTAATATTTCTATGTTTATTAAACACCTCAATGTTTATTTATTTTTTTTTAATTATGGCTAGGACACCCATCTAAGTGACAAAATCCATTTCAGCTTAAAGAAGGTTCCAGGGAAAATGGTGTTAGGAGATAGGCAAACGATTTGATATTGAATTTTTAAAATAGTGAAAAAAGAGCGGGGAGATGAAAGATTCGGAGCTCTCGCCTGCAATCCTTTCTATCAGGGTGTTTCCACGTGGCCATGCCAAGGGCAGGCTGCCTCGGTGCACACTTAGTGAGGGCCTTCTCCCCAGTGCTGTGCGGATCCCGTAAACGGACATGAGCTTAGAAATATGTATGTCTGGCTTGCAAGCGAGACAACTTTTCACGACTTCTTTCAGCTTTAGCTCTTTCTGTGAAATCTTACTTCATGGACAGCTGAAGCCCTATCAGTTGGGAGGGTTGCCCACCCACCCGCTCCGGAGCCACGCTGCTCCTGCCTATGGGTTTGGCTTCCTTTCCTGGACTTCTTCTTTCACTTAGCCAAACAAGGCTTTTCTTTCTTTCTCTCTCTCTCTCTCTTTTTTTCTTTCTTCCTTCCTCTTCCTTCTTTCTTTTATTTTCCCCTTTTTTCCTTCCTCCCTCCCTCCCTTCCTCCCTCCCTCCCTCCCTCCTTCCTTCCTCCCTCCCTCCCTTCCTTCCTTCCTTCCTTCTTTCCTTCCTCCCTCCCTTCCTTCCTCCCTCCCTCCCTTCCTTCCTTCCTCCCTCCCTCCCTTCCTTCCTTCCTTCTTTCCTTCCTCCCTCCCTTCCTTCCTCCCTCCCTCCCTTCCATCCTGCCTCCCTCCCTCCTTCCCTCCCTTCCTTCCTTCTTTCCTTCCTTCCTTCCTTTCTTTCTCTTTTTTCCAGTCAAAAATGTTCTTATTTTTTGGACTGCTTCCTGCAAATGGAGAGGAAGACAACTTTGTGCCTATGACCCCAGGAAATGAAACGTGTTCTTCCTACTGGCTTTCGCCAAGAGAACATGTCATCGTGATGATGCCCTGTCACCCAGAGCCTGTGCTCCCAAGCACACCCGCGCGGAGAGTCCACGGGGTCCCTCACACCCAACGCTTCCCATAGCTGTCAACCTCATGGGAGCCCACATCTGTCCTCTTCTTCCTTCTGCCCACCCAGCCCCCACCTCTTCCTTCAGGGCATTCTGGTCCCCATTCCATGACAAGCACAGCCCTCTGCGTCCTGGAACGAGGGCCTCCAAGTCTGCCACAGCCTGGCCTGTCCACTCCCAGTCCTCTTCCCGGGAGTCCTCACCAACATGGGCAGCTCATGGCAGAAAGTCCTCCACATCAGGAGGAAGATCCCACCAGTTCTTCTGCACCCTGTGCCTGTGCTCCCGCATCGTCCTCAGGGCACAGTGGCCGAGCCCTGCCCCGGCCCACAGGCCTCCTCCTCATCCCTCCCGCAGGGTCCAGGTAAATGGCCAAAGCATCACTCCAGCCTCAGTTCCTCCCATGCCCCTCTCTTGTGACCTCCCCTTCAGCCACCCACCACCAAGGCCACACCGTACACCTTGTAGCTGTCTGGAATCACTCACCCCAGGACACTGTAACTCAAGCACGCCGTTTTCTGACCATGACCTCCTCTCCCTCCAGCCCAGCTCTCCTCCTTCCCTCTGCACCTTCTCTGCCTTCATTGCAGCCTCGACCTTTCCCTTCGTCAGCTCTAGCGGAAGCTCTCTGCTCCCTTTCATTGGGTGCGACAGCCAGTGCCGCTGTGCGAACAGCCCACCTCTCAATGTCACTGTTGCAGTGTCAGCCTGTGAGCACTACGGAGAAAGTCACACAGTCTCCCAGATGGACGGCCACGACTCTGTTGTGACCTCAACAGGCCCCTTAAAACCCTGTGTGGCAGCTCATCGTCCATGCCTTGCAATGGCACGACATCCTCACAACCTGAATGGAGACCCCAGCTCTCCTTTCTCCAGCTATGTTTTTAGCAAACCACATCTTCTTTTTCTCAGAGAAACTAGCAGTCCCTGGGCAGAACTCACTCACCTTCCTGCACCCCCCTCTAGCCATTGATCTGTGTTCCCCACGCTCACCACAGTGGAAGGGACATTTGTCTCTGTCATGCGTCTCCAGACACTCCCTCTACCTGGCTCCCTTTCACAAGCATTCAAGGTTCTCCAGCCTCCCCCATATGGAACAAACTCTCCTTCAAGTCCATGTCTTCTTCTGGTTGTCACCCATTTCTGTCCTTGTCCCATTCTTTATGTTATAGACACAGTGAGTTTGAAGTAACTGGGAAAGGGCAAAGCGGATGTATCTAATAGGCATTTGGAAATATTAGCTAACATTCTGGAGGGCCAGCTGGGCTAAAGGCATAAAATTAAAGCATGGAACTCAGAGTTACTGGCAAATAAACGATGATCATTGAAGCTGCAAGAGTGAAGGTGATTGCCCGGAGATGGGGTTTAGAGGGAGACAACAGGTCCAAGGTAGAGGAACCCCTCAACTTCTGTGAAGCTTGGGAGCCACCCACGCCAGAAGTACTTTCTTAAATCTTTAAAAAGTATAATAACTAACAATATATCAAGCAATAAATGTGTGGTAGTCATTGTTCTAAGTGTTTCATAATCCTCACAACTATAAGAGGCAGATATTATCAATGACTCCATTTTACAGAGAAGAAAACACTAGTTCACAGAGGTTGTGTAACTTTGGAAAAGGTACAGCTACGCAAACAATGAAACCCACGTCATGGTGCTCTAAAATCTGCTTGCATTGCATCTCTGTAATATAACTTCTCAACAGGGAGCAGAGAGATGATATGAGAGGTCAGGAGAGTGTTTATTTAATTTCTGTGATAAGAATTTTGTGTATACATATATAGGCAAAGTGAATAATAAAAATATTTTATAATATAATTGCTTATTGGGATTTATTTGCCTAAGAATTTCATCAATATACAAAGTACAAAGGGTCATGAAATTATTTTTTAAATTATTTACAAATTTATTCAGCAACCATTTATTGTTTTCCTTACATCAGGTGTGATGCTGAACAGCATGAATGCAGACGTGGGTGGGAGGCAGCCCTGCATCTCCAGAGGCGCCTCACCTTGTGGGGGACACAGCTGTGAAAATGCTAACCACGACAGGCAAAGAACCATGAAAAAATTTGCTAGAAGACAGCCTGTGTTTGGACTTCAAAGCCAGGTGCATTAAGCATTAGTTGCTTCATCCCAACAAAAGGGGAATACTAAGAGCTCAATGGGTTGTTGCAAAGATTCCGGGGGATGGTGCACACAGCCTCCCAGGGCAATCCATGAATGGTAGTGGCTGCTTTATGACAATAATAAAAAATAATTATTAGTATTCATCACCAACTTTTCCCAGGGAGGCTAAAGAAGGCTTTTTGGAAGAGGTGATGCTTAGGCTGAGGCTTAAACGTGAGGAAGAATTTCATCAACCAGAATAGGAGGCTAGGTCATCTTAGGCAACAAGGACAAAATTTACAGAAGTGCAAAAATGAGAAGGAATATCCCATGTAGAGGGTTCTTAGGCAATTCAACTTGCTTAGAGCACAGGGAATTGGAGAGATGGGAGGAATGGCCCAAAAATGAAGAAAATTGTGTAAGAATTTGGACTTTTATCCTTCAAATCAGTGGACTCCAAAGTAAGGTGCATGTCTTCCTAGAAGTTACCAAAATAATTCACTCATTTGCTAAAGACAAGATTAGAACTTCTGTATTTAAAATATTTTATCCCTTTAAATTTTTATATTTTTCATGTTTTAAGATAAACACACTGGTTTTCTATGGTAGTATATTTATGCAATTTATAAGTAAATATACATATATTGCAGTAAATTATAAAAAAAATTTTATGTAGATAGAGGTGTGTGGACAAAAACGTAGAAAGCCACTGAGGAGTTCTAGGCGGGATGATGTGCATGGTTTTGGATTTCTGATGGGTCTTTCTGAGAGTAGGGAGCAGTGCAGGTAGGATGTGGCAAAACGAAGGCCAGCCCAGCCAGGAGATGATTGCAACCGGCCAGGTAGTGTTTCCAAATTCCCGATAGATTAATCTTTGGGATTTGTGAGCCAAAGGTGGAATTTCCTGGAATTTTCATGAATTCCTCAAATCATAAACTATTCTGTATTTTTCAAAACATTCTATTTATGTATTTTTAAACAATGAGTGACCATAATAATAAATGGTAAATTATTTTTCTGGGATAAGTTATATACTTAAAGTTTCAATTTTCTGCTAAAAAATATGATAAATGAACTTTTCAAAACTGTCAACCAATACATTGCAGAGCAGGGGTGGGTTTGAGCATTCTTTTGGAGACAGAGGCAAGAGCATCTGCTAAGGGATGTGAAGAGAGGAATTGTTCCAGACTGACTAGAAAACTAAACTATTTCTGTACAGACAGGGTTGTCTATAAAGACAATGCTCAAGAGAAATATAATTCCATGGCAGGTTATCTATTGCTATGTAACTAATCATGCAAAAACTTAGTGGCCCTCATTAGGGAAATGCAAATCAACACCAAAACGAGATACCACATCATGCTAATTAGGATAGCTATTATAGAACCAAACTAAACCAAAAAAAAAAAAAATCCCCAAAACTCAGAAAATAATGTTTTGACAAGGACATGGAGCAACTGGGACACTTATGCACTGCTACGGAAATGTAAAATGGTGCAGCCAGTATGGCAATTCATAAACAATTTAAAAATAGAATTACTATATGATCCAGCAATTCCACTTCTGTATATATACCCAAAAGAATTTAAAGCAGGATCAGCAGATATTTGAATACCAATGTTCACAGCAGCATTATGCATAATAGCCACAGGTGGAAGGTGCCCCCCCAAGTATCCACCAGTGGATGAAGGGATAAACAAAATGTTGTATACACATATGAAGGAATATTACTCAGCCTTAGAAAAGAATGAAATTCTGACCATGCTACAATATGGCTGAGCCTTGAGGACATTACATTAAGTGAAATAAGCCAGTCACAAAAGGACAAGTATTTTATGATTCCACTTATATGAGATAGCTGGGGTAGTGAAATTCACAGAGACTGAAAGTTGCATGGTGGTTACGGGGCTGGGGAGAGGGGCGTGGGGAGTTAATGGGTGTATAGAGTTTCAGTTTGTGATGAGGATAAAGTGCTGGGGATGGATGGTGGTGATAGTTGCACAACAATGTGAGTGAACTCAAGGCAACAGATTTGTCCACTTAAAAATGGTTACAATGGTAAATTTTATGTGATGTATATTTTGCCACACTCACACAAAAAAGAATTAGAGCAAACTGCCATTCTTGTTCTTGACCAGGGTCGTGACCCAGCAGCAAGGTGCACATCATTTTGCCTGGGACGAACCCAAGTGATGAACAGGAATGTAGTGACAATGCTTCTGTTCTCAGCACAGAGTCCTCCTGGAGTGACGGAGGGAAAGCCAAGTGCCAGGAGATCTGGGGTCTTGTCCAGGTCTGTCCTGGTCTGGTTGTGCACACTAGGCAAGCCACTCCATCACTCTTGCCTCAGTTTCCTCTTCTGGAGACTAAGGGGAGGGGAGTGAAGGGTGCCCCAGGCTCACCTTGAGCCCTTCCATGGGACAAGCCACTGTGAGGCGGTGAAGAGGTCCGGCTTCAGACTCACCTGGATTTGAACCCCAGACCTGCCTCACAGCGACATGGGTGATGGTTGATGCTGGCTGTCTGCTGGGACCTTAGCTGAGGCTGTCATCTGGACCACCTGTTCGCAGCCTCTTCGCATGCATGGACTGGGCTTTCTTCAAGCTCTAAGAGTGAGCATCCTGGTAGAACGGATGGATGGGCATGGTGTTTTATGACCCAGCCTTGCTCACCTCTCCCATGCACTAGTGGTTGCGGCAGTTATAGTGTAAGAAAAGCATGTATGATATATTCTGGTGGCCATTGACCACTAATTCTTTCCTCTTCCTCTATTTTCTTTAAGTTCTCTTATCCATGAAGTGCTGGAAGAAGGCACAGAATCAGGATTTTTCCTGGATTACAAATTGTCCCAAGTGTAATGCTGGAGTCCATTTCTATTTTGTATGTATCTCAGTGTGCCTGTGTTTTATTTAAATAGCTGCCAATAGCGGTGATGCGTACACACATGAGAGTGAAACACAGCAAAAGGACAAAGCAACTTAGAATTTCTGCAGTTGGAACAGACAATCGACCTCAGACACATCCATATCTTTCCATATGCTGAGACCAAAGACCTGCTGTGAATATTTTCCTCAAAACCATTGCAAAATGCTCTCTCATCCAACACTCAAATCTGTGATTAGCATTCTGGAAGGGACATTTTCTCCTCCCTCGTCTATTTTTGTCTCACCATCTTTATACATCTTCATATTTCTTTCAGGAAAATAAGACCACTGTTTATATCACGATCTTGTCTGGTTGATGAAACTGTCTGGATTATTTTCTTTAAAAGACTACAGAAACATGATTTTACCTTCTCTTTTAATTTAGCTTATAATTAAAATAGTTAATTTTTTATCATTGATCCTAGCAACTTTCCCAACATCCCAACACTGGTCACAAGATGCACAGATTGAGAAAATAAAATCACGCCTTTCAAAAGAAAGCAAGCCAAGTTTTGCCGCCTCCTTATAAAAAGTACATCACCCACGGGCCTGATGATACCGCAAACGCACAGCTTGAGTTGGTTCTGAGAAAATGCCTTAGAAGATTCATTCTAAAAGTGTATCTTGACCTTATTAAGCAAAACTACAAAGTCACAGTGGTACCTAAAGACATCAAAATAGTAGCTGATATGAATATTTTCCTTTGGTGTCATTAAGAAATACACCAACCAGTGCCACTCAACACAGAGTTCTTTCCAAGTCAAGATGAACTTGGAATTGAACTGTTATTGGAAGAACTGGCAAGACAGTTTCATTTCTTAGTCAAGTAAAACACCAAGGGAACAACTATAAATTAGGATACAGAAAACCATAAGGAATATTTACTTTCAAAGAGAGACTCAAAGGTAGAAACTCCTAACTGATAGAAGGAAATTGACAACTGTAAAAGTCATATCCTACTGCTGATCCTTTCTCCTTTTTTTAATAAATTATTTTTACATCACCCAAGTAATGAATAGTCTTATAAAAAATACAAACAAAGCCAAAAAAAATCTCTCTTTCCCAGTTCTTCCCTCAATGCCTCTCCCTACCCCACAGGTAACTAAGTCCTGTCATTTCTATGCATTATATGCACACCTATGCATTTATTTGCTTATAAACATATCTAAAGAACATGATTGCATTGTTTTATTGTACATAAGTAAAATGACTTTGTATGTACTGTTTTGCAACTTGCTTACTTACACTTTGCAATGTCTTGGTCCATTTTAGTACTGGGACTGTTCTCTAGCATTTCATAGCAGGAACCATGGTTTATGTGGGCCTTCACTGATTGTGCACAAATGGGAGAACTTCTCTAGGATAGCAAATTGAATTATTGGGGTGAGGCTATGTATATTTTTAATTAATGTTGCCAAATTACCTTCCAAAAAATTGTGACCAATTTACAACTTCCAACCTACAGTTTAGAAATGTATCTGTTCCCTGTGCCCCTGCCAACAGCCTGGGCAGATATCATTGCATTTCCCTAGGTATTAGTGAGGTTGAGCTTTTTCTACCTGTCGTTTTGCCATTTGGTTTTCCTTTTCAGTGAATTGTGTCTTCCTATCTTTGCCCATTTCTTACTTGGGTTGACTCTCATTTTTTTTTTTATTTGATCTTAGTTGCATATTTGCTCTAGATATTTAGAGGAATTGCTAAAATTTTGGAAGGCAGGAATCATGTCTTAATCCTTTTTGTATTCCTTGGGACTTATTGTGCTAACTTATTTTTGTGGCATTTACAAAATTAAAGACCGTTTTTGGTTAAGCCTCAGCTACGTATGAGATTGCAAAGTTGCGCACACACACAAAATAGACATAACATAGTAACCAGACTAAAAGTTGATGTCCTGGAAAGGACTAGCTATGTGTAGAAATATCTGGTCAGGAAATGAAATAGATTGAGACATTTTTATTGAGAAATTGGCACATCCTTTTTTTTATTAGAAATTCAAGCAGGGACAAGGAAAAAAGAAACTGAAAGCAAGCTGTGTTCAAGGACAGACTCACGGATTGATCTGCGCCATAAGGAAGCTCCTGGATGAATGGACTGGAGCCCACTGGACGGGCTTTAATTCTCGGTTGTCAAGACAACTGTTCCGACAGACTGTGTCAGCAGAATTCTTCAACAATCCTCGCCCTCCGGCTGCTCACAAAGGTCTCTGTTTGACTGTTAATGTCTCCTTGCTCAATAGACCAAGCTCTCACATCGCTGCCTGATTAAGCGGCAAGTATCATGACTCCACTCGGAGGACAACCCTCCACTCTTGCAGACTCACTTTCCTTCTGTCCCTAGGTGGGTCACTCATCACTCTCTGCCTCTCTTCCTGTTCCCACCCCCAACCCTATTGCCCTCTGTCTTCCTCTCTGACATTTCCAGATTTCAAAAGCCTTCCTTGACCTTTCCAACCCAATCAATGTTCTATTCCAGCCCCGCTAATCATTGAAGATGATGTTCATGGTCTCAACACGGCTGGCGAGAGAGACTACAAATTGGTAGAGTCCTTCTGGAGGTCAGGTCGTCTCTGGGGGTAACTTAGCAAAATGTTTAAAAACCTTAAAAATGGGCATATCATTTGAGCTGAGAAGTTACTGTAAGGACATAATGCAACAAAGATATATATATAAAAGAAAAGAAAGAGTGTGGAAAAGGGGGTGAGGTAGGGTGACAATGATAGGTCTTGCCACAAGATGGTGATCTTATTTTTTCTTTCTGTTTAGTTTTTACTTTGAACTCTGTCAAGAAGGAAAAATAATACCAAAATGTTGGTAATCTTGGCTGTTAGGATCTTGGGTGATTTTTAAAACAATAACACTGTGCATTTTGGCATTTTCCAAATTGTCTTAAATGAAAACATAAAATTGATTTTATGATCAGAAAGATTATATTAAAAACTATCAATAAACAAATTCCAATAGGAAAAAAAGAGAGGGAGGGGAAACCTATAATGAAAAGAGAGGTAAAAAACACATCAGTACGATTTATTTGGCTCCCAATTTGAACAAATTAACTGTAAAAAACATTTGTAAGGTGATCAGGTTAATGTGATCATTGACTGGATATTGGATGATATGAAGAAATTATTAATTATTTAGTTATGATGAGATTGTAGATTTGGTTTAAAAAGGAGTTATCTTTTCATGACATATACCTAAATATTTCCAAATGAAATAATATGATGTGTAAGATTTGCTTTAATCATCTGCTGGTGTAGGGGGAGGAAGGTGAGGAGACAGAGGAAACAAGATCGACTACTGAAGTGGGATGATGGGTACATTGTAATTTGAGGGATGTCCGCAAAGTATCCAGCCATTGTTAATATAACAAGAATGGTTACATGGCTGGCTGGACACTTTCTGGACAGCCTTCCTATTCTATTTTTATATATGTTAGAAAATTTCCATAATAGAAAGTTTAAAAAGATAGGAACAATGAATAACATACTTACAGCCCCTCATGAAGCATAGTAGTAATACGGATAGTATCAGGCAGGAGGTTGCACTTTGGAATTAGTTTCCCCCAAAGTCAATTTCATTCCTCTCTCCTTGTCTCTGGCTTCTGTCACTCTCTAACCTCCGGTGCCTCTCAGGCTTTGCAAAGCAATTTTATCTCCTGATTCTCACCCTTGCTTCCACCATAGGCTTAAAAGTGATTTCTTTGTTAATCCACTCATGTATTGATAGAATATGTATACCATGGGACACTACTCAACTACAAAAAACAATGGTGATCTAGCACCTCTTGTATTACCCTGGATATTGACTGAGCCCATCCTTCAAAGTGAGGTATCACAAGGATGGAAAAACATGCACCACATGTACTCGCCATCAAACTGGTACTAACTGATCAACACTAAGGTGCTCACATGGTAGTAATATTCACCAGGTGCCGGTCAGGTAGGGGGGCTGGGGGGTGGGAGGTAGAGCGGGTGGGGTGGGTAAACCCACAGCTAATGGAGACGGGGAGCACTGTATGGGGGAAGGACACGCTTGTGGCCCTGGCTTGAGCGAGGCAAATACATTTCATGCAACCAGAATGTTTGTACCCCCACAATATCCTGAATTAAAAAATAAATAAATACAAATTTTTGAAAAATGATTTGTGTTATTGGCCTGATAACCTGGAAAAATATTCCCCTTGGCAGGGCCTTGGGACCCCCATCCTCACACCCTTCTCTACTCTCCAAGACAACGCTGGCCGGCCACAGGCCAGGCCCACAAAATTTGCACCCTTGGCCCTGAGTGGGTGAAATCAACGTCTCTTATCCAGGAATGCTACCAACAGAGTGTTTATACCAGTCACTTTCTCAATTCTCTGGCTGTGTTGGTATTTTGGTTAAGGCATGTTTGTGTCACCATCCAAAGGAGAATATCCACCTTCTAAAGGTGGGCATTAGTTCTTTGAAGACCATACAGTGTGCTGGAATTCCTGGGCTCAGCCAAGGGTCTTAGTACAAGTGTGGGTGAACATTGGGTGCATGTTCCATCACCCAGCCCAAATGACTCCAGTAGTTCTCACACTAACTTGAACTGACAACGAAGTAAGCCATATGTATTTTCCTTATACATACTTTTTTCTTCTGGCTATTCCATTCTTTTAACAGATCACAGATGTGGGAATGGGAGTGGGAGCAAGATCTTTATATCTCACTTCCTGGGCTTTGACAAATATGTGCTTCAATTATTTGACAGAATCTTTCTCTCTCACATCAGCTACTCCTCTAACTGGTCTCTCCCACTTCTTTTGTCTGGTATATAATAGGTGGGTAAGTAATTGCTGAATGAAGGAATGAATAAATGGCTGATTTATATGTATCTTTTCAGAATTGGCTCGGGATGTTTTCCGCAGCCCACAACTGGGTTAGGTGATCTACTCACATGATCTGATAGGACTTCATGCGTTACTCGCTTTGATCTGCTTATCTACCTACTGCCTCTCAGCCCCTCATCTGCCTTTCTGTGCTTTGTTCCCTTGGGTCTGGAAGTCTGCAAACATTTCCCAGACTCCCTTACCAGCCAGCTTCTAATTATGTGCTGCCAATAGAAGGACTGAGGGACTGTAAGGCAGAAAGAAGAAGAAAACCTTCCAACGTCTGTCTCCAACATTGCGGTGGATGCCGGCGGCTGCCGGAGCCACTGGAGCGCGAGCAGGTGGGGATGATTTCAGACTCTGGCGGCACCTCGCAGCAGTTCTGTCACTGGTCAGGGCAGCATCACGTCAGCACATCCAGAACTGACTGCAAACGTCTCACAGCAGAGGGGCAGGGGGCACCTGTCTCGCGGACGCCAGTACAGTTGTGTCAGCTGCTTCTTATCTTCAGGCATCACAGTGTCTTTCCATCTGCCTCTTCTGTCTCCTCCATTCTTCCTTTGCCTGTTTTAGGCTTTAGAGCATCTTTGTCACGACTTCTATTTATCTTTTAACCCCACTGCCTGCACACTACATAGAATACAATAGTCTTGTAAATGTGAGGATATAGAGATTGTGGAAAAAATATTGGGAAGCTTTTTATGTGGGGGAGGGGAATGGGCCTAAAAGGGTTAACTGTATTAAAAAATATATCCACCTTAACTCCCCCTCCTACCTCCAGCCCTCCTGCCCTCTCAAATATACGTGGTTTGGATAGGCTTGACTCCCACCCAGTGGCTCCACGTGGGTGCATACAAATAAAGCTGGGCCGATCAGAGTTAATATAGAAGGCTTTCTGGAACCATTGGAAGACGGGCTTTCTTTCCTCTGAGATGTGCCTCAGATGGACTGTACATGCATTTCTAGGAAAAATCTTAGTTCAAGTCTCTTGAGACCAATATGTCTTCTCCATTCAGGAACTTCACTATTTGTTACTGAAAAAAAGGAAGTTTCCATTATTTTTGTGGCCACAAAGAAAAATTATAATCATAAAATCTTAGCTGTGGATACTGCCAGTGACCAGGGCTGCTGAGGTTATTAAAGTCATTTTTCTATATTAAATGAATGTAAGAAATTGTAGGCACTTTGGGAAGAAAACTACAATCTAATGTTTCCAGTGATCTTGAAGGAGTATCCTGACTATGTACTAAGGGTGCAGCCTTGAATACAGGGTCATGTAAAGGTTATGTGGGAAGGAATCAAGGAATCAAGGATTTTTCAGACAGGACTGAGGTTGCTATTACGGTGTAAGGAAGAAAGCAAGCTAAAAACCAAGCAATAATTTAGTTCCTCTGTGGGTCTTCCACACTGTGCATCAAATAAAATGGCGCCCTTTGGGAAACTGCCAATTTCATGAGCTCTCTTTGGATGACCGTGAGGTCAAATCATCATCTCACTGTCTGGCTCTGCTTCTGAATTTGGTTAGCAAATGAGAGGACTGGAAAGGGGCAGCCCTTAGCAAAGCTGTGTCAGCTCCCTTTGGGAGGATTTAAATACAGAAATATTTATCAAGAACCGGTGTGCAAAGCACTTTGTTAGGAGCTAAAGCACAGAGCACTCTTTGGCTTTCATTCTCCATTTTATTCCTCCAATAAGATGTCATGGGGATTGAAAAATGTGCGGTACGAAAATGTCGGATGTGGAGGGGTAAAAAGTCACACAGACCTGTGTGCAACTCCTGATTCTGACACTTTCCAACTTGGACAAGTTATGTTACCTCTTTGGGTCTCAGTTGCTATCTTTGTAAAATAGGCATAATAGCACTTATCTCATGGGATTATTATAATGATTACATGAGGCAAGATAGAAGTGAATGTGAAGGAGCATCCTAACTGTGCAGTGAGGGTACAGCCTGGATAAAGGGTCATCTGAAGGCAGATAGAATATAGCCAGCTCCTCTTGGTACCATGTCTTCTTCAGGGCTGCTCTTGTCCAACTGCAGTGCATCAGTGAAACAGTTTATTAAGCCTTGAAGATGTGGCAAACCCTTTAAATTGGCCCTGAGAGACGGTATGCCATATTTTGGTCATACAGATATATAAGAACAAAACAGCCTTTAGTAACAGCCTCCTGGAGCCGATGGACCTTTTGATAACTATGCTATGCTATGCTAGGGAAATGTACAAGATGCTAGGTGAGCACAGAAAAGGGAGAAGCAAATTCTGACTTATTATGAACCTAGAAAAGCCAGAGCTTCCTGAAAATGGCAATTTTAAGGAAAATGAGCCCCTTAATATAACTGCTCTATCATCAAAGAGTCACAGTTCACAAGATGTTGTTCTCTTCCTGGTACATGTGACACTTCTTGACCTCCTGATTCCAAGACCAATATTATTTTCTGTTTCGTTGTCTTCTCCTCCTCCCCTACCTCTCTCTTTTTTAACATCCCATAGCACAGAAAGAATCATGCTGCATTCTTTGGACTATCTCAAAACCACAACGGCGACAGTGCTATACCTGGTGCTTGAACAGAGAGGAAGGGGAGACTGAGAGGAGACTGGCTCAGGATCAGGCTTCTGCAGGGGCTAACATACACTCCTCTGTCTGGCCTTCAGCGACAGATCGGGTCTGAGTGAGGCTGATGCAGAGTTAACTCCACCATTATCCCACCAGCTAGTTGTCTTAGTCCACTTTATGCTGCTATAACAGAGTGCCTGAGGCTGGGTAAATTATAAAGAAAAGAGGTTTCCTTGGCTCACAATTCAGATGGCTGGAAGGTTCAAGATTGGGCAGTTGCATCTGGTGAGGGGCTCAGGCTGCTTCAACTCACAGTGAAAGCAGAAGGGGTGTGGGTGTGTACAAAGAGATCATATGGTGACAGAGGAAGCAAGAGAGAGAAACTGAGGAAGCCAGGCTCTTTTTAACAACCTGCTCTCGGGGGAACAAGAGTGAGAACTCACTCACCCCAGAAGGAGGGCAATAATCTATTTACAAGGGACCCACCCTCATAACTCAAACCCTTCCCAGTAGGCCCAACCTCCTAACACCACTACATTGGGATCAAATCTCAACATGAGTTTTGCTGGGGACAAACCATAGCCAAACCATAGAACTAGTGAACATACATTTGAGTGTCTTTTACCTACAGTCCCAGGCACGTAACTGGTGCTCACGTGCTATCACTTCCTCCGCAATAGTAGTAAGTTGAGCCCAGACCCTGTCCCTACTCATGGAGAAGAGTAGCCCCTCATTCTTTAGCTGACACTATTCACAACTGAGAAACACTAAGTGAGAACGCAGCTCAAAGTCTTGGCTCAAATACTGATAAACTGCCCACCTTCATGCTAAAACTCTGGGCAACCAGGGGTTCTTTTAGACTCATCACTTTGTTTCTCCGGATTGTGCACGGGAGGCTGGTTGTGGGTGACAACTCTGGGAAGTTAATCTTGTCTCCTCAGACTGTGTGAGGGTCTCCTTTGCAGATAGAGCCCTGGCCTTACCAGAGTCTGGGAGACAGAGGCACAGCTCCATTCTTCTTGCAGTTCCATTTTGACCAAACCCAGTTTGAGTTGTGTTTCTATCATTTGCAATTAAGAGTCCTGACTAATCATGTTACTGAATGTACAAGTACATATTTTTTGTATACTGTATATTTTGAACCTAAATCTTAGCATAAGTATTTTTTTTAACTGAAGCCAAAAAGAGTCTTAAAGCAGCTACTTACGTTAAAAGGAACTTCAAATTACAGTAACATCATCCACAAATATTTTACTAAGGTATTGAAAACACCTCTTCTAGATTTTTGGAATTAGAAATGTATGTTCTTGAGCCCTTTCACATTGTTTAAATAGATAATTCCTGCTAAATTCTCAACAATACATTTTGGTGGGGCAGCATGACACTGAATACGAGAGAAAGCATGGTAATACCTGGAGAAATTAGATAAAAACATACGGCATTTTGGAAACAAATCCAACGTGGGAGTGGGCTCAGGTGGCCCCTAGTGTTTATCAGAACTGCAGCCGTGGTCCCTTGGCCACAGGAAGTGGCAGTCTGTTCCTATCACTGAGACAGAGCCTGTCAACAGAATAAGGCATTATCATGTTGTATTACTTTCCCAGGGCTGCCATAACAGAAGACCACAGACTGGGTGGTTTAAACAACAGAAATGTATATCCTCACAATTCTGGAGGGTAGAAGTCTAAGATTAAGGTTTCAATAGGTTTGGTTTCTTCTGAGGCCTCTCTCCTTGGCTTGCAGAAGGCCGCCTTCTTGCTGTGTCCTCACATGGTCTTTCCCCTGTGCATGTGCATGTCTGTGTCCAAATTTCCTCTTCTTACAATAGTACTGGTCAACGTTGGATTAGGGCCCACCTGTATGTCCTCATTTTACCTTAATAACGTTTTTAAAGGCTCTATCTCTAAATACTGTCACATTCTAAGGTACTAGAGTTAGGACTTCAACATATAAATTTTTGGGGACACAATTCAGCCCATAACGTTCATTTTCCTTTTATAAAAGAACTAGCTAGTAAGAACTAGCATTATCATAAGCTGAAGAATACACATAAATGAAGCAAAAAAGGAAGCAGCAAAATGGTCAGATGGGAGAGACAAGTGGATCTTGCCTGGGGGGGAGGATGGAAGAAAGGACCCTGTAGTGACACTGAATTAATAAGCTAGCCAAAGATGTGGGTATTATTAAGACACACAACAGATGGGCACAGGATTGGAGTACAAAAATAACAGAGTGTGAGAGTAACTGATTAAATTTGCCATTTCTAGGGGGATTTAGATATGCTTAGAGTGGAAAGAAGCCTTAGAGACCAACTCGGGCAGCCTGGAGTTCAGTCTGCCCCAGCCTGACAGATGGGCACTAGCCTTGGCTCGAACCAGGTCTCCTGGGTTCACACCCTACAGATGTCATCTGTAGCTGGACATCGCTGGATGTTAGGAAATTCTCCTATGTCGAGCTTACACCTTTCTTGCTACTGATTAACCTCAGCAATTGGACTTCTGAAGTGACATGAAAGAAAGCCATCTTCCCTTTCCCCTCTGTATGCAACAACCTTCTAAACCTTACACATTTAATACTCCCCTCAGTTTTCTTGTCTTTGTTATAATGTACTATCCAATTCCTTCCTAGTTTCTTAAATTTTATGATTTCAAGTTCCATCACTCTTCTAATGACTCCTGTCTACTTTGTCAAAATCCCTGTTAAAAAAATGCCCTTAACAAAGTGCTTTCATATGCAGAATGGAGGATGCTACTTTCTATGAGCAGGACAAATAGCCTATTAAAATGCTGCATTAGATTTTTTAGCAGTCACCGATGGTCTGTATTTGTCATCAAGTAATACCAACCAGGCTAATGGTTATTATTAATAGTTATCTACTGCTGCATAACAAATTACCCCCAAATTTAGCAACTTCAAACATTTATGTTTATCAGTTTCTGAAGATCAGGGATCCAGGAGTGGCTTAGGTGGGTGTTTCCAGCTTAGTCTCATGAGTTTGCAGTCAAGTTGTTGGCTGGGGCTGCTGACTCTGAAGGTTTGACTGGAACTGGAGGTTCACTCCCAAACTTGCTCATGTGGCTACTGGCAGGAGGCTTCAGTTCCTCACTGAACAAGCCTCTTCATTCATGACATGGCCCTCCAGACCAAGTGACATTGAGCTGCAGTGTCTTGGAAGTGACGTTCTGCCAATCCTGCCATATTCTATTGGTCACACAGATCAATCCTGGTAGAGGTGGGGGCCATGAAGACCCTCTCAATTGCTGACATTTATGAAGCGTTTGCTACATGCTTATTACTCCTCCTGTGCTTATACTAGCTAAGCGTCTTCCATGCATCCTCCCTTCCAAGTAGTGCTATTATCAGCCCATTTTACATTTGAGATAAGTGAAGCTTAAATTGTTGCTTAGTAAGTGACAGAGCAGAGATGAAAACTCAGGTCTAACTTCAGAGGAAAACGCTCCTGTTTTCTTACACAAGGCCTCTCCTTTCATTTGGACTGATAACCAGGCCTCTCCTAATCCATCCTTGTACAAGTAATTTTTTAAGCATAATTGCAGAATTTTGCATTTCATTTCTGTTACATTGTGCCACACTTATTAAAACTTTACAAGGTCATTTTGATTCTTGATTCTATCATTTGCGAGTTCCTTTCACCCATACTTGTTATCTACAAACCCTACCTATTTGCACACAGAACAATGATTTATACCAAGCATGAAGAAACCAGAATGCAAAGATGTGTCTACAAAACAGGATACATATTAAGATTAGAATAAAAGTCTGGCGACAAAATGCAAAATGTATGCAGTTTGTGAACTAAATTTTGAAACCTGAAGATAAAATTTGCACTGCTTAGCTGAATTTTGACAATAGAGATGTGAATGTGTAATTCAATGTAGCTGAGGTCACCCAGACCTTTGACATTCATATAAAATTGGCTCAATGTCTTTATTCACTGTTCTTTGGAGAGACTAGTCTCTTAACATTTCTGCAAATTCCAGGGGTTTTCTATTCCAGTTGTCACTCATGGGTCTGAGATCCTGTTCACATATGACCCCAGCTCCTGCGTGTAGCTGTTCACTTCTTTCTGCTTTTCAGGGTCCCAGATGTGGAACACAGCTCCTCAGTTTTCCCTAAAACCTACTCACAGACATTATTTTTATATCAGACTTTACTGGACATTTGGGGAAGATGGATGGGTTTAGCATCAATATAACATAAAATTGAGTATTAATCTTTCCTTTCTTAGCAAGCCCTTTGATCACCCAGGTTTCTTGGTTTACTCTTTCCCTAAAACCCTCATCTTTCAATTCCCCTCACTTTATCTATTTATTTATTTCTTTTAGACTAACCAAGTGCAGTAGTGAGAAGGGGGAAAGAGTAGAACAGGAGTTCGAGCTGTAACTGACTGTGATCAATTGAGATAACTCAAAGCCTTCGGACCAGCCTCAATATCCTCATTTTAGAAAGCAGAGCAACTTGGCTCTTAGTCCTCCATAAAGCTCTGGGCTAACTTTTGCTCATCTAAAGATTCAATCATTTGTTTTGCTTAGAATCAAGAATTTGAGGTGGTTTTTAAGTTTTACTGTTTCCTCTTTTATTAGTTTTGTGCTACTATAAAGACAAAGGTTTATTTGGCTCATGGCTCTGCAGACTGTGTAAGCAGCATCATGCCAGCATCTGCTTCTGGTGAGGGCTTCAGGGAGCTTCCAGCGAACGCAGAAGGTGAAGGGAGAACAGGTGTGTCACATGGCGAGAGAGGGAGCAAGAGAGGGAGGAGGTGGTGCCAGGCTCCTTTAAACAACCAGCTCTCATGTGAACTCATAAAGCAAGAACTCACTCATTACTGGGGAGGGCATCAAACCACTCATGAGGGATCCGCCCCCATGACCCAAACACCTCCCTCCAGGCCCCACCTCTAACACTGGGGATTGAATTTCAACATGAGATTCGAGATTCGGAGGGGCCAAACATCCAAACCGTATCACCTCTCTCCCCACTAGTCTTTACCAGTGGAGGTGAGCAGTATATTTACTTGTTCCACCAGTTTTGGCTTTAAGTGACATATTTTCCTTATTCTGTTACGTGTAGTATTGCATCAAAAGTACTACGAGTCAGAGAGGGTGACACGGTCCTTAGGTTACCAGAAACAGTTCTGGTTTCATCCATTAGCTTGGAGTAGTTTTTAATAACATCCCTTTACTCTCTACAAATGCACTGGTTTGGATCAAAAATTATATGATCACTCTAGTCAAAGAGGAGTTGATGGGCTTTTAGAGAAATATCGTTGACATGCCAACATCAAAGCAAAAGGGAAGACTGAGGCTATTTGGAATATCTGGGGCAAAAAGATTAATTTTGAAAAAAAAAGTTTTAACTTAATTCATTTGAATACATTGACCTGTGGTGATCTGATCTATTCAGGCATTTATGGTGTCTGGAGCTAAGGACCTTACCAAAATGTCTAGTTTTTGACAGTGAATAGAAAGGCTTATTTTTAGAAAACCACAGCATGGAATGGAAACCATGGGAAGTGGAAGTACCCATGTAACCACGAGGTACCCAGAAAGATAAATCACAGGGGCTGCCAAGAAACCGGGAGCCACCCTTCGCCACTCTACTCCTGCCATAATATTCCCAACATTCCTTCCTGAGGAAGAACCTCGCAGCAGAGGGAGAATAGGGCTCACCCAGTCTACTAAGGGATGCTTAATGAGTGCCCTTTCTCTGTCATGACTTCAGGGTTCTAGATTTCTTTCCTTGCAGGAACAATTTATTTGAGGGGATAACGTATCACATAAATAGCTATTATGTTTGTGCCACAGTACCGGGAGGGTGGAGGGAAACCGCTTTAGGTGAGGGGGCACAGTATGTTGAGGAAGACACAGAAATGCTGAGATTAAGCTCGACTGTGAAGCCTGGATGGGCTTTAAATTGATAAGGAGGTGGAGGAGGGGGATTGAAGACATGGGAAAAATTCATCAGTACATTTTTAAGCACCGGGAATTGCAAAATACCGGGGTCTTGATAGGATCAGTCTGGACGGAGGATTACCATAGAAGCTGGGTGCAGAAAACACCAGAGACGTGAGCACACCGGCAGGAGACTGGGGAGGAGCTGGTTATACCCCACCCAGATGCTGGATAATAAGAATCTGGGCCCAGGACAATAGCAGGGAGAATGCAAGAGACAGTGTGATGGCCAGAAAAGGACAGCCTGGACGGGCAGGCAGAGGAGGAAGAACACTCACAGACACAAGGTTCAGATGGGCTGCACTTGAGAACATGTGGTGCCTATTGCAGGACAAGGAAAGGAGAAAAGTGAGACTTTTTTGGTGGTGGCAGTGAGGATCAAGAGGGAGGAATACGACGAGTTGAGATGATCCCAGGGCCTGTAGACGACATCATCTACCAGAAGAGGCCCATGTTGACAGGGCACATCACTCATGTCACAGAATGTCACTCATGCTATATAAAATATATATATATATATACCCATTTACATACATATCAATGTCTATCAGGGAGAAAAACTGAGCTAACTTTTATTCATTCAACAAACATTTCCAAGTGCCTCTTTTGGGTCACGCTACCATGGGCTGCAGACACAAAGATGAACAGGAGATGTTCCCTGCCTTCACTGGGCTCACAGCCCACAGTGATGACACCTGGACGGAGAACCAAGGTGGGCTGTTCTTTCCCTTTGAGCTTTCTGCTACTGCTCCCCTGTTCTTAGTAAGATAGCAACAGGTGAAGGATAATCCTGCAGAGAAGAAAAAGCAAACCTTTTAAGTTCCAAAACAGATTCTTAAAAATTTAGAGTCAACAGAGCCTCAGCCTTTTGAGTACCAAAACCCAAAGTTTACACCAAAAACAATACAGAATAATGTAAGAGCCAATTCCACTGTCCCAAAGAAAGAAGTGTTCAGCTGAATGGAGTAGAGGAGGAAGACAGGGAGATAGGCTGAGGGAGAAGACAGCTGAGGGAAGGGGCACCTTGCCCTGAATTCTGTAATAGTACTGAGTTCTTGGGTGGGGACGTGGCTTTGGAGCTTTGAGGAAGAAGGTATCCCACTTTCTGCCTCCTTTGAAAGGTGGCAAGCCTTGCAAACCAATCACCTACCTTCTCCAACCTCCACTGCCCTCAGATCCCCCAGTCCTGAGCACGGTGAGGAAGCAATAAAGACCAACTTGGCTGGCAAAGTCTGAATTTCCCTCAGCACCAAAGCTATAGGGAGTTCATCCAAGTTTTCCAAGCCTAGACAGAAGTGTGGCAGGAGCTAGCTCAGAAGCAGCAGAGTGAGTTAGTTACTGACAACCAGAGTTGGCTGGGAATGCGGACATCACAGAGATGCTGGCAGCAGAAGCAGAGGCTGGGAGGCCAGTGGGGATGACGGCATTTCAGCCAACGCCAGCATGGACAGAGGTTAATTGAGAACCACATGCCGTCTTCTCATTGATACTGTAGCACAATGAGACCACCCGCACAACCCCAAAACTTAGAGGCAACCCAGGACAGAAGGAGTGCCTGAACTAATCAAGAAAAGCCTGATTTGTCCGAGTTCACCATGAACTAAGTTACATTTATGCCACTAGGTAGAATGTGAACTCAAGAGAAACTTGAACTTTATTCTTTTGCAGACATGAGTGTGTGGACTGAGATTATACTTACTACACAGACAACTGTGATGCAGCGTGACAAAGGCAAGTGGATCCTTGGGTGCTGTATGAGGACAAGTGGTCTCCTAGCAGTCTGGGGAGGTCAGGGTGAGCGAGGGGTCACGTCTGAGCAGAGTATGGGAGGATAAAGGACAGCAGCAGCACAAAGGTGAAGGGAACCACAAATAAATTCACAATGGCAACAGTGCAGGCAGCGAACAAAAGGAGGCTGCAAAGTTAAATGCAATGGGTTGCTTAGGCCAAGCCAAAGACCACAAGCCCTTCCACATACGGGGCACAAGGATTCTGTGGGACTGGAGAAGGGAAATGGCATGACTATGTTTTCATTTCAGAGCCACCATTCTGGGTAAGTGTAAAGAAAGGCCTGGAGCGTGGCTAACTCTGGGAGACCCACACCTGCAGGCTGGGTTTCTCATTCTCTCCCGTCTTATCTTTAGTACTAATATCACATTGATCCTCATCAACCCAAAGTGTGCATTGTGTGAAAAAAAAAAAGTAAGGCATTTCTTTCCAGATTTTATAAATTGGCATTTGGCTAAGAGTCCTGAAATGGGAAGTGAAAAGTACAGTTTAGTATCAAAATTGGTGGGGTGTTAATAGCCCAAGTCTTGATATTAGAAACCAGGACAAACTGATGTAATAGGGAGCACACAAAAATGTCTCCCACACCCATTTGTATACACATAATATGCCTTAATTATTACCAAGAGCTGTAAAAGAAACTGAGAAATGTGTACATTTTTACTTACACGTTTACTTAGAAATGATGACTCGCGCTGCCACGTGCAGCCAGTTCTCTGACACCGGTGGGGCGGTGGCTCCCCGGGCGGCCCAGTTCTGCAGGGTGAGTTGTGAGTTGTTCCTGAAAGTTCTCCCTATTGTGTCTTCGGCCCCATTAATGATTCTGTAGGCCACTCAATGCTTTATAATCAACCCCTTTCAGTTCCAAGAGTGGACTTTGCTTTCCATACAATGACCAAAACAGGTCAAATAAGTACTTTAAAAAAACCCACCAGAATCAAATATGCAGTGGTTAAGATCGAGTACTCTGAAGGCAGACAGCACGGGTTTGGATTCCAGTTGTGCATTCCATTACCAGCTACCTGAACTTATACAAGTTACTTACCCTTTTTGTGCTTTAGTTTCTTCATCAGCAAAATGATGATGAAGGTGGGAAATATCTACCTCACAGGGTTGTATGACAATTAAATGAGATAATATACACAAAGTGTTTATAATAGTGCCTGACACATACTAATTGCTCAATAAATGTTTGATTTTATAATATTAAAATACACTTGACCCTCAAACAACATAAGGGTTAGGGGCACTGACCACCCCTCCATGTAGTCAAAAATCTGCATACAACATTTGACTTCCCCAAAACTTAACTATCACACTAATAGCCTACTATTAACCAGAAGCCTTGCTGTTAATATAGTCAATTAACATATATTTTGTATGTTATATGTATTATATACTATATTCTTACATTAAAGCTAGAGAAAAGAAAATGTTAAGAAAATCATAAGGAAGAAAAAAGGTATTTACTATTCATTAAGTGGAAATGGATCATCATGAAGGTCTTCATTCTCCTCATCTTCATGTTTTGAGTAGGCAGAAGAGGAGGGGTTGGTCTTGTTTTCTCAGGGGTGGGGTGGGGGAATAAATTTGTATATAACTGGATGCCCACAGTTCAAACCCTTTGTGTTGTTCAAGTCAACTGTAATTAGTTTTATACTATTAACAACGAAATTAACTAAAAATTTTTGAGAATGTCTCAAAAATTCTCAAGGATGAACATAAACTAGTATAGAATCCTTCTGGCCAAACCCAAAAGCAAAATAAAACTGCTGTCACAAAATAAATTTGAACTTGGTTGTTTAGCACTCAGAGAATGGCTTCATTTAAGGAGAGCATGTGAAGTTTGCACTTTGCAACTCTGTTTTCCAGTATGAGTGGAGTAGGCTTGCTTTTTACCTATTTAAAGTGGGCTAGTCACACATGAAAAAATAGTTGACTAACATTTTGATTATTTTGCCATATTTAAACCTGTGTAGGTTAATAAAAGTAAAAAGAACTGGATGTCCTTTAACAGAACAATCCAATGTTGTTTATTCAAAAGGAAAGTCATCCCAAGGAGGGAAAGCTGGTGTTCTTTATTAACAGTAAAATCTACATTGTTCAGGAGTTTCCAAAGTGTTGGAGTTATATCTGAAATGGTAAATGAACATATTTTATTATTTTCTTCTTAATGCAGTTATTTAAAAATGAAGAATGCTTATTATCTCCTTTTCCGTACCTAGGATTTTCTTCATGTCCAAATGCAATGGGACTTAGTAATTAGCATAATTTACCCCTGAAGCAAAATGACTTAATTGAAATTAGTAAATCCTATGGATGGTTTTATAATTGAACTTTTCTGGAAATGAGCTTGCTCAAATCATAAGAAGGGACTGATATAAATTTAATAAGCAGAATCTTTAAATTGGTAACACTGAAAACAAAAAAACCACTAGGCTTACTTGTAAGGGTTTTTTGTGAGGGTAAAAACCAAACCAAAAACTGAAAACTAGCAGTGTAGCAAAAAGAACACTTATCTTGGATTAAGGAAATACTGAGAAGGATGAGGGGTACGTTCAATGACAAGGAATCTTCCAAATCTTCTAAATATTTATGACTAACAACAACAAAAAAATCTGTTGTCTGCTAGAGAATATTCTTAAGCCCAATGTGAAGAGATGTTCTATGTATTTCCTCTGAGCTTGGCCCAGTGATTTCTTAAAGGGATCAGGAGCCCTGCTCTGAAGGTAGGTAGTCACCTCTCTGACCCAACCACATCTCTACATCTTGGTTTCTTCACCTGTAAACCCAGGGATATAAGATCTCCTTCCTGGGACGCTGCTCATGGGAATGGCTGGGCATATTTGGGAGTTGGAATGTGCTCGGTACACATCAGCATGCCATCCTCCCCGCAAAAGGACAGAAGCAGAAAGCTGCACTTATTCCATTTATGGGACTAAGCGAGCAGGGACAATGAGGATGTGTTTTTCACACTTTCACACCTATTAGGGGATGGCCATATATCCCAAAACAGATGAAGCCAATAACTATGAGACACAGTCACGAGTTCGAATTTTCTCCCTCTATGATACATTCTGTCGTACGAGGGCAAAGGAGGCTCCAAGGAAGACTAAAGGAAACATCATTATGCCTACCTTTGGCATTAGGCAGTCCCGTTTCTCCCGAGAATCTCGCTTGGATTTCACAGGGTCACTCGTTTCCTGCCTACTATCAAAACCTATCACCATCTCCCAGACTCTAAGGTGCTGAAACTCTCTTCCCTTCTAACGGCACCAGAATTCCTGACTGCAATTGTTCAGCCTAGTTAAAGTGGGTCTTTCACAGTGAGAAGAGCTAACATTTATTCAATCAACAAATGCTGAGTACCTGCCAGGGCCAGACACTCTGCTAGTCATCAGGGCACACAGAACATGTGAATAGCAAACAGAAAGGTGCAGGAAAACAGCCTGCTAACGTTATTCCCAGATGTCACTGAATGAGTGACAATTTGTGCAATATT
The DNA here is from genome assembly GCA_028533085.1 of Varecia variegata. Taxonomy (NCBI): domain Eukaryota; kingdom Metazoa; phylum Chordata; class Mammalia; order Primates; family Lemuridae; genus Varecia; species Varecia variegata. The sequence goes on along the minus strand of CM052437.1, from coordinate 108,531,316 downwards.
TCATTAAATGCCTATTAAGAAGATAACCACAGTTGATGACACATAAAAACAAGTCAAATCCTGAATGGGTGCCAGCCGAGCATATGGAAACAGGGTCCGAGACGTGGGTAGGAGCTTGCTGGAGAACTGCAGTTGACGATGTTCTCAGGCAGCTGGGACAGTTCTTAGCAGTCCACTTTGTCGCTGAATGGTTCGACTACGGTCTGAAAAATTCATTTTTAACTCTAGACTTATGTTTCCATTTACTATCTAAAGAATGAACCAAAGAAATAAATGACAAAATATTGACTATGGACCCAAATTATTTCAAGGCATGGGGAGAGTCCCAACTTCGTTATCAACTGCAAAGAGAAACCTCTAGTAGACAGACATAGATGAGGAAACTGTTTTTCAGCATAATATAAACACGAACAAATCTCTTAACAGCAGTGGTGTCAAACACTTCTGTTGTTGCAAAAACAGTGTCAGAAAGAGTGGTGAGAAAGACTCTGACAAGCAGAAATGAGCTATTTTTTCATCTCCAAAATTGCACTTCCTGGTCCACGGTTCTTGGCACTGCAGATGTTGCAGAACTGTGCAGCAGAATTCTAAAAATGCAATTAAAAATCACAGATTAAAAAAAAACGATCTTTTTCTCCCCTCACATTCAGAATTATTATGGTAGCATTAGTTGCGGGGTGGTGTAGAGAGGAAGTGATGAAATGTCACTCCCTTTTCTGGAGATTATTTCTGGTTCACATAGGATTCAGTCTAGACCAGCTGTTATTCTGTGACTCTAGCTAGGGACACCCCACAGCAGAACAAGTCTAATGTGACCTGGAGGAACATGACTTTTCACTAAATAATAACAGCATCATAGCACACAAATCAGGCTAAGGGAGTTGTACAAGACACAGGATGGTTTTCTACTGTAATCGTATATCTATACAGCACAAGTGTCATCAATTTGATCTGAGTGAATTTACTCAAATGGGTATGTTTTTATAATGTTTATATAGTACACTAAACATTTTACATTTGAAAAAGTAGATAAATTAATTTTTCTTATGTGATATAAAACTATATTATAATTAAAGAAAGCCTATGGAGCCATGAGGATGATGGGTTATGGTTCTGAGCACATTCCTCTGATCACATTAATTTGTCTCCAGTGGACAGATGCCAAGCTGCCAACTCACCATGCCAGGCATGGGCAGGCACTCCTTGTGGAACATGTGCCGGCAATGGAAGACCACCACGCTGAAGGGCTTAGCGGCATCTGGGAGAGGAGGGTGGAAGAAAGAAGAACTCAACGGAAAAAGCAGACCAGGATCTTTTAAAATCAGTCTTGACTGAACGCCCAGCTGTAGTTGAATTTTCCTGCAATAGACTGCCTTTGGAGAATGGCTTATTTACAAAAGCATTCCTGAGGGGCAGTAGGAGCAAACGCAAAGCAGGTATCACAATCAAGTCGCTATGTGATTCACGGGTTACTTGCTTGGCTTCTGTGTCAGTTACCAGGACTACAAATGGACAATTGCAGCAACTTTTATTTTAAAAACTAGAAGCAGTATGCGTATGTGTCTGTGTATCCCCCGCCCCCCATAACCATTACACACCACACACTTCAGTCAAGCTTGGCTTTATACAAAAGCATTCCAGTTCACCTGCCACCTTTGCAAGGCCATTCACTGACTTTGGAGGTAGACCTGGGTTAAAATCCCAGGCTGTCACCTTGCGTTTTACTGTACTCCTGCTTAGGCACGTCCTCGCATCTGTTCCTGCTCTGTGTGGCCAGTTTATCTCTGATAAGACTTAGTGTCCTTAGATTAAATTGGGAATTTAATTGTACAAAGGAAGTGTATGTGGTCTCTTTCTGTTGAAACACTGCCTAAAACACTAAGAAATTTAACTTACTTTTCTTGAGCCCACTGTAGTTTTTAACAGAAGCACCAAACCTATTTCCTATACAAAACAACCTAAATGGAATGACTTCTCATGCTATTTCCCTATTAAATAATCCCTTAATGCTGAGTAAATGTGAGGTCAACTAGGTCTTTTAGCACTTCTCCATGCTGTATTTACATTAAAAAAGCATTTTGTAGCATCCTGACAACCATGCTTTTTAATTTCTATGTTCAAATTATGTAAATTTCCTCTTCTCATGTCATAATGAACCTTAAGTAAGGTACTTTCCATTATAGATGAAGACCAAGAACTATAAATAAACAAATGCTTATGTCTTTTAAAGAGACACAGTTCCAATAAGATAGAAGGTAGGTATTATGTTTTCATAGAAAGGGGAGATGACTTGGGCACCTAGAACCACACAACAGAGAAAAAGATTAAAGTAAAGGAAATGCTATCCATAATTTTTTCCCCTAGATACACACATGGTTCTTCTACCTTGGAATCTAAATATGCTGATGATTAGTTTCTACTTCCTTTTACCCGAGAACAGTGGTTTTCAAAGAATGGCCCCTGAACCAGCAGCATCAACATCACTTGGGAACTTGCTAGAAATGCACATTCTCAGGCCCTGTCCTGGAACAGTAATCAATGAATTTCAAAATTTTAATTCCACCTCCCATTACAATACATATCTGGGAAATTTTCTGTCCCTCCTAACCTCCTTACCTGATGGAAGAATGGGGGAAAGGCACGATTCACAGATATTCTCCTCTGTAAGAAAACACACACAATAGTTCGGATCATGCCCTGTTTCTGTCTTTTCTGCTGTTTCTGAATGCAGGGCATGTAGTTCCATATGATTATTCCAATCTTACCCACCATCCACTAGAACACCTTTCATCTGAGTCCGGTGCATTTTCTTCAGTAAGGACAAAGAGTCAGCTACGAGAATCTTCTTGCAGCCTTCACGAAGCAGAATCTAATGCACACATTTTAAAAGAAAAGCCATCTTAAACAGACTCAAGGGTGGCGGGTGAAGGGGCACCGTGTGGGGGAGTCAGAAAGCTGGACTGGGCGAGCTACTCCAAAGGGCACTTACTGCTTCTCCTGGCCTCAGCACCCTCCTCCCTCCAAACCACCGCCACACAGACCTTTCCAGCCACGATTCAGTCATTACTCTGTACCTTTTCTTACAACCACAAAGTGGCTCCTGTAGTGTTTGTAAAAATAAAATATAAATTCCAAAGTCTGACAAAGAAAGCCCTATATTAATTAACCCTATTATTATCTTAGAGGGCTTCTTCCTACATATTCCCTTTGGCAGATTTTGACTCCTACATGACCTGCTCATTCCAACCTTGAGATCCTTGTCCAGGATGGAAAACCTGCCATTCCAAAATCATCCATTTCATAACTCCATCTACTTACCACACAAGTACGTACTCGGCTCCTACCATGTACAAGGCACTGGGTATAGATAATAAACTACACAGACATGATCCATGTCCTAAAACCCCTCCACACTGCAGCCTATCTTCTGTTTCTTTCCAAATCCAACCCAGACCACTCACCACAGTGCAATGAATGCAGTGTGTGTGTGTCAGGTATTCATTGACTACATTAACTTCCAAATTTTCAGACCCCTAGGGGTCTCACAACTGAAAAATGACCACAAATTTTATTATTAATATTCTGTCATGAGATTCATTTTCTTATTCTTTACCCCAGGATTGTATGTTTTGTTTCTTTCTGCATTTTTCCTGTTCCTCTGCAGGCTTTTTATTATTTTTCCCCTTTCCTGCCTGGAGAATGACAAGAGAGATCGCAACACTTTAGCAGGCTCAGAAGTCAGGGGCACACAGTGGAGGACGATGCCTATTTCTGGTTGGTGCCGATGCTGTGTTTCAGAACCAGTGGCATGATAGAATCTGAGACCCCCACCTGCTTTTAGGTGGGCAGCACAGCAGGGGACAGGTCACCCTTTTACCATTCACACCTGTTCTGTGGGCCACAGTGTAAGCTTCCACCACTGCTGGGTTTCTTAGGTATAAATAGGAAACTGGGAGGGGCGCTCTGAAGTCCAGTAAAGCCAGACATCATTTCTTAGCAGAATTCACTGCTGCTGTTCAATGAGAAAGAAACTCAAGGCCTGGAGGACTGAGAGGCTCTGGGGCCGTGCCTGTGGCTCTCCTCTTCTGGCCCTCTGCAGCTTATCATAGGTAGTCATGTGCAATTACATGTCGCTTATGTAGACGTTCACATGACAGAGACATGGCTGTCTCACCACGGTCCAGCTGTGTGGCTGAGAAGCATGTGTCTTTCAGTGCCAAGTTCTAGTGTCAGAGGCGCACTTTGCCTTTCTTCATACTAGAGTCACTCTCAGCTCTGAGACTCTGATGGGCATTTTGCTTTCACAGGTTTTAAATTCACACCACCAAGGAAGGGAAGTAAGGAGTAGCCAACCATGGTCCTCCATCCCCAGTGTTCTACGATGACACGTGTTCCTCCAAAAACCCCGAAGAGCACAGCACTGGCTTTGGGTGAATCCAGCCAGTGGCCTTTCCCCCTTATCATATGAAGGCAAATATTCAGGAAAACAGAACTGGCGTCCAGATTAAAGATCTATACCTGCCATTTCTAGTACTGATGAACAAGAAATTACATGATTTTAGAACTCTTATATTAAATGGGAAACTGCCTATGAAGTTTTATTCTTTAAAATTCTACTAGAAATGGAATTTTTTTTGGATTTTAAAGATATTAACACATTAACAGATATTACTGAACAATTCACGAAGAAGAGAAAAATAACAAATATAGTAAGAAAAATATCTAAGAAATATTGATGTCAGTGAACTTCAAGCAAACTTACAAGCAAACATATAAAGCTGCTCAGCCTCCAACAACAAAATCAAAAAGTTAAGAAAAATAGTTTCAATCGCAACATCTCTAAAATGTTTCAAGAAGAAATGGCTCTGACCCTCAGTGGGTGCCCAAGGACCACTGCATGAATAATATAGGAGCAAGGGCAGAGCCGGCAGTCTAGACAGAAGCACAGTGTCTGCAAGCTAAAAAGGAAAAGAGCAAGGAAGGCAAACCAAGAAGGAACCAGCTCCTCAGCAGGATTACATTTTTCTAAATAGGTACAATCTGTCTACCCACAGAAAGTATTTTCTAGGAAAAATAAAGTATTCAGAGGCAAACAGCCAGGAGAGGGGAAAGTACACAAATACAGCTTATTATGTTACTTCTTCATTTGGTCAAAATCCAAGGCTCCAAATCAGAAAGATATGAAAACATTTTAAGTTTCATTTGCCAGGCAGGTATATAAAAAAATGAGACTATCATCTGTAGAAAGTAATCATTTATTCTATAACATCTATAATAACTTGAAAGCAATCAAAGGTGAAAGAAGATGGTATAAGATTATAATGAATTATAGTATATATCGCATGCTGTATCAGATACACAACAAGACATTATGTTGACTATGGATTCCAAGTAGCAACTACATCAGTGACTCAGAAAAATTTGCTGTTGTTGACACACATTTCAACCCCAAAAGTTGCTACTTGGAATTTCCAATGAACACCTTTATTATAAAGACATTGATGGCTGAAAGTCAGATGCCTCGGCAGCTGGAGTAAGGAGGTCATCTTCTTCCTTTCTGACCTCCACACCCATGACCTCTGACTACTTCCCTCTTTCAAGGTCTTCTTCCCCAAACTATCTTCCCAGCTATGGACCATCACCTTCCTCCTGTCTCCTTTTTAACTTGCAAATTTGATGTTCTCTACAAACTTAGGGCACATGCACACTTTCTTCTATTATCCAGGTTTTCAGTGACCAGAATTGACCACTACTGCTTTTACCCTGAGCATTATATTTCATTACTTTGTGCTGTTTTCCTTTTTTTGAGGCAGCGACTTGTTCTGTTGCCCAGGCTAGAGTGCAGTGGCATCATCAGAGCTCACTGCAACCACCAACTCCTGGGCTCAAGTGATCCTTCTGCCTCCGCCTCCCAAATTGCTAGGATTGGAGGCATGAGCCACCGCGCCTGGTCCCTGGTTTTCTTTTTAAAAAAATATTTTTTTAAAAAGAGAACAAAAGTAAAATATAAATATCCAAGTCCCTATCTAGACTTAACACATTTGTTAATATTTAGTCACATGCTTCAGATCTGCTTATTAAAATAAATAAATAATGAAAATAAAGTATTACAGACACAGCTGACATTTCCTTACACCCCACCATTCCTCCTTCCTTTCACATACAACTCCAACTTTGTTCAGTGTGTATCCAACTAAAATGTAGATCTGGTCAATGATATAAACATTAAGCCTGGGAAGGAATCCCTTCCAAATAAAAAAGCAAAGCCTCATTAGGAAAAAGTTCTTTGCTTCCCACATCTTCCTGCCTAGAATGTGGATGTGAAACCTAGTGATACAGCATCTATCTTGTGACCAAGAGGCAACAACTCTGATGTACATTTTCCAGTTGATGGACGTTTAGGCTGTTTTCCAGTTTGGGGCTATTAAGGATATAGCTGCAAAGGACATTCTTGTATAGATCTTTTTGTGGACCTGCTTTTCTGTTTTTCATCTCTTACATAAATAACTAGAAGTGAAAGTGCTGGGTCACAGAATAGGTAGTTTTTTAAGTAACAAACAGTTTTCCAAAGTGGTTAAACCATTGTATATTCCCACATATTAAGTTTTGATATCTGATAAATCTACCCTCCTTCTTATTCTTGGATAATCTTACTCTTTTTTTTTTTTTTTGAGACAGAGTCTCACTTTGTTGTCCGGGCTAGAGTGCCATGGCGTCAGCCTAGCTCACAGCAACCTCAAACTCCTGGGCTCAAGCAATCCTTCTGCCTCAGCCTCCCAAGTAGCTGGGACTACAGGCATGTGCCACCATGCCCGGCTAATTTATATATATATATTTTTAGCTGCCCATATAATTTCTATTTTTAGTAGAGACGGGGTCTCGCTCTTGCTCAGGCTGGTCTTGACCTCCTGAGCTCAAACTATCCACCTGCCTTGGCCTCCCAGAGTGCTAGGATTATAGGCATGGGCCACCGTGCCCGGCCTACTCTTTATTTTTTATATAAGTTTTAGGACCAGTCTATCAATTTCCAAGAAAAATTTTTGGGAAATTTCAAGTAAAATTTTATTGAACAGATAGATGATTATTTTAAAGACAATTGATAATATTTATGATATGGATATACTTTTAACAACTAAATAAATGATCAGATTCAATTTGCTAATGATTTATGTATTATTTTTACATTTGTGTTAAAATAAAGATAGGGTTATAATTTTGTCATATTGCCCTAATGTAATGCTGGTGTTAAGATTATACTAACATCTCATGAAGAACTGAGGAACATTTTTATTCTATTCTCTGGAAGAGTTCATGCAAAATAGGGCTTTCCTGTTTTTTATATGTTTGATAAAACTTGTCTCTAAAACTGTCTATGGAATAGTGTTTTTCTTATGGCTCTATGTTTTGACTACTTATTTAATTTTTTTTTAATGACTATAGGTCTATTCTATTTGCTCTTGAGTAAATTTTGGTAATTTATATTTTCCTAGAAAATCATTCATTTCTTCTGAGTTTTCAAAGATACTGACATGAACTTGTATGCTTTACTTACTTTGGGTGTTGAAAACTTATATTTGTCTGCAAGAGTTTTCTATTTTATGCTGGTTGTTTCCTCATACATTCTCTCAGACTTCAAGGAATTTGAAAATACATTACACGATGTTTCCTGAATGCTTATAGACCACAGAAGCTTAAAAGCATGCAGTTTTAAGGATTATGTTCCCCTCCCCACCAAAAGTAGTTCTTTTTTTCCAAAGTATGCCTACTGGTCTTTCAAAGATCAAGTCATTTTTTATCCACAAGTCTTTCTTGCCTGTTTCTTGCTTTACCCTGGTTTCCTATTCTGTGTTGGAGAGCCTCTGATATCACTTTCAGAAATTAAAGCCAGTTTGAAACATCTTGTTACCTGTGAAATAGCTCCACTGGTAAATAAGACAGCAGCATTATCAATCTTTGCTTTGTAATCTATTAATATCGCTCTTATTAGAATTTCACTGAGGATAAACCACTGTCTTTTCTTTCCTCAACTTCATTATGACATTAGTTTTCATCTCAAACAATATTTGTAGGGATGGCTTCGAACGTATAATGTTATCTTTCAGAGATTCATTTTCCTTATGGGGCTTTTCTCTATTTTTCCAAGATTATTAAAGTCTATGGGCCAACTTTTTCCTACATCCTTCTCAGCCACTCTTGTTTTCTTAATATCCCTTTACTTCCCTCCACAGTTCTAAGTTTTGCTAAATCACATATTTTATCCACACCACCTTTATTCTTTCCCCTTCACCATTTTCAAGACAACCAGCTGTAGCTTCTACAATCAATCTGTTACATGTTATATTTTGTGCTACTATAAATTTGAATAGGAATGAATTTATAAGATAAGCAGTGGAAAAACCAACATGAGACCTTAGATTTGCCCTATCTTCTCCTCCTTATTTTTCTGCAGTTTATTATCATTGATAATAATCCCAACCAAAAGCAAAACACGAGACTCACAGACATTTTATAAAGCAATAAAAGAACTGTATATCAGCGAAGTTATTATGGTTCATTAGAAACAGCTGCCATGAGAAAAATGCCATCAAAAATTGCCAAGTTTCTGAAATTTTTATTTTAAAAGACTCCTTGAACACTGAACTTTTTGCTGACATTGCCTTGTTCAAACTGCAATGATTCGCATTAGAATTGCAAATGACAGCTACCTGGTTTTGTAAGTACCCAAGTGGCACAAGCTAGACTGAGAAACTCCCCTCATTTCCAATTCATCCTTTAGGCCACAGTGCTGTGGGACTTGAATTCTACTTGAAAAGCTTTGTTTGTGGTCACAATTATTATTAAAGATGACAAATTTCAGAGAAATAAGGAGGGAAAGAAAAAAGGTCTAAGTTCTCATGTTGGAGTTCAGAAACAATCTTATAAACACAATTCAGTTTTGTACCTACTGCCTTATATCCGGTTGGCCTTAGGAATTTCTGTAGCCCCTACAGTATCTAAGCTGGAGGTTTAATCTAGCCCCTGCCCTTCCTTTTCATTTTTCTGCTGAAAGCAGAGGTCTAAGAATGTGCGATGACTTGTTCAGGATCATCTGCTACTTCACACAGGCTCTGGCTCACACCAGGGACTCAGGAGGCTTAGCCCAGTGCGATTTCCACCATGCCACGCTGCCTCTTTAGAAGCAAGTTAAACATGCTTGCTACTTCTTTTCCCCCAGAGATGTTACCCATAATGAAAAACTAAGAACTCACTCTTATCAGCAGACTTTTTAGGGATTACTTGAGGCTATGAGAGCTAATATAGTCATGGCTAAAAAAGACATGAGATTTAGTTAGAGGATCTGGGTTCAAATCCACTTCATCACCTTCCCAGATTGGCAAATCATTTAACTTTTTTAAGACTCAGTCTTGTCATCTGTAAAATGGAGATGACAGTTCCTACAGGGCTGTTGTGAAGATGAAATGGCTGTCAAATAAAACTAACAAAAGAAAAGTGTTCAAGAACAAAGATGCTGAAATTCTCAAGGGGGAAAAAAAGTCTCCAACAACAGAAATGGATATAAATTCTAAATAAATTAAATAAATAAATGCTAAATGTATAAATGAAGATGTTTTAAAAATAAACAAAATGAAAATATTAAAAATATAAAAAATTTATTGCATAAAATAAGTTGGAAACTGCTCAGTTTATTGTCAAAATTGAAATATCACTGAAACATCATATTGTTTTGGAAGTAACTTACACCAAAACAAATGCTATTTGTCCTTGAAATCAGGCCCAGAAACATTTTAAGTTTATGACGTACACTACAGACTACTTTCACCTTACTGATTTCATGAAGCTTTTAGTATTTGTGGAGTTATTACACTAGCAAGGTATAAAACCATGATAAATTAAAACAAATTAAACATTGATAATGTAGTTGATTATACTATTTCCTTAACTTCAACTATATCACAGTCATCTAACATGCCTAATGATGCCAACCTTTGGTTGAAGAGCACTGTTACATTTTAGAAAATGTGAAACTTCAAAACCAGAAAAGTTGTTCAAGTTTTTGTCCCATAACTTTCTCTACCCTCCTTTCCAATTAATAATTGGCTAATGAATGATTACCAAAGCATTTTCAGTGCCCAAATAAGTTTTAAAATGCTGCATACTCTATTGTAAATCTCCCTTTCGAGACTCCCAATGCATATTAGCAAAAAAAAAAAAAGGAGCTGTGGAGCCCTGTGATAGCGTTTCCTACCATCTGACCATGGACCTGTGTAAATATCCACAGAAGTCACTGTCCTGCCCCACCCCACCCCATCCCACACACAGTAGGTTCCAGATTCTCAGAAATTCATGAATCTGCATGAATCCCCAAATTTGGGGCATTAACACGGTTGCAAATTTTTTATTTTGCTATATAAGAATGTGTGAAAATCAACTATAGTTTTATAAAACAAACAAATGTCTAAACAAAATAAAATAAAACATGTATGTGAAAGCTTTCTGGAAACTGCAAAATGCTCTGTAGATAGATTTAAATTATTTTTACAGTGATCACTAATAGGTTTCCTAGAGAAAGAAAATAAATAAATGGCCATTAATAAATTATGGAAAAAGAACAGCCTTTTCCATAGGAAAAAAATTCTAAACTCTTTCTTCATCCATGAGTAGGAAGTACTCCCTGGAATTCTTTGAACAACCTGCCCCAGTAGAGCATTTTCTCTCTGTATCCTCCAACAAGATGTCTGAGCTCCAGCAGGGACTACAGGTGTACCAGTTTTCACAGGCTCTGCCACCTTCTCTGTGGGTCCCTCTGAGAAGCCACTCTTTGGCTGGAGGGCTATCCAGGCAACCACAGCTCTTTGGATCCCCTGGCTAAATAATTCTGAGCCTCCTTAACACATTACCCAACTGCGTACTTACATATCTTAAGGAAAAGCTCTCAGCATATTTTAAAATATAATTAATAGGATAAAATATTGATTTAGCAGCTGTGTTAGTGGATTTTTTTAATGTTTATGCTTTCATTTTGCATCTAATAATTTCATTTTTATTTCCAGCTGACTCAGAACTATGTAAATTTATTTGTAAAATATAAATGAGCAGTGAGACCACAGTGGTGTCCATGAGCTTTGTTCTCTGGAAGAAGAGTCTAGTAAGAGGGAGGTATTAGGCGGTTTTATACGCACTGGGGAGGCTGAGGGAAAAGAAAGGCACATTTTTCAACCTGGAGGCTGAGCTTCATGCACTACAGCTGAAGGACAGAGGTAATTATTTATCACCTCCCTTGGGGTAGAGCTGTTCAGAGACACCGAAATGACTTCTCAGCAAATACGGGTTTGAAACTTGGAGCACACCTGGCATACTTGGGGGTGGTAAGGACCAATGATGTACAGATCATTATCAAGCTCATTCATCCCCCGATGTTTGCAAGGTCTGATGCTGAAACCACTTTCACCAAAGCCCAATTCCAAGCCCTGGAATTAGTGAGTTCCCTACCTGGATTACCTTTCCGCATTCCTAGGGCACTGCACAAAAAGCAAGCTCCTCATGTCACCTCTCCTTGCCTATTGACCCATTCCCATATTTTTATTTCCTTCTTGCCTTTCTCAGTCTCCCTCTGATAACCTTTCCTTTGGGTCATCTGCAAACCTTCAAATCCCACTGGAAATATATGCCTGTATATTTTTAAGCTTTTTGCACAAAACCTCTATTTCTTTAGCTTAACTGAATACCAACTTTTCTCCCATGAACCTAATTTCCCACAAAGCTCTCCTGAGTGAAGGCTTCTTGATCTCTCATACTCCCACCTGCAGGAAAAACCTCTTCTCGATTAAAGATGTGCTATCCAATAACACCACTGTCCCCTGTGAACTCCAAGATTAGTGTCCCAGTTCACTGAGAAGCTAGAACATTCTTCCTCCTAGTTGTCGATGTCCATCTGGATGACTCAGCAAAGGTTGTAGCCTTACAGTTTTGTTCCATTTTTTGAACATGTCCAAAATGACTTTGCTTCAAAATTTTAATGTAATATCACACTCCCTAGCCACAACCTCTTGTCCCTCCAGCTCCGCCATCCCTTTTCATCTCTTACACCTGTTCTTGATGCCGTCAGTCTCCCTGAAATTTCTTCTTGCCACCCTGCCTCTTACCTAAGGCTGTCACCGAGTTCAGCAGGTGGCCCCTACTCTGCACACTGCACAGTGACGACTGCCCCCCAACAAATCTCATGATGATGTTCCTCTGCTTACAACCTTATCTTTTAGCTTCATCTGCAAAATCTTATTATTTCCAGGAAAGAAATTTCATCCATTATAACAAAAACTCATTTTCAAGTGAATTAGAGAAAGAACAGGCTGGATTTTTAAGGAAATGTGTTTTAAACAGTTTCGAGTTCTACAGAAGCTACTGGCAGCCTGAAAAACGGTAATTGCTAGAGTCATTTTAAAGAAAAGATTAAGATGCTTTGTAATTAGCATATGAATTATTTATATGAAAATAATGGGTTCCATTGTTCTTACCACAAATTCTGAATTAACAGGGATCATGAAATTGTACTATTCTAGAAAATACACAAAAGGCTAAATAAATTATATATTTTAACATATTTGAGGCAATAGATTACTGAATAGCTTCAAGAAAAATTATTAAACTATTTGAAAAGCATTTTTTTATTCCTCCAAATGAACACAATACTTATTTCTTCCTAAAAATGTTTGGGTGGAGCAATCTAATAGCCACTGTAACTACTTTCACACTCTCCTCAATTCCATGTTATATTAACCACACAAACATAATGCCTGCTCCATAAGAGAAAATTTGGATATAGCTAAAGAATCAGATAGCTTTCTTAAGGGGTGATGTTTCTAATTTCTTTCTTTGAACAATCTTCTAAATATCTGGGCCTAAATGAAATTTAACTATCAAACTAAACTTGTAAACTGATGTCTAACATAAACCCAAGAAATGTTTATCCGGTAGGGAGTCAACTCATTCAGTATGCTCATATATACAAGAAAGGATACTTACTTGCAAATTGTAGTCCTGTAGAATTTTAACCAAGGAATCTCTCAAATTGGGAATCTCCATTCCTTCCTTAATACGATGAATTAGTAGAATTGGGTCAACATGTGTGCCAATGTTGTTTAACAAGCCAGTAATAAATGCTACAAAATACCACATAAAGCAATTAACATATAAACAATGTTATAATGCAATTTTATTTGCATATAATTAGCACATAATGCAATTTTAGACCAATAGTTACTTAAGAAATTATTTCCTTCAACGTAAGTGTTAAAACCATTTGAATTTCTAAACTCTCAAGAACTGATCTTCAAAACTTTCAAGAACTTTCCTTAAGACATAAAGGAGAAACTAAATGCAAACTGTTTAAAAATAGGGAAACATGATTACTTACCTTCAAAACTGTTTGCAATGTCAAAGGGTTGCCACTAATATTGATTGAGAACTTACTATGGCTTAGCTATTACACATTTTTCTCCAATATTTTGAAAGGTAGGAATGTTGTGTTCCCATCTTACAAAGGGAAATGGGTGTTTAATTTATCCAGAGTCACACAGCTAGCAGGTAATGAGCCCAAATTCAAACCCATGCCAGACCCAAGTTCATGATGTGAACTATCTATTACAACACTGTGCCTCTTAAGATCCTTAAACTACTACTTTATCATGCTAAACTAGATTCCTTGTATTTTCAAGGGGAAAATGTCATTAAAGTCAATTTCAGATTAAGGCAGTTACACAAACATAAAGCCTTTGAGGGGGTGGATTTTTAAACCACTACTGCTAGTTACCTTCAAAATAGGAGTTGGGTTACTGTTAGGTGACTGCTTTTGTTTTTTTCTTTCCAAAATGGGAGAACTAAAGCAAATGGTCAAGCTGAGGGCCAACAAATGCAAACTCCTGGTGCTGCACTAACAAAACAGGGCAGGAAAGAGAGACTAAATACTATAATACAAACATTCACATACAGTCAACGTCCAGTAACAGTTATATGTTTCCATAAAGAGACTGTTAAGGCCTACGCTTTCAAAATAAATGCTCCTGTATACAAAGTAAAAACAAAACCAAAACCAAGATCAAGCCGACACAACCCAGATGACATTTATTCAGTTTGGTTGCCGTAGGTAAAATATGCCTCATGGGGACACAGTTACTAAACTGTGTAAGCACCTGTTCTTTATCACATTCAGGTAATGCAGTGATGAGGTTCCATGCTTCCCAGCTCAGGAGGAGTATCGGAAATCGTTACCGCACACCTGGCCTGTTTTTATTGTAGCTACTCTGTCATATTTTTAACCCAACATATCTTAAGATAATTCTTACTCTAGACATAAACGTAACTGGCTATATTGAGAGAAAAAAGTTATAATCACAGATGGCTTTTGTGCTTACGTGGTTTGTCGATGGAATATAAAATCAGATCTTCCCAGAGTTCTCCATCATCTTGCTCCTTGGCAAATTCGATTGCTTTATCAACATCATGCAATTCCTCCATAATCATCTTCAGGGCACTTCGGCTATTACCCATTCGGCCTAGGTGGGGTGAGGATGTGAGAACAAGTTCATTTACAATATTTTAATAAAACATTTTTAAAAGAAATAGCATCTCTTAATTTGTTCACACAGTTTGAAAGCTAAGACAAAAACATTTTCTTATGTGACATCAGCATTTACTGTCTATAGCACAGCAAAACAAATCACGCCTATTTACTGCATGTTTACTCTGTGCTGAGTACCCATTTAAGGGCTTCACATGAATTACATCATTTTATCATCACTATAATCCTATGAAGTATGTTCTACTAATAGTCCTACTCTACAGAAGAGGAAAAAGAAATGTTAGTAATGTGCTAAGATCATACAGCTACTAAATAGTAGAGCAGGAATTTGAAGCCGGGTCTGTCAGACCCTGACTTCCTTCTGACAGACCTGTATATATATTTTGGAGGTCAATACCTTCACATTCAGCCACAGTTAGGATTTAAAGTCACTCTGCCTCATGAGGCGGCCTTGCATATCGCTATTCTGGTAGACTTGTGCCAACTGCAAACTCAGTGTTCAGAGTGCTGCTTCATTTCCTTCTCTTTCAAGTTCAGGGAAAAGCTTTTCAATAACTCTGATGAGATGAAAGTATTTACCAACTACGCTTCTATTAATTATCTTAATGCTTTGCTCATTAAAATGCTCATTGGTATTTTAAGTTTGAACAATTACCATGAGTTTTTAATACAGTACATGCAGAAAGCCTTACTCAGTGGAGGGACAGCGACTGTCTGGCTGTGCTATTACCCTTACCCCTGTCCCCTGCCTGTGCAGGAACTAGTGAAGGATCTCCAGTCGTCCTGTGAGTGGCCATTATCAACTGATAACAGCTGGCCTGTGAATACAATGATACTCCACTTGAAAGCCCTTCTATAGCATTTTGTTTTTCTTGCAAATATTATTCCCACAGTTTATATCTTTTAAAAAATGGTCAACCTTTTAAACGTATATAGAATTTTAAAGTTTTTATACGTTAATTCAACAGCATTTGTTAAACCACTCTTATTTACCGTGCTGTGAAGTCTATTTTTATATATTAAATTCTTGTACAAAATAGGCTCGAACTTCTGTGTTACTTTGGTCTAAAACCTACATCCTTTCTTACACAATTTACAACATGTTATCACCCCATTTCTTAGCTTATGGGGACCAAAATGAAAAAAAGCCACTTACTCAGAAGATAAACTGTTTCTTCTACAAAGTTTCTCTGTTGACAGATCTCAAGGGCCTTCAATTAAAGAAGGGTAAAGAATGTTACCAGGGGCTCCCAAACAAGAACAAATATTAACAAAGTCACTTAACAAACTTGGAAGAATTTTTCCACTGCCATATTTGTTTGTTTGTTTGTTTATTTATTTTTCAGCAGTCACTTTCTGCCTTTCTTTAGAATCAAAACAGAGCAAACAGAAAACAAATCTCCTTAGGACTTACTGGTGGCTGTACTCAGTTACCTCTCAGAGAGGTATTGGGCCCTACACAATTTAGTTGAAAACATATTTGAAGCAGAACACTTCATGAGCAAAGGCAGAAAACAAGACCAAGACGCGGAAATAAAGGATCTTCCCCACTAGGCATTCTCTCCTTGTACTACTTTAGATTTCTTCACAGCACTGCTTCCTTCCAAATCTATAGTCATTTATTTAAGCTCTGTTTCCTTCTACTAGAATGTAAGGAATGTTGTTCATTGTTGCATTATTGAGCAATATGCTCAGTAAACATTTTTGCATGAATGAATGGGTAGATGAATGAATGAACAGATGAATTTACTGGGAATATTTCCATTGCCAGCTCACAGGGTTTAAAAGAGAATTTTGCTCAAGGATTTGTCTAAAATAAGAGGTAAAAAAACACATCTGATGATCAAGAAGGATCAAAAAAGGAGCAACTATGCAGGTGACAGTATTTCCGTGGGTATAAAAAAAAACCCAAAATACTATGTGTTGATAAAGAGCTCAATCATTCTAAATTAATTGGAACACATTTACTATTTGCTCTGTGCTCAGTGCTAGAGGGTCAGGTTGGATAGAGATGCAAAGATGATAATAATAAAAATGTTAATGATGATGACACATAAAAGGAGAATAAAGAAGAAAATAAGAGAGGCGGCTTAGTAGGAGTGGAAGCAGCGTGAGTCCACCCCTGGGAGATCTGGGTCTAGGGAGGGTGACGGAGATGTGACAATACATTATTTCATGATCAGGGGAACATGAAGAGAGGGCCATGTGCATAGAGAAGGGGCACTGCGGTCCTCTTGTGAAAAGTTTCACAGAAGAGATGAACTGGGTACACCTGAACTCGGTATTGAACAGGGTACAGTAAGATGAATGACCAGCAGGAAACCTTATCTCATACCCCTCCTACATAAGCTTTCTGGTGCATTGCTCCGCTGAGACTTAAAGCAGAGAATCTGTACCACGACTTACACAGCATCCATGATCTAGTCCTGGTTTCTGTGCAGACTAGCCTTCCTCTGCTCATCTCTTCGTTGCATCTCTTTTCCTGAAATGCTTCTCTCACCTCCCACTCTCCACCCCTGGCAAAGCCTTCAGACAAATATTCGCCTGGAATTCATGTCTGGTCAGATCCCGGGAACTTACTGCAGTTGAACCCTGCACATGGCTTAACAACACTTTCTCAGAGTTGCAATCAACGACTCATCTAATAATTTGTTTAATTTCCCTCTGCTGGGACCATGTGCACTCTAAACCCTGTGCTTTGCACAATGCCTGGCCCAAAGTAGGTGTGCAACAAATATTTTTAAAATAAATGAGTAGGTAGAAAAGGCTTCAAGAGGGAGATTATTGGATCACATATTAGTGGATCACGTATTATTGGATCACATATTTAGAAATAACCAGCCAAGGCTGTTTTAAAAACAAGGACCAAGGAGTTAAAAAGGACAGCTCAAGTTAATTAGCTCTTTCAGCTCAATGATCTACCTTGGGAAATAACAGCAGGAGCTAGTTTTGATATTTTGATTTTTGACTTAAATTTCTCTGTAGGCTATATATTTTAAATCAGTGTCTCTGGTTACCAGCTAAAGGGCAGAAACAACCCGATCATAGAAATCAATATAGCAAAAAAGAAAAAGAAAATATAAAAAGGGGAAAAAAAAACCCAAACATCATCTTACTTTAAGAACTGCAATGAAACTAGGATGGTGTTTTAGAGTACACACACCATTTAAATGAGAAAATGAGAATAACTAAAGGTCACAATGAGGAGGAAACACTTTGATGACTCACAATACTCCTTTAAAAACTAAGTGGCAGAGAGAGCTATTTGCTCCCCCGCATATCCTTCTCCCATTTCTTTCACAGTAGTAAGATTTTAGGTGGGTATGTGACTGCCCAGAATTAAAAAACAAAACAAAACAAAAAAAGAACAAAAAAACCTCCCAGCCTCCGCAGTGGTAGGGGAAGCATATGACTAATGCCCATCACAGAGCTGAAGAAGAATGCAAAGTGGCAACTTCTGGAACCTTCCTTTGAAGCCACTGTGTGTGAACCTTTGGCTTCTTTATTTGTAGTCCTTTCATCCAATTTGCTGCTGGAAATGTGGACGGCACTACCTCACATCACAAGGTCAAGTTTGTACAAGGTAGAGGACAAGAGAAAAGAGCCCTGGTCTCTGACTGTGTGGCATGCCACCCCCAGCAGAGCCACTGCACCAGGACTTCCATGTGACAGAAAACTAAACTGCTACTCTGTTTAAGCCGTGATTATTTTGGGATTTTCATCACTTACACCAGAATCTAATCCTAGCTAATACCTAGAAAATCCTAATTTGTTTCGATTAAAAACATGGTTTACCTATTCCTGTAATGTCTTTCCCATTAATCATCGCTATAAACAATGGAACTCTCTTACCAATTCTTCACTCTTCTGCAGTGATACTAATGTAGAAACAAGAAACACATTTGAGAAGTTAAACAGGAAGGGGAAAAAAAAAATCTAAAGTCAGAGAACCTGGGACTATTCTAACAAAAAAAATCACTGAGAAATTTAGTGCCTAGATTTGTGCTGGGGCTGTTGATACAGAGAAACAGTTTACGGTTTAGTAAGACTGTGTCATTCACAGATAAACCACATTGTCACACAATCGAATTGGCAGAATGCTTAGAGAAAAATAGTCTGAATAATGATGATTATTTATACTACTTAAAATAGTTTATTACTAAAAAGTAGCCATGAATCAATTTTGTACTTGGAAATTCACTTACATTTTAAAGTACCACTCAAAAATTTCAAACAGAACCATCCCCTCTCTTCCTATGCATATGAGAATGCTTGAGAACATGCTTGTCTCAAACCACAGAGTTTGCAGTTTGATAACTCACCCGAGTTGTCCAAGAGACAAGAGAGTAGCCATTGGCTTTAAGGGGCTATATAAATTTAAATTGATCAAAGTTAAATTAAATTAAAATTCAGATCCTTGGTAGCAATAGCCACATTTCAAATATTCAACTGCAAAACGTGGCTAGTGGCTACCACGTTGGTCAGAGTAGATCATGGAACATCTTCATCACTGTGGAACATTCTACAGGACAGTGATGCTGTAGGTTTTTGTATATACTATCAAAAATGTATGCAGGAAGAAAAGTCTGAAGGAAGTCTGAAGTTAGGAATGGTCTGGAATGCAAGAAGATATCTATTACCAACTTCAAAGATAACATGAATCTCTAAAACTTTAATTTCACAGATTTTTAAATGTTTTATGACTAGTTTCTAAATCTTAAATCATCGTCTTTACACAAATAAGAAAGTAGAGACCCTAGAAACTTCTAGAAAGTTTAAGTATAAAAAGAAAGTATTTCTAGTACATAGAACTTTTCTATTACTGATACAAATGAAGCCTAAAAGCATGTTTCCTTATTTTAGACTCTTGAATGTTCCTGGACTGTGGTGCTCCCTCTAGAGGAAAGAGCAGGGAAACTAAGATTTTTTTTTTTAAAGCAGAGACAAACACGTAAACACACAGACACAAATACACATGCAAAAGGAGAACAGTAGTAAAAATAAAAGTGAAAAGGCAGAATAATTGTAGAACTTGAGTAAAAATGATGCAAAAATAATTCTCTTCCTGATTTAGTACAAACGTAAGGAAGTGATTTAGAAAATTGAGGGTAACTAACAGGAACCTTATCAACTATAAATTAAATAATGATTTCTACCTAGCCCTGACCTTGTCATCTTTTATCTAATCTCTTCTTTAAATTTCTTTAATAAAAATCCATGAACTTTGTGTCTCCCAACTTTATTCTACCAAATTCATAAATACTGCCACCTTGTGAATACTATTAGATATGAGAGAGATCAGATAGAGTCAGGCATAAATCTGCCAGAACAATAAAACTGATACTCTGCTTTTAACTACTGCAGGCACAGCAAATCACATTTGTTAATTGAAAACTAGTGCCTAATGACCACACCTGTAAATTACAGAAGAAAGGACAGTTTCATAGTTTTAAAAGCTATGTCTTTCATGATTCTTGCAACATTAGGAAACATCTTAGTTGTTATTATTTTACCTAACTTTTTAAACCTGAAAAATGATTCTACCCCATTGTAGAAAGAATAAGGGACCTAAAGTTAAGAGATCAGGTCCTAAGTCTTGGTCCCTCAAATTATTAGCTCTAGATTTTGGGTTTTCTTTCCACTCCCTAAGACTCAGCTTGTCATGTATAAAATAACTATCCATCTAATGGCACTTTTGTAGAGACTAAATAAACCAAGGTACATGAAAGCACAGAAACATTATATAGCAAAACAGAAACATAAAGAATTTTAATTTTTAAAAATTTCTATAGATGTTTTAAATTCCTACAAAATCTGTATTCCCCTTAGGATGAACAATTTTGTAAAAGCTTATTATGATTAATTTTTGAATTTAAGAGCTGTGGTGATTTTAAATCCTGAACTCCAGCTTTTGATAACTATGCCCCTAAAGGGCTTTTGATGTGATGTTAGGATCTCTACAAAATTGTTTTTTCAAGTATTAATCACTTTAATTTTTGCATGTAAATCTTTTTATAAAATTAAAGTAGCATGCTTATTTAGAAAATTCAAGTATTGTCACCCAGAGGCAACCACTGCTAATATGTTAGTGAATACTCATCTCTATATTTATACCTACACACACAGTTATTCCTGTTAATTCATGTAAGAGTTCATCCTCTGTACTATACCCTGCATCTGGCTCTTTTATTCAATTGAAGATCAGAGAGATATTTCCCTATTAAAAAATATGTTAATAGAAAAACATTACTTTTAAAGGTTGCAGATATTCCTTTAAATGAACGCATAGATGTTCTAGAATGTATGCAGCCAGTCCCCTATTTATGAATATGTAGGTTGTTTCTAGTTTTTTCTTCTCTGAAATAATGCTTCAGTGAAGCTCATTCTACATGTATTTTTTTTTTTTTGAGACAGAGTCTTGCTCTGTTGCCCGGGCTAGAGTGAGTGCCGTGGCGTCAGCCTAGCTCACAGCAACCTCAAACTCCTGGGCTTAAGCGATCCTACTGCCTTAGCCTCCCGAGTAGCTGGGACTACAGGCATGCGCCACCATGCCCGGCTAATTTTTTCTATATATATATTTTTAGTAGGCCAGATAATTTGTTTCTATTTTTTTAGTAGAGATGGGGTCTCGCTCTTGCTCAGGCTGGTCTTGAACTCCTGACCTTGAGCGATCCACCCGCCTCGGCCTCCCAGAGTGCTAGGATTACAGGCATGAGCCACCGCGCCCGGCCTACATGTATTCTTGTACTTAACCAAATAGCTCCTTGAGATAAATTTCTAGGAGAGGAATTACTGGTTCAATTTTGATATTTATTTCAGGACTGCCAAAAAAAAGGTTTTGAGAATTTATGCTATCACTAGCAATACATTAAAAGGTAGATTCTCTATACCCTTACAGTATATTAATATTTCCCTAATTTACTAGGAGAAAATAAAATGTTTATCCCATTTGTTAGGTAAAAGTGATGGGCCATTTATACTGGCAGTTTTTCTAAATAGTGTTATCAAACATCTTTTCATATATTGATTTGCCATTTTATTTCTTTTGTGAACTTTCCATTTTCAAATTGGCATTTTTTTCTTGTTTCAAATTCCTTTGTAAAGGTTTATTTTATATTATAAATCCATATTTCATATCTATCATGGATTACAAATATTTTCCCAATTTGTCTTTTTTTTTTAAATTTCAAAATATTAAGGGGGTACAAATATTTTAGGTTACATGGATTGATCTTATCTGAGGCCACAAAACGGGTCTCAACAAATTCAAAAACATCAAAATCATATCATGTATCTCTTCAGACTACAGTGGAATAAAACTAGAAATCAATCACAAGAGAAACACTCAAACCTATACAAAGTCATGGAAATTAAACCACCTGCTGCTAAACGATTATTGGATCAAGAATGAAATCAAGATGGAAATCAAAAGATTCTCTGAACTGAATGAGAAAGGGGATGCAAGATATCAAAATCTATGAGACACAGCAAAAGCATTCCTCAGGGGAAAATTCATAGTCTTAAGTGCCAACACCAAAAAGACAGATCACAAATTAACAACCTAATGTCACACCTCAAGGAACTAGAAACGGAAGAACAAATCAAACCCAAAGCTAGCAGAAGAAAACAAATAATGAAGGTCAGAGCAGAACTAAATGAATTGGAAAACAAAAAAACAATACAAAGCATTAACAAAACAAAAGTTGGCTCTTCAAAAAGATAAACAAAATTGACAGATCTCTTGCTAGATTAACCAAGAACAGAAGAGAAAGGAACCAAATAAGCTCAATTAGAAATGAAAAAGGTGACATTACAAGTGATACCAAATAAGTATTATACAAAACATCATCCATGAATATTATGTAAATCTCTGGATACGTAAACTAGAGAAAGAGGGAAATGCACAAGTTCCTGGAAACACACAACCCCCCAAGACTCCACCAGGAAGAAACAGAACTCCTGAACAGACCAATAATGAACAGTGAGAGCAAAACAATAAAAAACCTCCCAAGAAAAAAAAAAAGCCCTGGACCAGATGGATTCACAGCCAAATTCTATCAGACCTACAAAGAAGACCTGGTATGCATGATACAAAAATTATTCCCTAATATTAAGAAGGAGGGAATCCTTCCCAGCTCATTCTATGAAGCCAGCATCACCTTGATACCAAAGCTAGGAAAGGATACAGCAACAGAAAAGAAAACTATAGACCAATATCCCTTATGAATATAGATGCAAAAATCCTCAATGAAATACTAGCAAACTGAATTCAAAAGCACATCAAAAAAATAATCCACCAGGAACAAGTAGGCTTCATCCCAGGGATGCAAGGATAGTTCAACATATGTAAATCAATAAATGTGATTCACCACATAAACAAAAGCAAAAACAAGGACCCTATGATCATCTAAATAGACACAGAAAAAGCATTTGACAAAATCCAGCACCTCTTCATGCTTTAAAACTCTGACCAAACTAGGTGTAGAAGGAACCTATCTCAGAATTATAAAAGCCATATATGACAAACCCACAGCCAACATCATATTGAATAGGGAAAAGTTGAAAGCATTCCCCCTAAGAACTAGAACAAAACAAGGATGCCCACTGTCGCCACTTCTATTCAACATAGGGCTGGAAGTCCTAGCCAAAGCAGTCAGGCAAGAGAATAATATTAAGGGTAACCAAATCAGGAAAGAGGAGGTCAAACTATTGCTCTTTGCTGATGATATCATCTTGTATTCAGAAAACCCCCAAGATTCCACCAAGAGTCTCCTGGTATTGATAAATAAACACAGCAAAATCTCAGGATACAAAACCAATGTACATAAATCAGTAACATCTCTATATACTAATAAAAGTCAAGCTGAGAATCAAATCAAAGACTTAATACCATTCATAATAGCTACAAAGAAAATAAATTACCTACAAATACACTTAACCAAGGAGGTAAAAGATTTCTACCAGGAGAACTACGAAACCCTGAGGAAAGAAATCACAGAAGATACAAACAAATGGTAAAACATATCATGCTCATGGATGGGCAAAATCAACATTGCTAAAATGTCCACACTACCAAAGCAATTTACAAATTCAGTGCAATCCCCATCAAATTACCAATATCATACTTCACAGATCTAGAAAAAATAATTCCACCCTTCCTTTGGAAACAGAAAAGAGCGTGAATGGCCAAAGCAATGTTAAGCAAAATGAACAATTCTGGAGGCATCGTATTACTAGACTTCAAACTATATTACAAGGCTATAGTAACCAAAACAGCATGGTATTGGTACCAATGGAACAGAACAGAAAACCCAGAAATAAAACCATCTACTTATAACCAACTGATCTTTGACAAAGCAGACAACAATATACACAGGGGAAAAGATGCCCTATTCAATAAATGGTGCTGGGAAAATTGGATAGCTACATGTAGAAAAATAAAACAGGACCCCTACCTCTTACCACTCACAAAAATTAATTCAAGATAGATAAAAGACTTAGACCTAAGGCATGGAACCATAAGAATCCTAGAGGAAAATATAGGAAAAACTCTTTAGCTATTGGC
This sequence comes from Varecia variegata, assembly GCA_028533085.1. Lineage (NCBI taxonomy): Eukaryota > Metazoa > Chordata > Mammalia > Primates > Lemuridae > Varecia > Varecia variegata. The sequence goes on along the minus strand of CM052437.1, from coordinate 108,507,176 downwards.
CTAGGCAAAGAATTTATGAAGAAGATCCCGATGGCAATCATGACAACAAAAATAAATAAATGGGATTTCATTAAACTAAAAAGCTTCTGCACAGCTAAGGAAACAATCAACAGAACAAGTAGACAACCTGCAGTATGGGAGAAAATATTCATAAGCTACATCTGATAAAGAGCCAATAACCAGAATTTACAAAGAACTCAAGCAAATCAGCAAAAAAACCCCAAAAAAGAAAAACAAAAAAAAACAAAAAAAAAAACAACCCCATTAAAAAGTGGGCAAAAGACATGAACAGAAGCTTCTCAAAAGAAGATAGACAAATGGCCAATAAACATATGAAAAAATGTTCAACATCACTAATCATCAGGGAAATATAAATTAAAACCACAAAGAGGTATCATCTTATCCCAGTTAGAATAGCTTTTATTAAAAAGTCCAAAAACAACAGATGCTGGTCTGGGTGCAGAGAGAAAGGAATGCTTATACACTGTTGGTGGGACTGCAAAATAGTACAATGTCTATAGAAAACAGTATGGAGATTCTTCAGAGAATGAAAAGTAGATCTATGATTTGATCCAGCAATTCCACTACTGGGTGTTTACCCAAAGGAAAAGAAGTCATTTTATCAAAAAGACAACTGCTCTCAAATGTTTACTGCAGCACAATTCACAACTGCAAAGATTTGGAATCAACCCAGTGCTCATCAATTCATGAGTGGATTAATAAAATGTGGTATATGTATACCATGGAGTACTATTCGGCCATAAAAATGATGAATTAATACCGTTTGCAACAATCTGGATGGAACTGGAGACCATTCTCCTAAGTGAAGGATCTCAAGAATGAAAAAACAAATACCACATGTATTCACTATTAAATTGGAACTAACCAATGAGCACACATGTGCACAAAGGGAAGTAAAACTCAGTGGAAATCAACTGAGAGGGAAGAAGAGGAGGGAAGGTGAAAAACCCTACCTAATGGGTACTATGAACACTATTTGGGTGATGGGCACACCTATAACTGGAACTTAGGCATTACAAAAGTGATCTACAAAATTTTTGGCCAAATACTACTGACTGGGGGATTTCAAGCAATTCAAAATAAGGCTGACTTGGATTCTTGAAGATTTCAACCAGTTGGCAATTTGAAATCATCCTTCCTCTCAACAATGACCAAATCTCAACAAAGGTAGAAAACCAAAAATAAGAAAGATACAGCTGATATTCTGCCAGAAGTAAATTATAAATAATAGATCAACATGTTCTGAATAATACCTTTGAAACCTTAAACCTTTTGCACCTAAAATAAAAACAACAAAAAAGCCTCTTGCACCTATAGGACTAAATAATCTATAAACTTTTCTGGAGCAGAAGGTTTCTTTGAGGGAGGGGAGTAATAGAATGATAAAGTTCTTAATTTTATATTCAGGAGAGAAAGAGTCCACATTTTCTATGAGTCTTTCTTTAGACAAAACATGCAGACCTGTGTTCCATAATCTTCATGTCACTGCTAGCAAGGCTGGGATGCATTTACTTGGGGACGTCTACTTTGTCATTCATGAACTTGTAGATATGGTAGCTTTTTCATGTGACAAGTAAACATAAAAGAAATCAGTTTCTAAGATTAAGTGTATACATAATTCTTATTTTTAAGGAAAAAGGAAAGAGAGCCTTCATGAGTTAATAAGTCATGAATACCTCCTCTAAGACAGTTTTCGGTACCTGAAGAAGGGCATTATGATTTTTGCAAATATACATATTTCCCACAATAGATCTTGATAACCAGATGATCTCTTATGAAGAAGTCTCCACGGGTCTGTGATGTTCTGCTGCTTCCCTACTGGCTAGAGCAGGCTGTCTTCCATTGAGCACTACTAGACCAGAAAACTTTAAACTGGATGGGCTGAAAATGGGTGCGAAACGTGAACAGCTGGGTGGCACCTCTGCACTTGTGTTTAGTGAATGGGAAGAATGAGCCCAGGATGGTGTAAATCACCTACATGTGTGTGGCTCTGCCTGAGGAGTCAACTGGAGACTTCTAGAGAAGTCACACCCTCTCTGCAAACATTTGAAATTTCCTTCAAAAGTGAGATACAAATGAAGGGGCACTGCTGAAAGACAAGATTCTCACTCCACTGCTAGATTATAAGGTCCCACGGTGAGAGAAGAGGAGAACATCTGCTTTTATTTTTAGAGTAAGATGATGCATCTCCAAATTTATTCTTCAGAAAATGTTTTAGGGCTCTAAATATAAAATGTTAAAGGTTTTTATAAGTTAATACACAGGCAAGATATTTTTTTGATTAACTGTGACATTAAAAATCCACTGAGCTGAAATTGGTTTGCAGTCAATCTCAAACATTTAATATTAATCACCATGGGCTGAAGGCGTAATTATAAAATTTGTACATGTGCATAAACTGTGTTATCAATCAACTTCTTTATACATATCTCTTATGGGTCAGATATGTTTCTTAAAAATTTTGTTTATAAACACAGCTGAGTAAAAAGTATTTATCTGGCTATCCAAATTTAGTAAGACATTTGTAGATGTCAGATAGCATCAGATTTCAAGAACCGTGGGAAATAGTACTGTTGGCCTTAAGATTGCCCAGTTGTTAGCACATACATAGTATTACAGTTTATTTTGAAACAGCAGTCTCATAAAACTTACTGCTCCATACTTATAAGACCTTGTAGATGCTTAATTCATTCATTCGCTTACTCATGATGCAACAAATATTTAGTAAATGTCTAATGTGTGCTGGGTATTAGGCTTATTAAAATGAATAAGACAAACTCCTTGTTTTTGAAGAATTTACAGAAGAGTGAGAAAGAGAGACTAGAAAACAGTTAATTATAATGAAATGTAGTGTGCCAGAGAAATACTGAAACCCAGAAGGCTGATATTTAAAGCAAACATGGCCGGGTGGCGTAGTGCCTGTAATTCCATCACTTTGGGAGGCTGAGGTGGGAGGATTCCTTGAGGCCAGGAGTATAAGAACAACCTGGGCAACATAGGGAGACCCTATCTCTACAAAAATGAAAAAAGAAAATTAGCTGGGCATGGTGGCATGTACCCTGTAGTCCCAGCTACGCAGGGGGCTGAGGCTGGAGGATCGCTTGAGCCCAGGAGTTGGAGACTACAGTGAGCTCTGACTGCACCACTGCACTCCAGCCTGGGCAACAGAGCGAGACCAAAAAAGAAAGAAAAGAAAGAAAATAAAAAAGAAAGAAATGCAACCAAGAAAGCAGACAGGTTGCAGGACCTAAGCTATAATCAAGGTTTATCAATCAGATTCCTGACCGTAGCAATTGCTTCTGGCTTTGGACAGTCTGTCTTCCTCCCAGGCTCTAACACAGAGGTGCCACTCTGATCCTGGGAAATGGACTCCAAATCCTGCTATCAGTTTTGCTTGATGGCTGATTGAGTCCTACACCCTGGATTAAACCTGTCTTCCAGTTACACCCGTCACAAAAATGCTTGCGATTCTCACCAAAATCTAATCCAAAAAGACCTCCTTTTCTCATCAGAATGTCCCAGCAAAACCTACTGCTTTGGGAGCAACAGTCTTCACCTTAGACAGATGGATGACCAGAAACAGGAAGAGAAGAATGAGAAACAACTTCCCAAAAATGCCAACCTCCTTACCTGAAGTGCACAAGTCGGGGAGCCCATGTCTTACCTTTTCAAGGGGGCAGTGGGTACTATCTCGGAGAAAGGGAAGCAAGTTTGGTCGATCATATTCAGCATAAAGACTGATCTGTTTTTCATGGTAGCGCTGCCCCTTATGATGGTCTCTCTTGAAAAGCTTATGCAAATACTAAAAGGAACAAAGAAAAGTCCATGAATATTAAGATAAGAAAAGCAATACTTGGGCAGCACTTCTACTTTAGTTCTAAACGGCTCCCATAGAGAGGCTGGAGAGAAGCAGTCTTTAGGAAAAATCTCTAGGTGATGGAGGTGTGGAAAGCAGAACCTCTTCGGGAGGCAGGACTGTGACTCAGTTTATCTGCAAAAATCTCATTGGGTGGTTGTGAGAATTAAATGAGTTGCCATTTATAAACCACTGAGAATCATGCCTGGCATATATTAAGCACTATAGAAATGTTAATGATAATTGTTAATATTGTCATCAACATCTGCTTTGGCTAAGAAATAAAATGATTGATTAGTGGTTCTCGTAGATTATAAAAATTCTCTTCTTTTATATAACAGCGGGTAGAGTCATGGGTTTAGCATATATTCTTGAAAACTCAAGTAGCAGGTGCTAAATTAATTCTCATACATTCCACATTCTCCTCTTTGTTGAGTCCTGAAATGCTGCCTACACTGGCGACATCAAAAACAAAAATAAAAAGTAAAAATCAAGAAGAATACAGGTGTTCTGAATCAATTTTCAAAACTGATTCCTTACCCTCGCTGTCTGAAAAAGTTAATGGACTTCAAAGTAAGTAAGTAATTGATTTTCTACTCACAGGAAAGATTAAGTTTATCAATATCATACCCAGATGTTAGAAAACAGTATTCAATGTTTAGTTAATGTTAAACAACCTACTGAAGGCAGGAAGACTTAATCATATTGAACACATAAAGTACACTCACACCTTGAGTGGCTGTATCCAAGTGGATTGGTTCATAATAAATACAGAGCCTCGATCTGCCCCTGAAGCTGTGATTGTAAATGAGTGAGCTGATGATGTTTGATATTTGCTGTTGTACACAGCCACAAATAAGCCTGACCGTGACATATGCACCTTAAAGAACCCCTGCATGGGCTAACTGTTCACATATCCCTAAGGCAAGATGGAGAGGCACAAGCAGTCAGACTGAACTCCTCTGCCAGGCCGAGGTGTGATGAAGACCACCACCAGTCTAATGGCACAGGGGTCAGTATGTGAGCTGGGATACATGGTGCTGTTTCCCAGAGCACAAACAGGACAGGGAGGCTCTGTCACCTCTGCCAAGTCAATTTTATACAGACGATACACTGCCTGGGCAGGCAAGATGAGCCATTTCAGTGTGGGATCTGCCACCATCTCACCATTAAACTGATTACACTGTCACACAGATAGCTACTGCCTATAATCCTGTCTTGTGGCTTAAGTAGGTCAGAAATCACTGCTTTATAAATGAAAGGTGGCCAGCAGTGTGAAGCTTTGCTTGGGTAAGCAGATAATCTTGAGATTTCCAATCATGGACGATATAGCAATAGCATCTACACAGCAAAAGAATAAAAAAGTGCCTCACATTCCTATCCTCAAGTATTCAAAAGCTTCAGTGTATAAAACTGACTTTTGAATAAAATACTTTATTCCCTGAGCCTCCTCCTGGGGTGCAAGAAGATGGGTAAAGATACAAGTATACTCATCGTATCTGATACCCATAGTTGTACTGGTGTAATCTCTGTCTACTGAAGCCTTTTCTTGCATAAGTTTTTTACAGGACATAGAAAACATCTACTCCTACTTTATTCCCATGATTATGCAATGCAAAGAATCAAAGTGGCCCCAAGAAAACCTAGAATAATTGGGCTTAGTAGCACAACCACCAAGACTACACAAGAGAAGTGAGATTAGCTATTGCCAGGGTAAGGGACAAAAAAAAAAAAAAAGAGACTCTACTTATTTTTTTATCACTCTGTGGTCCTAAACCCAGAATGATTGTATGGTATTTCTTTGGCAGGAGAACTTGGTATCTGCTATGCACTACTGTCTTTTGCTGTAATTTATGCCATGATTGTACTGAATGGTAATTACAGAGGGGAAGGTGCTTACTCTTACGCACAGTATCACACAAAAATATTCATTATAATTATATATAGTCATTATATTTACATATATTATACTTAAGTATAGATATATTCATAACTTTTTTCCATCACAATTCAATTGTGAGTCAAAATGCAAGTGCCTGATCTGGAATTAATCCCTAGCCTCAGATTCACAGCCTATGCCACATTTTAATCATTACCAAATACTGTTTGTGGTCAAACCTCCAATCTGAGTGTTAACCTCCTTGAAGAGTTCACTGCATTATCCTCTCACCAGTACTGAAAGGTTATTTACCCACCAACCAATCAAAAGGGCAAAAGAAGGAGACTGCCATGCTTACCACGTGCTGCAACTCTGGTCTGTCTTCTAACTCTTCCACTACCTTTTTGATCTAGGGAAAAAAGAAGAGTTTAAATGTGGAGTTATGAGGACATAAACACAGCTGCAAAATTATCTGATAAACATCTTTCTTCTTTATGGCTACAGTAATCCCAAACATTCATCTGGTAACACATATAAAAACAAAAAGCACTCACTGAAATTTTATCTTCATTGTCCAAAAGCATGTCAACAGCTTTCTGAAACAAAAAAATAGCCAGTCATTGAAATTTGCTATTTAAGAGGAAAAGACTAAACACAAGGCCATGCATATGCTCCCACAGTCAAAGGTAGAGAGCTTATTTTCTATACTTAAGGAGGCTCTTAGCTTTACAATGGCCCTTATGTAAAATGGTATTTGTAAAGAAATGCATTTTCAAATGTGTCTCAGTCTGAGGCCTACGTGCTTTGCATACTGCTAAAATGGTGCCTGGCTATAACTTAGCAAACACCAAACAATCTGACCATACATATTCTGGGCCCCTTGATGTCTCAGATGTCTTCACAAGTTCTCATGCGACTCTCAGTAGTTATGGAGAGCATCTCTTTATCAGTACCATGAAAATGACCTTCCCTTTTGTACCCACACCTTGACAGAGCCGTCTTCCAAGATTCCACAGACATAAGGAGCTTGTCCTTATGTGGAGAAGGGGATAAGAGCCAGGAAAGGAATAAGACATCTGAAGTTTCATAATGACAGAAAGCTCATGGACTTTTAGAACTCACTTTAACCATCTTTAACATTCAGGAACACAAATTAGATAGTTCATGACAAGAGGTAGTGGGAAGACAGCCCACCAGGCTGAGGCTCACACAGAACACCTGGGTCCTGTTTGTGACCTGCTGCCATCCAGCTGTCTGGCAGCTGTCCAGCTGTCTGTCTACACTTGATGTTGGAGTACAATATCCCCAAGGTCTCTTCTAATCAGAAAACTCTATGATTCCTTACCTTTGGTTCATACTCTTGAAAAGCAATTAGTTTTAGCTCATTCATCTTTTTTCTCACAGCTACACATGCAAAACTAAGCTCTGGAGACACATGGTGGGGGCAAAGGGGAGGCTGGCATGAGGGGAGACTGGATACGAGGACAATTTAATTAATTTTTGTATTAGCATCTCATCCTGTTAATCAACTTCTGCTACAGAGGCAGAGACTCTCTACATGAACTTCCTTGGAATGGCATAATTCTTTGTAGATCTGTAGTCCCTAAAGACTTGACTCAGTATTTAAAAAATGGGTTAAAGAATCTTTGAGAAAAAGAGGTAGATCTAGCTTCCATCTAAATTAAGTTTGTGGAGATTAATATAGCACATAACACCCCTAAACATAGTAAAATGTAATTGAAAAATGCATTAATCCTTTTGGAAACTTTAGGGCTCTACTCTTTGATTTATCTAAAATTTCTGTTTTTGGAATAAGAACAGTATGTTTTATGAACCTTGTTATTACTATCATCAGTACTTGTAATTAGATTCCTTTTTTAAAACACATACAGAGTTTGTACCATTTTACATGAGCCACTGTGAGCTGTGGAGGCTGGAACCTTACTAGTTAAGTAGCCTGCTATTCAAATTTGTCCTACAATAAAATAACACATCCCACATGTCCTAGACCTGAGCAGCAACTGAGACCAATGGAAACCCCGTATGCTGGATCTGTGAATGCCAAGAAATAAAATAGTAATAAGTGAATCAAAACAGAAGTTCACTTAGCTTTTTAATTCTTGAACATAGTCTAAGAGGGTTAAATGAGCCAAAGCATATGCCTAATTTATTTCTATGAATGATATAAATTGTTTTACCAAGAAATTGCTTTATATACACACACCTTTAAAAGTTCCACATTAATTTACAATTGCTTTTACAGAATAAGCACATCAAGGAAAGGATTCCTGAATGCCAACTACTAAAACAACTAATAAATCTAGGGAGGGTCAAATTGTTCCAAGCATGATCTGCATACAGCAAGCTTTGTGACTGATTCACCAATCCAGCATTTGGATACATGCCTAATTATTAAAAATTTGGAATAGTAAGAATAATGTATCAGTACTAAAATAAAGAGTACATTACCTCTGAATCAAAATCCATTAATAAAACAATTTTATCCTTGATAGAACTGAAAAGATTATGCTTATGAATCAACTGGAAAACATCTTTATGTCTCAATGTTAAGTATATTTCCAGAGCATTGCCATAGTTTTTGTCATAGGTGTACCTGGTAACACAAAAGTTTTTCATTAATATTCATCAACCACTCTATTTAACACACACACAGATCATGTTTCACAATATTAAAAATAGAAACACTTGTTCAGAGAGTAAAGTTAACTTTATTTAGAGAAACATTCCTCAGGATTTAACTATACCTGAACAATAAGTGTTCTTTTCTCAGAACTTTGCTTTTTATCTCACGGAAACTTCAGAAAATTTACAATATCCAAGTAATAAAAATTTTCTTTATTTGGGGCTCAGCCTCCTAAGTTTTACAGAAATCTATACATCAAAGAAGCTATAGTCCAGAATGAAGAAAATTCTCATTTTAGTAATAGAAAAATCAGTTAAAATTCCTACAAGTGGTGTTCACCTGATAAATGGTTTATATTTCAAAAGCTTATTTGTAAGGAAGTTGTATAAAATTAAAATGTGCTTTTTTTGTTGAAACAACGTTTTTCACTTTAAGTCCCTAAATCAGCACCTGAAAGCCAACTGAACTGAAACGACACTGTTAGTCCACATGAACAGTGCCACAGGATCTAAGGGGCATCTAGGACAATGCTTCCAAGAGAAAAGTGATCAGTGTTCCAACTCAGAATGCCACGAACACAGTCTCCTCTGTAGAAAGTCTAATGCAGTCCTGGATTCTAGGCCATTTTTGTGTCCCTTTCTTGGCTGTGGGCAAAAGAAGTAAGAAAATGGGAGAGGGGTGGTCTCAGGTGGTGGGGGTGCCCAGGAGGGGCTGACGCAGGAATGGTCTTCTTGGATAGACCCACAGTACACTTCTTGTTTCCCAAGATCAAAGCTCCCTGACAGCATGAGTATACTTCCTCTATCTCTGTAGCACAGACATCCAACACAAAGCCTGTGTCACCACAAGTGCCCAATAAATATGAAAAATGTTAACCAACCTGCCATTTTCTGAGCCCTGACTGTGCTTAGTTCTCTATTATGACATCTCATTTAAAGGTTAAAATTATCCCATAAGGCACTGTTACTTGTGATCTTACAGAAAAGGAATGTGACATTTGAGAGATTAACCAACTTGAAGATTCAAGAACAGAATCCAGAACCTCGCTCACCAGGAAACTGTGATGCTTGAGTGGTCTGAAACCTGGCAGCCTTCTGTTCCCTAACCACTGCCCCTCCCAGCTGCTGCAGCTTAGGGCTCCTCTCCTCTGGGAAACAGACTACATTACCATTGTATGGTTTCGCTCACTGTCCTTTCTTTCTGGTTGTTCATGTGAAGTTTATGAAAAGTTTTTATTAGGAGTAAATGAAGGAAAACGGTATAAAAGGCATCCTCCCCATTCAGAGTTTGCCAAATCTTAAAGTATGAAAAACTTTTAAGTGTGGATTGATGTGGAAAAAGCAGCACTAAAATATACTCACAGTTCTGCCAGGGTTTTAAGTAAAGTCTTGTTCTGACTGTCTTTTTTTAGGTGATCCCGAACCGCTTGAACTATTACTGAATTGTTATACAGATCCCCAGGCCACTCACGGATCAATGTGGCAAAACCCTAAACAAAGGGGAAAAACAGAAAAAGAACACTCCTTCAATGGAATAGTAATTGTGATACTGCGAAATATACACTTGGTCTTCCTTCTGTTTCCTGGCATACAACTCCTAAAATCCCTGCAATCACCAAAGGAGTAAGGCTGGCAGCCACCAGGAGCTTCAGGATGGAGGCTGGTCACAGGAAAGACTAAGGCAGGATTAGAGGGCTGGAACTTTTCAGCCCCAGTCCCCAACTTCCAGGAGGTGGAAGGGGGTTTCCCCCCCGACACACACCAAGCAAGCAATCAGTTCTGCAATGGACATCAGCTGGGTGCTCTCTACTTTGATTCAATTCTGACACTACCTGGAGACAGCTCAGATCCCACAGGTTGAGGGCTCAGGCCCACAAGACTGGCCTCACTTTAGACATGCCAATTGCAAATAACAGGTTGTTATTTGCAGAAGACTGGTCAGCTACAAACCCAGGTTCCCACAACACCCGCTCCTTAGGTTTGACTAATTTGCTAGAGCAGCTCACAGAACTCGGGAAAACACTTTACCTACATTTACTGGTTTATTATAAAGAATATTACAAAGGATACAGATGAATAGCCAGGTGGAAGAAATGTACAGGACGAAGTATGTGGGACGAGGCATGGAGCTTCCATGCCCTCTCTGGGCACACCACCCTCTAGGAACCTCTCTGAACCCCTTTTGGATTTTAATGGAAGCTTAAGCAGGATTGATTAAATCACTGGCCATCGCTGATCAGCTTATAACCTTCAGCTCCTCATGTTCTATTGCTCAAAGTGTGGTGGAGCAGTTTACTTACTGACAGGGGGTCACAGAAGCATTCTGTGTTGTGAGGGTATAGTGGGAGAACCGGAGTTTGATTTTTCCTATATCCTTAGAATGATATTAATAGTTTAAACAATGCTTAAAAGTAGTCACGTAACAGACCAAATAATTTTATGATTAAAATTTTGGTCAATAAACATTTCATCAATTTTTAGATTATGGGTTTGAGGATTGTTAAGGGTGGCAGGGAGCATTACTGAGTAATAATCTCCATTGAAAAGTTAAGTAGGTAGTGCCATCTATTGCTGTTCTTATTTTTATGAAATGCACAACTAAGAAAGGTATCCCGTTCCTTGTATAAAGTACCACTACATAGAGTTTAGGTTTGACTGGCTCCACCCTCATTTTGGACTAACTATAACATTTAGATGATATCTTTAAACATCTTACAGATATCATCGAAGTCAACTACTTTCCCTACCACCTTCTATGGACTTTAAGTCTGGGCTGCTGGTTGTGCACTGCACAGCCAGCACAACTGTACACAAAGGCCCTGCTGGGGACACAGCAGCTCCTACAGTGAAACTATCCAGCATTCTGTATCTTTAACAACGCTCCATCTTTGTCCTCCTTCCACTCTTGACTTCTAGCCTTTGTTTTATGTTGGGATTTAGGACTTTAGCTCAAGTCTTATCCCCTAGTCCTTACCCTGGCTATATCTGGATCTCAAATTTTGTGGTTCGGACAGAAACCTTAGATCCCTTAATGTGATCCTATTTCCCTCCCACAGCTGATCCTTGGCCGGTACCCTGCTCAGTCTCTGCCCTCCTGATTCTCAACTTGAGCCCTCATGTTTTATAACTCAAAGTGTGGTGGAACAGTTTACTTACTGATCCTTGACAACCTTTAGGAAAAAAATGTATTTAAAAGACAGCAGACAGAAGTCAAAATGTCCTTATCACTTGAAAAAAATGTATTATTAACATTAAAGAACTCTACTAATGCTTTAATGAACTATTCTGAATTCATTTAAATGATACTTAGAAATGAAAACAGTCCAATAGTTGTTGTTTCTATAAAGCACCAGGATTTGATAAGAAGAAAATCATAAAAGAATCAGAAATACAGTTTGCTTTAAAGTTCTACCCAATTTCTACTGAAGTAACCCCTAGGAAGGATAGTAAGAGACCAGAACAATAGACCATACATTTTCCATTTAAATTGCAACTTTTTATATAATATTAGCATAATTGCAATTTTACTTTAGAGATTTGGGAAGGGAATGTAATTAGAACATTAAAATGTTCATAGAACCAAAATGATTCTTTGGATCAAGTTTCTGTTTTCTTACGACTGTAGAACATAAAAGACTCTGAAAAGATTTCCACCCAAATACTGGCAGCTCTCAGTAGCCCCTAGACTAGGAATAATACTGTTCAGGGAAAGAAGAAAGCTAGGTCCCATTCTCTCTTCTCCCTATCCATGTAACAGCCTCACAGTAATGCCAACTTCTAACACAAAATAAGACAAATGACCAGTAATATTGTGTGATAAAAGCATGATGACCCCACCATAAACTGAAATAAACATTTATTACGTTTCACATTGGGTTTCTCTCTGCTTAACTGGTTTTGTATACCTTCGAATAAATGTGCTACCTAAGAAATAATGATAAAGTCAACCCTGTGGTCATTATTATTAAAATCCTTTAATAATAATCATCAGGGAGCTGTTATGATAGAATAAACAAAGTTATAGAACACCTCAGTGTCCATTAAAGTAAAAGGCTAGAAAATATTCATTAAATGAAATGCCATAGAAATCTTCCCACTTTTAACATGTAAACATTTCTCATTAATATTAAAGCTTAACTATTTAAAACAACTGTTAGGTTACAAATTAATAGGCAAAGCTATACACATATGACTAAAAACACCATATAAACAAGTTCTGACGCATCATTACTTTCAAAAGAATCGTGTCACTTCATATTTTTTTTTAGGAACAGAAGAAAATTAACAAGATAATATTCCAGAGAAGTACAGTTTGTTTCTTGTAATCTCACCTTTAGTGCTCTGTTTAGAAGCACAAAATTTTCATCCACATAATATGTGATCAAAAGTGTTGCTACAGAATTCTGCTATTTCATCAATTATGTGACAATTTAATTCAAAATTAGGCATTGAGAATAATGGAAGCTAAAATACAAAATATTTATAAGAGCTTATGAACTAAAAAGAAATTATTTATAGCCTCCTTAATAGTACTGACCAGGCAGATTCCTTTTTTTTTTTTTTTTTTGAGACAGAGTCTCACTCTGTTGCCCGGGCTACAGTGAGTGCCATGACGTCAGCCTAGCTCACAGCAACCTCAAACTCCTGGGCTCAAGCGATCCTCCTGCCTCAGCCTCCGGAGTAGCTGGGACTACAGGCATGTGCCACCATGTCCGGCTAATTTTTTCTATATATATTTTTAG
>CM052437.1:108473399-108493935 GCA_028533085.1 Varecia variegata | reverse complement strand
GCTGGGACTACAGGCATGTGCCACCATGCTCAGCTAATTTTTTTCTATATATATTTTTAGCTGTCCAGATCATTTCTTTCTATTTTTAGTAGAGATGGGGTCTCGCTCTTGCTCAGGCTGGTCTTGAACTCCTGACCTCAAGCGATCCTCCTGTCTTGGCCTCCCAGAGTGCTAGGATTACAGGCGCGAGCCACCATGCCGGGCCCAAGCAGATTCCTATAACATGCAGGAGAAAACATCTGCAAGCTCTATGGGTGAGTCAGGCTTATTCCTTTCAGTCTCAGACAAAAGTCTTTCAGATATGAATCAATAGGATAACTTTGATGATACATGATTTAAAACAGTTTCTTGAAAAAGAGAAAGTTGAATCATGTGAAAGAACTGTAAACAGAATCATAAAAAAAAGTATGCTTAAATTATATTACTTTAAAAATAATATACTTCAGTGGTTCTAAATAAAGTTTGTACTCTTTTCATCATTTTCACAGAATATTCAGAATTCCCTTTCCTTTGGGAAGATGTATAAAGATAGGATATTTATGATGGCCACTCTGTGTACTGAGAACATACTGGAAAGTAGTAAGTCTTTCTTTGCTGAAGAAATCTTTTTCAAAAATTATGGCCAATAATGGTCTCTCTCTGTTTAGATGTCTTATAGAACAGTTTGTTCTACCTTACTTATTTTTTAGTTGCTTAGATCCTATTAACATGGTCTCCCCAGTCAGCCTGGAAACCTGTTAAAGTCTAAGACTGTGTTTTTTGGTTTTTTTTCCCCCTTGGATTCAACTGGGCAATCAGCCCAATTCCAGACAATGGTAGGTTCCAAATAAAGATATATTGAATTGAATCGAACAGGAAACGAATAAGAACCATGCCTCTAGCCTCCATCAGTAGGCTGTCAGTGACAGAAACTATTACTATGAAATCTTCTTTACACATCTAGAAAGGAACAGCTCTATGCCCCTATTGGAGACTGGATTATGACATTGTAACACACACTAGTGAGAGAAGATGAAGAAACAAACCACCCCCATTACCATGTGCATTTAAGAAATATTTTGTTCAAGTATAATGCATGCTAAAGCACCTAGACCCTTCCTATGCTAAGAATACAGGCTTATAAAGGTAAATAAATTATATCGTGATACATAGATTTAGATGCTTACAACTTATGTATCCAGGAATACTTTGGTGACAGTAATTGACCAAAAACTTAGGTTATTAGGATAAAGGACCACTATCTTAAAGATCTAAAGCCATCTCACAGTTAAAACACAGTGTTTGCCATATTACCCCTCCTTAAATTGAATCAGTTATTGGTTAAAAAAGTATGTTAACAAGATGTTTTGTATTTCAGCACTCAAAACACAGGAGCTCATTATCTTAATCCCCTTCTAGTCTGATTGCCTTTTCCTATTTCCACATACTACCCTTTTGCAAGCCATCTCATGTTCCTGTTAGAAAGAGACAAGTGTGAATCACAACACCAAAATATAAGAAGGCAATGACAAACCTTCACACTGTGAAGAATCAAAGTGAGAAATCACCAATGGGTTAAGCCCCTGAACTTTCAAAGGAGTGGAAGACGTTGCCACTTCCATGAAAGACCACAGAGATTGGGAAGAAGCTGGAAAACAGCAGCTGAGGTCCAACATGTTACATCTCCTGGTTCATGGATCCTCCCAGCACCAGTCACAGCTTTGAGAAAGAGCTCACCAGCCTTTTCTAGAACCTGCTCAACAGAAATCCTATGGTTTTCTCCGGACAGAGGAGGAGAAGGCTGAGTCTCAGCAACACTTTGTTCATAACTTATTAGAGCACCTAGCATATCATACAATAATTCACCTGTTTATATCAGGGTTTTTCAACCTCAGGCTACTGACAATTGAGGATAGGTCATTCATTGTAGGGGGCTGTCCTGTGCATTTTAGGATGTTTAGTAGCATTCTGACACTGCCCACTAAATGTCAGTATGACCAACTCTCCAGCCCCAACAACCGAAAATGTCTCTAGACATTGCCAAATCTCTTGGGGGAAAAAAAAATCAGCCCCAGCTGAGAACCACTGATTTACATGCTTGGGTGTGACTTAGACTATGAACTATCAACTGAATGGGCATTACTTCACTCGTATTTGTATGCCTACGCCTAGCACATTCCCGTAATACAGTAGGCACTAAATAGATGTTTTTCTGAATAAATGAATGTTAAATGAACAAATTTTAAAAATTATAGTCCATTTGGGTGCTTGCAACATTAATTTTAAATTCAAATCATGCATGACTATTTATTAAATGTATGGCTTGGACAATTTCATTAGTCTTTGGTTTCCTCATCTGTAAAACTGAGACATTACTACTGACAGTGTTGGGAGTATAAAATTGCAATATGCATATGAAAGTACAGAGTGTATAGTACATAAATAACATATGTACTGCTTTCTCTTTAATAAGCAAACAGATAATTTCTAATATCCTCCGCCTATCCTGCTCTCTCGTCTCTCTTTAATTCTCCTTTGGTGAACTTAGTTCTGAAGCTCAGGCTTTAGGTTCTGAATTCTTTAGGAGTAGGGTAAGCACTAACAGCATCTGCTATTCTATTTATGAAATCCACAAAAGGGTACTTAGCCCTTTTTCTTTAGTTCTATGAAGGAAGTAACTTTAAAAATTCTTTAAAATGTACATGGATTAGGTGTTTTCACTGTCTACATAAATATTAGTTATCATCAGAGTTTATCTACCTCAGTTTCATCTGCCACATGCAAACTACAAATTTGTTTCCTTTAAAAACCAGCTGCTCTTGCTCCACTGTATTATTTTCTGGATTCTTAACATTTCACATCGAGAACAAGTAATTATGACCATGTCAGAATTCTGTACCTCATAATCACTTTCCAAAAATTCATGTAAGATCATTTCATAGATGAGTGGTTTCAGAACTGGATCCCCTCTTGGCAAATAAGGACTAATAGCCTAGGGAAGGGAAAGGAAAAAAAACATTATTTAAAAAGTGGCAAAACAAAACTATTCCAATTATGCAAAAACTATAGAAGTATATTTTTACTTTAAAAATTTAAGGCAAAAGAGTACATTTGAAAATTATTCTGAAGAGAAAAGATTCAAAGGAATATTACTTTCTAGCAATAAATTATATTTTCAAAAGTATATACACATGCATTATGTATGAATGAATAAAAAATTGTCTAGATTAACCTTTATTCTGTTCTTCCTGAAGAATTAATGAAAATCTAAATAATAGGAGGGAGAAGGCCACAGATATTATAAAGGTCAATTTGTTAAGTAATCAAGGAGTATAGGTCATCTACTCATCTTTCTTCCTTAAATTGGAGTATATCAACCTTTAACAACTCATAATCATCTTTTGACATTAGAAAAAATAAATCTTGTGTTCTTCAGATATTTTCAGTGCTGTGTTAAAAGTCAAATTTCCAAATGCTGTTCAATGACCCTACACCAAATACTGTTGAGTGCTCTATACACCACGGCTTTGTACTGGGGACACGGAGCTGGGGTCACCATCCCCAAGGAGCTCACAGCCCCAGAAGGAAGATAAGTAGACATTTAAACAGGTAACAATGATACTATGTGGTGTTACAAGAGAGGGGTTAAGAAAGCACTGTGGCAGCGAAGAGAATCTTGCCTCCTAAAGCCCTAGGTTTATCAGGCAAAGGAAGGGGAACAACATGAACAAAGGCATGGAGCCCTGAACATGCACCTGTGGGCAGGGAGGTCCGAGGGGCCCAGAGATGTGAGATGGGGGACACTGAAAGGGAGATGAAGCTAGAGAGGAAGGGGTGCTTGGGTCATGACAGGAATTCGAGTTTGATTCGACAGGCAGGAGGAAAGCGATAGATATTAGGGAAGTAAGAGTCCAGATTTCCTTTTTTTTCGTTTGTTTGTTTTGAGACAGTCTTGCTCTGGTGCCCTGACTAAAGTGTATTGTAGTGGCTGGATCACAGCTCACTGCAACTGCAAACTCCTGACCTCAAGCGATCGTTCTGCCTTGGCCTCTCAGACTGTTAGGATTACAGGCATGAGCCATTGAATCCAGCCTCTAGATTTGTTTTTTGTTTTTTGTTTTTTTCTGAGACAGGGTCTTGCTCTATTGCCCAGGCTAGAGTGCAGTGGCGTCTTCATAGCTCACTTCAACCTCAAACTCCTGGGCTCAACCGATCCTCCTGCCTCAGCTTTCGAAGTAGCTGGGACTACATGTGGAAGCCACCACGCCTGGCCAGATTTGGTTCTTTAAGCTGCTAAATTTGGGCTAGGGTTGCTGGAAGATCTATCAGAAAGCACTTGCAATGGCTTGGGCAAGGGTTAAGGCAGTGGTACCAGGGGGAAAGAGGAGAGGCCCATTTGGTAGTGGCATGGTAAAACCGACAAGAGTTGGAGATTAAATATTATAGAATGAGGAAGTAAGCAAGATGTTCTCACCAAGAGCAGTAGCTTTAAGCTATTAAGCACCTAAGAATGAGTATATTGTTTGTCATAAACACAGACTGAAAGCAGAAGGGCCAAATTTGGGAAAGAAATGCATTTATAACAATTTGAGTTACTATGATCAGGAGTCTATACAAGGAGAAGGGACCATCACAATTCAAAACAGAGGTCTGGGTCATGGAGCCATCGAGGTAAATGGGGCCTCAAGACTGGATGAAATCCTACAGGGACAGCCCAGAGGCCCCAGTGAGAAGTGTCACTGGGGCCTTCAGGGAAGAGTAACATTAATGGGGCAAACCCGGGAGTCATCACCGGGCTGACTAGCCAAGTACCTGGGAATTTTTGAAAGCATATTCGTAACTCCAGGACAGCATTCAAAAGGCCCACAAATACTAAAAATTCTAAAAAATGCCTTAAACAAACAATACTTTATTGATTGATTTGGATATTTATACTAAAGTGAAATATTTGGAAAAAATGAAATACCAAAATTATTCACTGGAGCCAGGTGGTCAAATTTTTCTATTTGGCTTCTAGAAGGTGAAATGTTATTTGAAAAATACATTAATTCTTTAGTAAATTTTAAAAAGTCTCATGTTTTACAATCTATTGGATGAGATTACACCTGTTTTCAAAAGTCATTAAAAAGAACATGAAAACTTCATCTAAACACAGAGAGAACTAGGAAAAGATAAGAAAGTGAACACAACATACATCTAATATATAATATTACAATGCTATAATATATAATATATTATATATGTATATACTTTTTACACTAGGTTTATATTTTGAAACTAATTTCTAAAAGTTTGATTTTTCTTTCCAGCTGATAATACTCTCTTCCTAATAAAAAATACTATCTTAATTTTATTTCTATCTCAATATTAACATATCACATAGAAAAATTAAGAATTAAAATAAAGATTTGCTTACTTTAAGTTGTCCAATTTCTTTAAATTTATAAACTTCATATTCCCAGAGTGCTGCATTTTTCCCAAGAATTTTCTGGCATTTGCTGGCAGTAAAAATATCCCAGGGAGAAAGAAAGTATAAATAAAAAAATAAACAGAGACTGAATAAGTGGATATTTTGTCCAGCGGGTTAGACAAATCTCTCTTCTCAGAGTTTTGACAAATTTCTATCTCAAGTGCCAAAGAAAATAAAGATATTACTGTTACTTGGTTATATACATAAGTTGACAGAACTTATACAAATTAATACAAAATATTTACAAATAAAGATGAATCCTTTTCAGAACACTATGATCAGGGTTTTCCTATTTTCCTGCTCTGAGTTTCCCGTTCACCCAGATGAGCACTGCTGGTTTCAGGACCTTTCTTGCCTTGAAGAAAATTCATCATATCTGAAAGTGCCAGACCCTTCCTGAATGGCTTTAAATTATGGACTACAAAATCAGATTTCAGAAAATTAGAATCCTATCATAGTATATAATCTGGAGGACTGTCTATGTATGGATGAAACCTTACTTTGCACATCAAGGAAACACATTTTCTTGCATAATCTCAGGAGACTCAAAGCAGGCCTGAAGGCAACCTTCCGGGGCACCATGCCGTCACTTACTAGCACTGGACAGCTCCACTGGGAGCACCAGCACAGATCCACACAACCACGACATGACATTCACATTTTCTGCCCACCACAGACCCCTGCAACCCAGGATCCTGGGGTCTGATCACTTCCATTTAACAGCCACCTTCTTGGTGGGAAACAATTCTCTTTGAATTGTGAACAGAGGCACTTTGTTCTGGACAATCTTTCAAGGATGCTTGCAAATAGCCCAAGAAATTAGAGGACACAGATGGTGTCTCCCTCCAGAGCAAAGGGCGGATTTGCTTACTGTCCAGTATAATGAAGGCAATGTTGTCTTCTGGGGCAGGACAGGCAGGCTTACTGCCCACTAGAAAACACTCAGATACCCTAAGCTCAGGGTTCCTCTCCTGTGACACAACCCACTGCATGAGCAGGGTCACCTGGCCCACTCTGTTTTGCACCGTGGGAACTGGGGCTTGAGGATCTGGGGAAAAGGCTGACACTCCCATTACTACTACTTTTATAGTATAGTACTCTGGCTACTACTATTGCTGACACAGGCCATTAGCGCCGACCCAGGAGTCCCAAGACAATGTACCAGGCTAACCTGTTAGCTTATAAATCTCACAACCTTCATGGTTCTTGATACCTTTCTCATTAAACAATGAAAAAAAAAAAATTCTCCACTGATGAAAATGAGACAGTTGGGGGAACGATATCTATTAATTCATTCTGTGGTTGAAGCCATTAATATTCAAAAATTCTCTGTTAGATATAAAAAAAAATCTGTCAACTGCAAAGAATGCCTTATTTTCATTGTTAACTTTGGTCAATTCTATTTATATAGCAAATAATTATGAACATGTCATCATTACCGTGCTGCTATGTCATATTCTCCTCTCTCCACCAGGTGGTTTATATATGCCAAGCCAATATCCTAGGGAAAATTAAATGAAGAAATTTCATAATTCAACTGGAACAACCAAAAAAATTTAGTCTCAGTTTGTAAGGAGGCCACGGACTCTGGGTCCTATTAGCACTACTGACTGCAACCTGCTCACATGTCTTAGTTTGCTTTATGTAACTATGTTGCTTCTTAAGAAAAATATGAATATATTTTTAAATGTACTTGCATTTTCATACATTTTAGAAGTCACAGTTTTTAAAAAATAATGTTACTATTTTAAAGGCTCCTAATCTGCCCCTCTCTAAAAGATTTTCTACAAAGGAAATCTTTGATATTAGAAACATGATCCAATAATTCCATGTTGTTACTGGATATAAAATTGTCTCTTGTGCCTTTACCAGTAAAATGTGAGCTACCTGCTTTTCTACCCCAAGCCTGAAGAAACGCTGTAAGAAAAATGACAGACTCTAATATTAAAGGAAAATATGAGATACTAAAACTAATATTAAAGTAAAAATGAGCTCAGAAAAACCCGTGATTCAAATCCATAAGTTTACAGATGAAGAAACTGAGCTGAAAACAGGGAAGTGACTAGCTTCAGAGTATTCATGTTTATTTACTTATTCTACTTATTTCCCTTATTCTGAAAGGATCTGGGGTGGACAGTGCCACCAGGGGCATGGGAGCAAGGCTCCTGCTTGATCACCCCATGACTCTTCTTATGAAATATTATTTCCACCGAAAAGCACGTTCACCAGAAGCTTACCCTCAGTGCATGTAACAAAACCAGGATTTTTAACTTCTACTTTATGTACAAAAAGGTGTATGTGAAATTTCTTCCTGGATGGCAGAAATGGCAGAAGCCCATTTCTTCTCTGGATGCCTGGTATGAAAAGATACTGTGCTAGGAGAAAAAATTCTACATATAATTAATGTATAGGACATGCTCATTTCAAGAGTGAAGGGAAACACCCACAGTTTTTAGATTATTAAATTTTTACTTTAATGGTCATTATGTGGGAAATCGTATTTCAAATCTATAGGAACTTGAGTGAAGAAAGGGTGTCTAACTTCCTTATTTCTCTGAGAACAGATCACACACCATGATATCTACGGAGGGTCATTCTGTCCAGGTTCAGAGAAGAGAACACCAATCCCCCCACCTCTCTCCTCATGCCCACACCACCTCCCCATTGCAGAGCTTATCCCAAATGCCTCCTCTTTCTCTGTACACCTTTTACCTCAGCCCTATCTTGTCTCTCTTCCCTTTGCACAGGCATGTTTAAGTGCCAACTGTACACAAAATACCCAACCACCATTATCCCATCATGCCATAGCCCCCGGCTACAGTCTTCACTCTTTTCCACGTCCCAGCTAACCTGATAGTCTATCTTCAATCCTACTTCATAATCTCCTATTCACTTTTCACTCCCCATGACATGTTAAGAGTAAATAATAATATACGGAAAATGTACTAGCTACTTTCATATTACCAAATCCAGCGTACAACTGACCAGCTGACCTTGTTTTACCTCTCCAACCTGTTTTCCTCACCACTACATTTAATTCTCTTTACCTTGAAATGCTCTCCTCTCTCTGCTCCCATGAAATGACCTTCCTCTGGCCATTCCCAATCTGTTTTATATATATTTTCCCTTGAACGGCAGCGTTCCTGACAGTTCCACTCATGCCCCTCTGTTCTCTGATCCTATACACCTGCCGTGTGTGGGGTCACACATTTGACTGACACTGTCTGCTGCTAACTCTGCCACATCTATTTTTGAGTCCACATATCTCTCTTTCTCTGTGAATAGCAGCAGCACAATCCACCCACAGGCCCACACCCAAAGCCTGGGGGTCAGCCTAGATTTCTTGCTCTCATTCTCTTGTCCACATAGTGTCAGTCACCATGTCCCAAAGATTCGCCTTTACTGCATGTTCCACCCATCTTCAACTCTCCATTCCTATCGACTACCCTGTGCAGGTCTCACCACTTCCTTCCTCGATGACCAGAAAGCTTCCTAACTGATCTGCATCTCAGCTGGCCTCTCTGGCCCCCTGTTCTCCATCAGAGAATCTTTGTAACAGGGAAATCTGAGGTGGCACTGAAAGC
The DNA here is from genome assembly GCA_028533085.1 of Varecia variegata. NCBI lineage: Eukaryota > Metazoa > Chordata > Mammalia > Primates > Lemuridae > Varecia > Varecia variegata. The sequence goes on along the minus strand of CM052437.1, from coordinate 108,484,902 downwards.
TTATTACATTGTCTTCTAGAGGTAATCCAGACAGACCCAAGCTCTTAATTACAGATGGCCCTTCTGGATCTGCCTTTTGCTGCCTTTGTGGTGAACCCCTCAAGTGCCCCACACGACCCAGCAGACCATGCCATTTCACTTCTCTGCATCTCCATATATACCACGCTAAGGGCTGCAATGCCTTCTCTTCCATTTCTAGAGAATCCTTGCTTATTTGTCACAGTTTTGACTGCAAAAAAAAAGAAAAAAAAAAAGATATTCTGGTTTTCCCTCCTCCTTTCATTCCTAAATTATTTTGCTTGTGTACTTTGGGAATTAAGCCTTTTATGTAGAGTTTGACAGAGGAGTTTAAGGTGGGAAAAGCGTGGGCAGCAGGAATCTGTGCTGAAACCCAAAGTTTCCAGTTTTTATCTGTAAACAAGAATACTGAGCTAGATGATCTCCAAGGACCCTTCACATAAAAAGGATGATTTCTTCTCTGCTTTCCATCTGCACATTCACTATCATAGGTAGCAAAGAGAGGAGTTTTCACTCACTATATTTTCCCAGAGTCCAAAATGTAGTAAAAATGTATTTGATGTCCCAGCTTAGTCTCCATAACAAAATCAATTGAGTGTGTTATTATGGAGACACTGAAATAATGTAGTCTTACAAAACCACTCTTTTCATGAATTTTGTGATAATGTGATTTTACCTATGATTTAAGAAACTTCCACACACATAACTGGAATGCTTTGTATTTAAAGTGTTTTTCACAAATACAGTTTCCAAATTACCTAAAACTACCTCCTAGCAGGTGTTAAAGTCTCTTGTTTACAAGTAGAAACTGGTTCGATAAAATGAAACATTCTGACCTCACAGGTTGGGGAATTAGTTTGAAATAAATTCTCAAAAAATAGGAAAAATCTGTTCTTTTCAAATTACTTTCAGTCTCATTATAACTTACTGAAAGATAAAGCCATGTTTCAAATAATAAAAGTGCAAACTTACCAGAATCTTATGTCTTTTAATGTTCCTTTGGCTAATTTCAGCTGCCATCAAAGCTTCCTATATTTACAAAAGGAGCAGAAAAGGAGGTACGGAAAATGTGAGAAGGTGGGAGAGAAAGATATTAAGGTTATAAACACTATATTATTAATATGTTTCAGCATTCCAGACTACATGAATAAAACCCCATTTTCCCATGGCTTTTGCTTGAAGCACTGGAATTTTTAATGCTATGGTTGAATGAACCTCACTGAATTCAAACACAAACAAAAGCAGTCAACCAAAATGAAGACTTCTCTTATTTCCATTTGAATTCATTTCCACATTAGGATATTGGAATCACATTTCAGACACAAATCGAAACACAACAAAATCTCCTAGTCTCCATACCAAAAATAGGCACCTGTCATTCTAAATGTTTATGACATATATTGACAAAGGAGCACTTTTCCTTTATGTTTTAATAAAAAGTAAACTATATGTATACTTTTATGTATATCTAGAATTAAGTGTTTGAAAATCTCTGATTTTGTTTTTATTTTGGAAAGTTTACAAGTATTACTTTAACATAAATGCTTAAAACAAAATTATTTCTTTACGAAACTACTGGATCTAAAGCAACATGGTCATAACTGGGTTATGAATGAGGTATCAATACCTGGACTCCAAAACAGTTTATAAATGAAATTTTTTTTTTCTAAATCCTTCCAGGTGTTTATAAACTTAGTGCAACAAATAGGTAGACTATTTGTTGCTGTTGTTGTTTTTAGCTAATTAATATATAAGCCCATCTAAAGAGTTTAACTAAACCAATATAATAATGCCTTTGCACCTATAAAGTTGAAAAAAAATTTTGAAAAAAGATTTGACTGAATCCGAATTTTACAGAACAAATCCTTTTAATACAGGGATTATGTCTGTGAAATTTGGATTTGGCTGAGGGGCTGCATTTGGCAACCTGGAGGGCCAGATGTGGCCTTGAGGCCTCAGGTTCCCCACCCCTAGAATCAGCAACATCATTCTATCCAAAGTGGTAGTTCACACCATCCTAAGTGAGTATTAATTTGATAAGCATGAATGATTTCACTAAAATATCCAAAAAGATGACACTGAAATACTAGCTCTATTTTAATTTCCTTAAGAAAAAAACCATAAAATAAAAATTTCAGTAGGCTGAATCTAACCTACTCTTTCCCCCCATTCCCAACTCCTCCCCATTTAACACTAAAGCCAGTCAACCTGTTGCAATCTTTCTGTTCCCTAATTTCTGAAGCATATTAGAAAGTTATTAACCTCCTACATAGTTTTGGCTTAGGGCACTCTACTTGGACTACATAAAAGATTTACTACAAAAACATTTTATCTTATCTACATTACCAATGAGTCAATACTTTCAAGGAAATAAAAATGAAAACTACTTCATATTTCTTCTTTTCAAGGAGCCAGTCAATGTGATCATCTTGGTCTCGTTCCTTGGCCACTACAACATCTCTTGGACTCACGATGTAGAAAAGTGATTCCCCTTCAGAATATTCTAAAGGTCAGAGAAGAGAGGAACAACTTGGGTGACTCAATGGTAGAAAACTTGGCAATGGTTTCAGAGAATCTGCTTAGGCTACCCGATCTAAGAGTAAACAGAAAGCACATCTTCCTTTGTTCCAAGTGTTTGGCTCTGTTGGAAAGTAAGAACAGGAGAAAGGACAGAGAATGACAGAATGTGTTTCAGTGCTATTAAAAATATTTCAGTGTAAAATTATTTGAAATAAAAGGAAGGAAGCAAGAGAGGGGAAAGGAGTGGAGAAAAATGCTAAAAAACTTTTAAAAAATAAGGTGGGTTTAAAATTCTGTGTTTAATACATTAACCCTCACTTCAGCTGAAAAAGTGTTCAAAATTCTCCATGTCTATTGCATATGAGAATTCATCTACTGTATATAAACTTTATTTATGGCCATTTACAGCACTGTTCTATTTTTACAGAACAATTACACCCCACAGTTGGCAATATAAGTTTCCTCCTCATCAAGGTCAAGGCCACCTAAGGCACAAATGACAGATGCCCAAGCCCTGCGGACATAATCTATCATTTCAGTATGTTGTGCACAATGCCAATCTGAGGGTTTCCTGCAGAATTCAATTATAAAACCTGTTTGGAAGGGTTTCTAAGTGTGCAGCAGAGTTTGCTCTGAGCAAAATACCTAGACTGGACGATTTCAGTTGTGAATCACTTTTGCCACGTCCAGAATATACTCTCAGTATTTTTCAACTCATTAGGGGCTTCATATAAGAAAGTTCAAACATGTATAGAATATTTCTTCAGTTCGTTTGGTCAAAATGAGAACTGAAAGTATTCTCATAAAATGTCATTTGCTTTTAAAGCAGTCAAAGAATTTCTATAAAGCTTAACTATTCTATTTTCATCAATATATCTTCCAAGGATATAACACCCACAGATGTCCCTGGTATGACTAAAGAGTAACGGTTCCCCCTTTTATTTCTGAGCAGTGACTCGTGTATTCAGCCATCCACTCAGCAAATATTCACTGAACACCTACTATGTGCCAAGACTTTTCCAGGCTCTGAGCACTCAGTCTCCGCCACCCCAGAGCAAACTCAAACCTTCTAGGAACATAAAGTTGAGAGTGATATGACAACCACAGACCCATGCTGCTCAACATTAAGTGTCACATTAAACAGGACAACAGAAAAAATACAAGAACAAAAAACAAGGAGCCTAATCCTCACCTTGGTCCTGGTCTCATCTCTATCCTTCCCTTCTGCTATCAGAGCTCCGGGAAGTTCTGCAATATCTCTGGGCTTGGATGCCCTAGTTTTCAACATAAGAGGCCTACTCACATATTTTCTGAGATCCTTTCAGCACCTCAATTTAAATTCCCTTTACTGCAAATCAAGTGGAAGGGGAAAAAAACTGTAAGTATAAGAAATCACATGAGCTAGATCTTTGATATCTCTCACCTAAATGATAATCTCTACATTCATTCTCCTGAAAGCCTCTGACTGTCAAAGCATCAGAAGAGATCTCTTCACAAGTCTCAGGAAGTGGCTGGATGATGTCCAGTCTAGGCCTGGCACAGTATTCCCGTTCCTAGTGGGGAAAAGAGAGGGAAAGGCTCATTTTAATTACTTTTCTATATGTTATACAAATTAATTGTAGTTAGCCAGACTTGCCTTAGTTTTACCATTTTGGCACATGTAAGCCTTTCTAACAGCCTGTTATAAGCAGCCTTTTAACAGAAAATAAAACAGTTAAACTGTTGCACGAGATAAAGAGGACAGGTACTACTACTTCCCATTCAACTTCCACGGAAGTGGTGGCTCAAGACAGCGACCTTGTATTTAGACAACTTCATTACATCTCTTCCAGACAAATGTGAGGAATAATAAAGATAATATCACAAACTGCTCCATTATTTAAATCATTGCCACTACTAGTAAACTTGCTGGTAATTCCGAAAAGTCAAAGATTAAGAGTCATCTCCAAATCAGAACTTGCTGAGATGATGGAAATGTTCTATACCTGCACTGCCAATATGGTAAACACTAGTCACAGGTGGCTACTAACACATGAAATGTGATTAGTGTGACTGAGAAACTGAATTTTAAATTTTATTTAATTTTCATTAGTTTAAATTTAAACAGTCACATATGGCTAGTGACTACGGTTTTGGACAACAAAGCTCTAGATAAAGACAGAAGGGGAAGGATGAGATGACATTTAAACGGGACCAGCAACAGTTCAACCAACCTAGTAGGGGATTATGTAGAGATTACTCTCATTGAGTTCTTAAATTAACCTTGCAAAATTAAGCACTACTCTTCCTAATTTTACAGATAAAGGAACAAAGGATCAAAAAGTTAACTAAGGCTAAAGTTACACAAATGATAAGCCTGGGATTTGTAGAAAAAGTGGGACTTACAGTGAACCCTGGATTTGAAATCAAGTCTGTTTTACTTTAAAGTTCATGCTTTTTGAGTATTTAGCATACAGTCATAAAACATGTGTTTGAATTCATTTTCCAAAACAATGATACCTAAAGCAGTATGTTCTGGTATAGGGAAGCGACAGATGGGAGGAAAAGAATGGAAACAAATCCTGAACTATACCCAACTCTCCAAGTTTCCTAAAAAAAAAAAGGGTATGCCTAGATTTCTTTGACCAATTTTGTGAGGGTAACTGAACAGTAATTATACTAGCTTTGTATCTCATACGCTGAAAACAATCCAAAATAAAATAGCAACTATAAAAGATCATAAAAAAACTAGTACATAAAAAAACTAGTGAATATATACCATAGTTTATCAGATCTGTGGCAAAATGGGAAATTTGTCAATTTTGAAACTAGAAAAAAGGAGGAAAAAACTAAAAGATTTGAATACTTAAAAAATTGACTATAACGATGAAAACATATCAAAATCAGAAGAGCAAAGTAAAAAAAAATTTTGAATAAAATAAAATTAAAAGAAAATGGCCTCACTAGACTATATAAAAAGTTCCTTTGTATTCATAAGAAAAGCATCAGCAATGCAATTCATTTCAGGTTATATCTTTTGTTCCCTGGCCAAACAGCCCTGCTTACCTGTGACCTTCCTAAGAGCAGGAACTTGGCTGTGTTGACCTTTGACCCCCAGTGCCAAGCACAATTCTTAACACACGTGCTTTATCAATGAATGAAATAAAAGTGAAACACTGGGCGAGCAGCTTAATAAATTAGGGTGTACTAGCCAGATGGAATAGCACACAACTACCAAACATGATAAAGAGGAGACTACGTACACATATGGAGAGAGAATAGAAAAAAGCTCATAAAAATAGTGTAATGCAGAGCAGCATGTGCCTGTGACTGCAATTATGTGAACACACGCACATGTGTAAATGGTATTACATGGAAAATATTTGGAGGGATAATACTGAATAATATAAAAACAAATTTTTCAATATGGAAAAAGAAAGCCAGGGCAGGCGATAGACCAAAGCCTTTATTCCCTTAGTCTTTTTTTTTTTTTTTTTTTTTTTTGAGACAGAGTCTTGCTTCTTTGCCCAGCCTAGAGTGAGTGCCGTGGCGTCAGCTTAGCTCACAGCAACCTCAAACTCCTGGGCTCAAGTGATCCTCCTGCCTCAGCCTCCCTAGTAGCTGGGACTACAGGCGCAAGCCACCATGCCCAGCTAATTTTTTGTTTCTATTTTTAGTTGACTGGCTAATTTTTTTTCTATATTTAGTAGAAACAGGGTCTCGCCCTTGCTCAGTCTGGTCTCGAACTCCTGACCTCAAGCGATCCTCTTGCCTTGGCCTCCCAGAGTGCTAGGATTACAGGCGTGAGCCATGGCACCTGGCCTTCGTTAGTCTTTTTTTATTCATGTTTAAGGATTTAAGGTGCACTTTGGTGTTCTGTAAAATGAGTAAATATATACACTGGCACACACATTTTCAAGTTACCTCCAAGACCCTCACTTCTTCCTCTGAAAAAAGTCCATTTTCTAATTTGCTCTATGAGGTTGGCCTGTCTTTGTTTTTTATTTCCTTCTAATAGTCTCTGTTTTTTATTAACAAAGGTTTTCTTTCTTTCTTTCTTTCCCGGTCAATTTTTATTAGACTTTCCCTTTTTCATTTTACTGCTTCTTTCCTTATTTCTTTCAATCACATTCTCAATCCTCCCCACATTCTTCAACAAAAAGCACTGTACTTATTCCCTCAGGAGCCACTACTTTTCTTTATTTTCAAAAAATAAATAAAATAATAGTAAACTGATGTCCTGCAATAGGGCTAGAAGCCAACCCTATTGATTTTAGTAGGTTGGAGTGTTCACTTAAGTCTACAGCATTTCATTGCCTAGCAACATGGGCACCCAGAGCTTCAGTTACTATAGTGATGGCTTCCTAATGCAAGTGCTCGCTCAGAGAAATGCTCAAGAGCAGCTACTACTTCAAAACCAAGGCTCCCAGGGTTTTTCTCTCCATTTTATTTCTTGCCATTTGAAAAGAAAAAAAAAAAAAAGGAGAGGATACAAACAAGGAGCGCCCACTTGCCTATATACTGTAAAGGGCTGGAGAATCAATTGCAATTCCTTTTATATACAGCACCCAAAAGAAAATCCTTTACAATAAGGTCTCCTTGTTTATGCCTTGAAGCCAACCCCCTGTCCTCTGGCTGGCAGGACCCCTGGACTCTAACAATAAAGATAAGCTGGGAATGGGGCCAACCCGGGCTTCAAAGGGAGACTGGGCGTGAATGCCCCTGCACTGGGCCATATATACAGCCTTCTTCCAAGGTCATATAGTAGGAAATTTAGATCATTTGCTGCTTTCTATTAGCCACACATTTCGACATACCATCATATGCATTGATAACTGCAACAATCCATTTCAACAATCCATTTCAAAGCAACAATCCATTTCAAAGCAATTATCAATCTGGTCAGGATCACTAGACCACTGAGAAGTAAACAAATACGTCTGGACCAAAGGAAATAATGAACTGCCCTTTCCGTAATTCCCTCTGACCACAGGGACCCTTGTTGCTGCAGCCGATCAACTTCATTGCTGTCATTTCTGCTAATGCACAATGTCAGCTTAGTTTCTTCACCTTTCAGCAAGAGGAATCCTTCATTCTTTTTGACTAAAATACCAAGAGAGATGGAAAAAAAAAAAAGACTTTCTTCTTTGCTCAGCAAAAGGAACAAAGGCAGGCAATGAGTAGAGTTTCTGAAAGGTAAATATGTTAGGTCTACAGGGTAATCTCTGCCAACCTTATTTTATAGGTCAGAAAGACCAGCTCTGATTATAGCAGACTCCTCTGACGTACAACCTGATCTGGGTGTAATGCTAAAAATGAACCCCCTCATCCCTTTGTATTTGGGGAGAAAATAATTACCGTTTTTTCTGAAATCTCTTTTACGTAGGAAAGTACAACAAGCTGATCACAGAGAGGTGCAAGTCCACTGATGTAGAATTCAGTTTCAAACTGAGACACTGCAAACAAAAGGGACACAAGGATTCATCATTAACAGGAGCAAAAAGCAGCACACAGCCGGAAGGACACACTGACTGTGAATGTCAGATGGGCCCACCTTAAAGAGCCAACATAAAGGGGGCATAGTTAAACATAAGTTTCAAGACTTAGCACTAAAAGTGCTTCACAGCAATCAGGACCAGAAAAGAGTAAGTGGGAACTTAGACTTGAAAATTTCCATCACAAACAAAACTGAATCCAATGATAACAGTAGCATGAATGTTCAAGGGTGACACTGTGCCCAGGTAGTTTAAAAATGACATAGATTACATGAAGACACTTTAATTTTTTAAAATGCCTGAACTTAAGTTTTTCACAATTGGGGCATTACAATGGTACAAAGATCAGGAGGAATGCTATCTGTAATTATAAAACACTATAGACCTTGAAGTTTAAAAAAAAGGGCATAAATACAGATTACATTATGATGAAACACCATTACTTCTTAAGTGAAATAAAGGTCAGAGAAAAATACCAAATTTCTCTTTCCTTTCAAAAAATAGTCTATTTAAAATTAGAAGAAATATTGCATCATGTAAGAAGTACATGGATTTAATTACACTGGACTCCAAAGATCTGATAGAAAGCTCAGTGGAAGAAGAACAAATATTATTATGGTATGATTCTAATGACTAGCTTCTGTAAAACATAAATGATCATTGTTTTAAGAGATTGAATTTTGGGGTGGCTTTTTTTCAGAGAATAAGGTCACTGACACAATAGTGGTGTTGCAGAGATTCTTCCAGGAACTGTACTCTGCACTTACAAATTCATCTGCGAGTAAACTCTCATTGTAACTCACTGCATTGTCTAAGAGTGTCTTCATTCAGATCTTCTCCACAGTTCTGTGGTATTAGCTGCAGATTTAGTTAGCTTCCATGAAGAAATTATCCTCTTTACCCAAATAGGGAACTCAGTGTGTCATATTGGAAATAATATTGAATGTTGAGTCAGGAAGGTTTATAACTTCCACTAAGTTTAACTTGGACAGGTCATTTTTAACTTCTGCGAGTATAACTTTTCTCATTTACAAGCAAAAGGAATCAGAGTACAAATATAATCCAAAATATAGATAAAATGAGGGCTACTGAATTTTCCTTCTTCCTTTCCCTTGCTGATCACTTAGTGTTCTTTGACTTTGCTGATCTTTAATGCTTCTCCTTACACACTTGTGTTCACAATTTAATTTTCACACCAAAATGAAACTGAGGATGACCAAAAAGTTACTAAGTAGCAATATGCACTTTAAAAAGGATAACATTTCTTATGCTTTGTCCTTGATTAGACTGCATGGGTGGTCATGGTGCCCTGGAAAGAACTACAGAATGGAAGTCCAAGGCAGGTGCTCTGGTCCCAGCCCTGTCACTAACACATATTTCCTGAATATTTTTATCCAGGCACTTGAAAACAGTTCTGGTAAAGTGGCAATGTGATAAATGTTCACAAAAGGGCTTATGTGGTGAACCACCTCCACTTCTACCACATGTGTAGAGATGAGCACTTTCAGCATACCCAGGCTGGATAAGGTTTTGGAAAAGCTCAGTGCTGCGTGTGCATTTGGGAGGTGGGGCAGGGGACAGCTGGAATGTACAGACACTATTGAACAGTATGGGGCCACACAGGACCCAGTAACAAAAGAGGTGGCAATTTCACATTCTACAAGACATCCAGGCATATTAACAAGAGGTTTTGACTGCCATCGCTCCTGAGGTTACTAAACTCTGATTGGTAGAAACGGACTTGAGTTTGTTTTACTAAATCACGTATCGTTGTTGAAATGCTACACACAGTTCTCTATCAGCAACTTGGGTGACGAACAAAGAATCAGATATACTTCAGGAACTATTCTCATGGTAATCACAAGGCTTTGCTGTGCTTGTTTGCCACAGGCACCCGAGGGAAAACATCACCTAGTCACAAAAGAAGTGACGGGTAAAACAGGTATTCTTCCTGTTTGGGATGCCAAATGGGCTTCTAGTCTGACAGGCAGTGTCAGCGTCTCTCCTAAAGGTAACCAAATATACATGATGGCTTTGGTTTTTATGAATAAGCTGAAAGATACAGAACAGAGAAGCTAGAAAATAATCCTATCCAAATCTTTCCTCCTCAACATCCTGATTCCCTAGTCCACAACAACATGCATGAAAAATACAGAAAATTTCCTGTTCTCTAATTAATAACATGATAGAAACTCTAATGTGTTCTTTAAAGAAAACATGGGAAGATTACAGATGCACAAATCTATTTCACTTCTCAATTCCAGATGTTGTAATAAATGCTTATTTGTTAAGTAGTAAATCTTATCAGACTTTACTAATTGAAAATTAATAATAATTTAGACAGAGACTATATGGAGTGGGTAAATTATAAGCTGACAAAAATATTAAAAATGACTGACTAGAAGCATTTTAATTCAGCAAGAGGATATAAATATTCTAAATACATATGCACCCAACACTGGAAAACACATATTCATAAAACAAATATTATTAGACCTAAAGAGAGAGAGACAGCAATACAATAATAGTGGGGGACTTCAAGATCCCACTCACAATATTAGAAAGATCAAGACAGAAAATCAACAAAGAAACACTGGACTCAAACTGGATGTTAGATCAAATGGACCTAACAGACATTTACAGAACACTCTACCCAACAACTGCGAAATACATATTCTTTTCAACAGCATATGTAACATTCTCCCAGGTAGGCCATATGTTAGGCCACAAAACAAGTCTCAACAAATTTTTAAAAATCTAAATCATCTCGAGTATCTTCTCAGACCACAGTGGAATAAAACTAGAAATCAATACCAAGAGAAACTTTGGAAATTATACAAACAACATTCTCCTGAACAATCTTTGGGTAAATAACAAAATCAAATATTTTTTGAAACAAATGAAAATGAAAACACAACATACCAAAACCTGTCAGATATAGCAAAAGCAGTGCTAAGAGGGAAGTTTATAGCACTAAATGTCTATATCAAAAAAGTAGATCATAAATTAACAATCTAAGGATGTACCCTCAAGGAACTAGAAAAGCAAGAACAAACCACATTCAAAATTATAAGAAAATAACAAAGATCAGAACTGTTTTAATAAATGAAATAGAGACTAAAAAAATACAAAGGATCCAGGAAACAAAAAGTTGGTTTTTTGAAAAGATAAAGAAAATTGGTAAACCACTGAGAAATAAAAAAAGAGGTTCCTCACAGGGAAAAATAGACATCTAAGGGTGAAAAGCACTGGCTTACGATAAAAACAAAAATACCAAGAAAAACTGCAAGGCCCTGAGGGCAGCTGTAAACATCTCCTTGTAAACTGGTTTAGACTGCTTGTAACCACTTTTACTGTCCTATAGTACCCTTTGGCTCATTTTACTACTAAAATCCCCACCTAAAAACAATTTTTTTTTATTATAGCTTATTATGGGGGCACAACCGTTCTGGTTAAGTATATTGCCCATGCCCCTCCCAACCCCCCGAGAA
>CM052437.1:108299355-108473299 GCA_028533085.1 Varecia variegata | reverse complement strand
CAGTGCACATCGCACTCATCATGTAGGTAAACACCCATCCCCTCCCCCACCCCCAACACCCCGAGTCAGATCTTCAAGTATGTCCATTCCACTGACAGTTCGCTTCGCTCTCATCATGTAGATATACACCCATCCCCTCCCCCCACCTCTGTCCGACACCCAATTGGTATCATTCCCAAATGTGCACCCAGGTGTTGATTAGGGAAACCAATTTTCTGGTGAGTACATGTGGTGCTTATTTTCACAATTCACAATCGCTAAGAGGTGGAAACAACCCAAATGTCCATCAATTCATGAATGGATTAGTAAAATGTGGTATCTTTATACCATGGAGTATTACTCAGCTATAAGAAATAACGATGATACGACATCTCTTTGGTTCTCCTGGGGAGAGTTGGAACCCATTCTATTAAGTGAAGTATCCTAAAAACAATTTTAATATCAGTAACATAACATGGGTCACATTAAGACACATGATGGATATACTGCACATGCTTAATAAATTAGCCTGTATACATGCACTGACAGCAGGGAAGATTCCACATCATTCACTAAAAAGAAACTTAACACACCAAAATGGGCAGGCAGCACAGATTTTACTCCCTGGAAAAGTCCTGTGCTACCCTAGAGTGAACACCCTGTGTAAGTTACCTCTAATAAACTCACTTAACTTGCCAAGCTGGACTTGTCCAAGTCAATTTTTGGTCTCTTGGCACCATCTCAGTTTGGAAGGTGATTTTTCTATACTGTCCCGAAACAACCACTAGCTAGACTAACCAAGAAAAGGCAGAAGATCCACATAAACAAAATCGGAAATGAAAAAGAAGATACTACAACTGATACTACAGAAATACAAAAGATTATCAGAGACAATTATGAACAAACTATTCCTTTACAAGCTAGAAAACCTAAAGGAAACGGATAAATTCCTGAAAACATACCACCTCCCAAGATTGAAGCAGGAAGAAACAGAACTCCTAAACAGACCAATAATGAGTACCAAAATTGGCAATAATAAAAAATCTCCCAACAAAAAAAAAGTCCAGGACCAGACAGATTCAAGCTGAATTCTACCAAAGGTACAAAGAAGAACTAATACCAATTCTCCTGAAGGTGTTCCAAAAAATTGAGGAGGAGGGAGTTCTCCCTAACCCATTCTACAAGGCCAGTATCACTCTGATATCAAAACAAGACAAGGACACGACAAAAAAGGAAAACTATAGACCAATATTCTGATGAACACAGAAGCAAAAATCCTCAAGAAAATACTAGTAAACCAAATCCAATAGCACATCAAAAAGATAACATACCACAATCAAATGGGTTTTATTCCAGGAATGCAAGGATGGTTCGACATGAGCAAATCAACAACCATGATATATCACATAATCAAGGACAAAAACCATATCATCATCTCAATAGACACAGAAAAAGAATTTGGTAAAATTCAACATCACTTCATGATAAAAACCCTCACCAAACTAGGAACAGAAAGAATATGCTTTAAAAAAATAAAGGCAATATAAGACAAACCCACAGCTAACATCATACTGAATCAGGAAAAGTTGAAAGCATTTTCTCTGAGAACTGGAACAAGACATGGATGCCCAGTTCACCACTCCTATTCAATATAGTACTGGAAGTCGTAGCCAGAGCAATCAGGCAAGAGAAGGAAATAAAAGGCACCCAAATTGGAAAAGAGGAAGTCAAATTTTCCCTACTTGCTGATGATATGATATTATATCTAGAAAAACCTAAAGATGTCACAAAAAAATTCTTCAATTTGATAAATCAATTCAGTAAAGTTACAGAATACAAAATCATTGTACAAAAAATCAGTAGCATTTTTACATAACAATAACAATCTAGCTAAGAAATCAAGGAGGTAATCCCATTTATAACAACTACAAACAATTAAAATTAAATTTAACTAAGGAGGTGAAAAATCTCTATAAGGAAAGCTAAAAAACACTGATGAAAGAAACTGAAGAGAACACAAACAAAAGGGAAAACATTCCATGTTCATGGATTGGACAAATTAACATTGTTAAAATGACCACACTGTCCAAAGCAAAATACAGATTCAATGCAATCTCTATCAAACCACCAATGTCATTTTTCACAGAATTAGAAAAAAACCACCCTAAAATTCATGTGGAACCAAAAAAGAGCCCAAATAGCCAAAGCAATCCTGGGCAAAAAGAACAAAGCTGGAGACATCACATTACCTGACTTCAAATTATCTTACAAAGCTATAGTAACCACACCAACATGGTATTGGTATAAAAACAGATATATAGATCAATGGGAAAAAATTCGAGTAAAGCCACATATTTACAGCCAATTGATCTTTTACAAAGTTGACAATAACATACATTGGGGAAAGGAAACCCTCTTAAATAAACAGTTCTGGGAAAATTGGATAGCCATATGCAGAAAAATGAAACTCAATCCCTATCTCTCACCATATACAAAATTAACTCAAGATGGATCAAAGACTTAAATGTAAGACCCAAAACTAAAAAATACTTAGGGAAAATTTTTCTGGACAAAAGAATTTATGACTAAGACTTCAAAAGCACAGGCAACAAAACAAAGATAGTAAAATGGGATTTAATTAAACTAAAAAGCTTCTAATATCCAGAATATACAAGGAACTCAAAACAATTCCATAACAATAAAAAAATAATAAAAACTGTCCCAAGGACATGAATAGACATTTTTCAAAAAGACATATAAATGGATCCCTGTGTATAGGACAGGGTGGTTGAGTGGCTTGCCCAGGCACCTGGGGGACATGAGTGCCAGAGCAAAGACTTCCAAACCAGTGCGCCTCACACTCCTCCCTGGAAGCTGCAAAGGGAGCCTCCTGGTTTTCAGCAAGAGATATATGAAAAAATGTTCAACATCACTAATTATCAGAGAAATGCAAATCAAAACCACAATGACATATCATCTTACCCTAGTCAGAATGGCTATTATAAAAATAACAGATGTTGGTAAGGATGTGGAGAAAAGGGAACTCTTATACACTGTAGGTGGGAATGTAAATTAGTACAGCCATTATGGAAAACAGTATGGAGATCTCTCAAAGAACTAAAACTACAATTATCATTTGATCCAGCAATCCCAGTACTGGATATGTACTCAAAAGAAAATAAATCAATATATCAAAAAGATACCAACAATTGCATGTGTATCACACAACACTATTCACAATAGCAAAATATGGACTCAATCTAAGTGTCTATCGATGAATGAATGGATAGAGAAAATCCATATATACACAATGGAATACTATTCAGCCATAAAAAGGAATGAAATTACATCGTTTGCAGCAACATGGATGGAACTGGAGGTCATTATTTTAAGTGAAATAAGCCAGGCACAAAAAGTTACATATTGGATGTTCTCGCTCATAAGTGGGTGCCATAAAAATGTATATTCACGGATGAAGAGAGTGGAATGATAGACAATGGAGACTCAGAAGGGTAAGGGGGTAGAAGGGAGGAGAAATTACTAAATAATTACTGGTTACAATGCATGTGATTCAAGTGATGGATACTCTAAAAGTCCTGACTTGACCACTATGCAATCTATGCATGTAACAAAATTGCGCATGTACCACATATATTTGTACAAATAACCCAAAATTGAAATAAAAAAAAGATGTGGTACACAAAAGTAATATTGTCAAGATTTCCAGAGGCACAGTTAAGCAAGTTACCAACATTCAGATAATATTGAAACTAAATCATTTTTTCTTTTTGTTAACATAATTTCCTAATAGCAACAAAAACCTCTTATAGAAAACAAAACTGCAATTATAATAATACCCAGTATGATTTACAAATTAAGAGTTCTAAAATAATGGCTGTTTATCTTGTTTTGAGTACTCTACCAGTTAGCAATTTGTCTCCATTAATACCCACTAGTAATGATATCATATTTAAAAAAAAAACTCATGTAGAAAACAACTCATTGCCTAATGTGAGATGCTGATTTAGGAAATTGTCTACAGCCATTCTGCTTTAAAATGAGATATTTGAGAATGAATGGTGGTGTCTTGTTTTTCCATTACTCTTTATTAGTGCAATGAAACACAACCACTTTTAAACGTAACATGATTCAGTTTAATTTTTATGTTAGGGCTGAATCCCAGAAAGGCTGACTGGAGACAGTAGTGTCAGAAAGAATGTGAAGGTATAAGGAATATTCCTCCCATTGATTTAGAGAAAGAAATGTTGAACGGTAATATTTATTCTTCTATAGAACATACATAAAATATATAAAAGTTTATGAACTGATTTTATAAAATACCTTCAAGTAATTACTAGTTTCATATGTCAAATGTTCAGTGGGTCAATGGAAGTTTCAGTTTATTTACTTTCACTAAAATTCTATTCTATTCCACATAAAAGTGATTTTAGTAATTTAAATAAAAAAAATTTTTTTTTCCCTGCAAGAAACCCAGTTTGAATACAGGTTGTTTACAGGTCTAAATACCACAGAAGCTCATCCTTAACCTGATTGTCTGGAAAAGATAAATCACAAAGAAAATAAACACAAGTTATGTTGGAGAGCAAATGTACTAAAATAAAACAAAAAGCAAGAGCTGGAAGGGGGAAGGGGGAAGGGGGAAGGGGGAAGGAGGAGAGAAACAATGCAGTTTCCAGAGGGAGCCGCAGAAGACAGTAGCTATACTTCAGATTGAGGTGATCTAGAAAGTCCAGTGGCCAAGATTGGAGGGCCCTGCAAGGGGTGTGCTGTGCATTGCTCAGGTGACGGACTTGAACTGTGACGAGCACACAGCTACAGCACTCCCCTCCTCATCACCATGTAGATATGAAGGGCTCCTGCACTCTGGTTTATTCAGGAGAATAAAACATGCCGAGACATGCTAGAAGTAATCTAAGAAAAAAGAGATTCTAAGTAGATTAAGAGAGAAAGAGAAAGAGAGAGAAAAGGGCTATTTATAAGAAACTTCCATTTAGCAAGGTCTTCTAGCTCCAGAATGAGGATAATACGATTCTGTACACAGTCCTGACCCAGAAGGGAGGCTAAAGTTCTTCATCAGCTGATCAACGGAAATATAATGCAGGCCAAAACACAATGACATATGTAATTTTAAATTTTCTAGTAGCCATAATAAATAGCAAAAGAGGTAAAATTTTAATAATATATTTTACTTAATGCAACATATCAAAAATATTTCAACATGTAACAACATAAAAATTTCTTAATGAGATATTTTATTCTTTATTTCCACACTAAGTCTTTGGAATCAAGTATGTATCACATGTCAATCCATGCTAGGCACACTACAAAGACTCAGTAGCCAGTGGCTAGTGGCTACCATATTAGACAGTACAGGTCTAGATGCCCAAGTGTCTTTTTTTTTTTCTTTGTCTTTAAAGTCCCATAATTTCATTAGAACATATCTTGATGTTGCTCATCATGGGTTACTATTTATAGATACACATTATGATATTTTATAGTTTAAAGTACTGTTTCTTTGGTGTTTAAAGAAATTTTTCAAGACTGTTTTTAGTATTTGTTCCATTCCTTTGTTTTATTTTTTCTTCAGACACTCTTTAATTGTAGGCTGAATTATCTTTCCCATTATTCAGTATTTATCATTTAACCTTAAATCTTTTGTTTTCCTTATTGCTTTGTGATTTTTAACATTTTCCTCCTATTTCCCTTCTATTCTACTTGCAACATTACTTTTCTGTCTGTCTGCTCTTATGCATTTTCAATTCTGAAATGAGCTTTTACTCATAAATATTTCCTGAAGTCTGTCACCTTTTTGAGAGTTTTAAATTCTGATTTCTGTTGTTCTTTCATCACTTTTTAAAGATGTAGCTCATTCTGAAACAGAAGACTGCAGCTGTGATCTATTTTGTAGGTGTGTTTTCCTGGCATGTATTCATTGCCAGGGATATTAGTCTACTCATTATTTACTTTTCCTTAAAACTCAGTATGGATTTGACCTTGGTACTTTTCTGGTGCTTGATTTTTAGGTGAAACGTCTGTCACTGAACTCTTAGAGCTCCCTCTTCTGCTGTTTTCATTTGATATGAAAAATCTGGCCACTTGATGTCTGCGATTTCTTGGCTCTGCTCCTCCCACTTTCACCTGGAACTTCTCTTTCTTTTGTTTCTCTCGTCCCTGTCCTGCCCAGGGTTTCTTCTGCTCCCAGTAGTCTCTCCTCAATGCTGCCCTGTGCTAGGGAAGTGCTGGCTGCTCAACTGTGCAAGTTCCCAGGGGCTGCTGGGCCCTCACACCTCACTGCAGGCCCCAGGCCGCTGTTCTCAGAGCGGCCTAGGTCCTTTCCAGTGAACGCCACCTGGCCATCTTGGAGTTCTCCTGGCCTCAGGTCTGCCAGAGGGACCCCTTGCTCCCCTCTGCTTTCTTCCACAAGATGCTGATACCACAGCAGGTCTTGCGGCCATCAGTGATTTTTTTGTTCCATATACTTGTGTCTTGGCCTTCTTAGGACTACCTCTGTCACTCAGTTTTGTTATAAATGTTGTCTGTGGGTTTTTGGTTTTGTGATCTAGTTGTCCCATTTTTATGTGAGAACTCAGCTTGCTTAAAAAATTATGCTGCCACCACCACTCAGAATCCTCCAATCATAAAATTTTAACATGTTGGTGTTATAAATCAACTTCATGTTACCCAGGGCAATGGGGTCGGGGTTAGAGTCACAAATACATAAATGATGTTGGACCCTCAATAGCACACACACTATCACTTTCAGAATGAACACCCAGAGACGTTAAGTAATTTGACTTAAGTCACTTAAGTAGAAGGTAACAGAAGTAGGAATTTGAAGTCTTATTTTTTCCCAGATGTAAGTCACACTAGAAAATATAAGTCAGAATATAGACATGCTCAGATTAAAAGTGCACTGCAGTTAGCAAGAACAGAAGTTAGGGCTTGGCAACGCCGGTGGTTCTGCTGCATGCAGCCAGCGTATACCGGCCCTTGTCCTGAGCTTGCTGTGCTACTGCAAGTGCAAAAGCTCTGCAGTACACACTACATAGAACTTGTACTGCTTTTTTGTTTTGTTTTGTCCCTTTTTAGCCCTTGTTGGTCCCAAAATGTCCATTAGCTAAATACAACCCAGAAGGATTTGGTTTTTTCATTGATGCCAAATAAAGTGATATCCTACAGATCTTAGCTTCCATGATTTTTAAAGAAACAAACAAAAAGTTTGTCAAGCAATTTTTAAGTAAGAATTACTACTTTTCATTGTCCTATATTGACTTGTGAAAAAGCATTGGGACCCTTTCTGATACTGCCTTGTTCCCGAGATTCTGGCCCTTTAGTCACCAGATGTTAGTATTTCATCATTAACTGGATATAATGCCCACAGACTTTTCAGTAAGTTTAAACACTTTGTAAGCAAGACCACTGATAATTGAAAATACATTTGGAAATCACAACATTTTAACAGCTTTGGGCTGTGTTACAAAGCAGATGCATTAAAGTAAAAGTGACTTCACAACGCTTTCTATCAGCAAGTCATGGGGAAGACCTGATACATGGAAGTGAAACCGAAGAGAATGGCTAATGAATAACAGAAACATTCAAATCAGACAGGAGCTAATAGTACATACGAGTCAGAAACCATTCAAAATAAGTTGAGTTTGCAATTTAATTCCACATTTTCTAATCAGTATTCAGTGCACTGCTGTCAATTAAATGACAACACTAATATGACATGATTATCTCATCTACTAAACCTCAGCACTCATGAAGCCGCACCGATGAGGAATATGCATTGAGTAAATTACAGCATACTGCTGACAAAAGAAAAGAAAATGGTCACGGGCCTGCTAGTCAAGAGGTTTAAACCAAACAGTTACACTTTAAGTCGTAAATATAAAACTACCTTGATGCATCAACTAAACTTAAACCAAACACTAAAAAGTAGAAAACAAGGGCTTTTCTTCTTCGTAAAAAGGGTGAATGAACCACAATATGGCCTTGGTTCCCTTTCCTTAGAAACAATTCTGAAAGCCATCCAAGGTTTCTAGAGATTCTCTAACAATTGGAAAGAGAAGCAAGGAAGAGCTGTCAAGCTCAGAATAAAACAAGTGAAAACACAATTTCTACTTCTCCAAAAGGGATACTTCTCGGAACCAAAATCAAAAGACAAAGCTACCACATTTCCATTTCATCTGGCTGTTTAAAGACCAGGCGAGCAGCCATCATCACTGGTATATAAAAAGGGTCTTCGGAGAAATTCTGCCCAGTGGTTTGAATCTGAATGCTGGAGCAAACCTTCATCTTCCTGGTTGCCCTGGCCATAAACTAGAGCTGAAGTTAGGTAGAGGGAATGCATGGGAATAACTGTACGGCACTGTGGTTATGAGCAACAGCTTTAAAACTAGGCACACCTGAGTTCAAATGCTGCCTTCTTTACTTATGGACGTAATAGTCCTGAGCAGGTTGTTTGACCCTTCTGAACATCAGCTTCTTCATCTATAAAATGGAGATACTATAACAGCTCCTACTCCCTAGGACACTGTGAAGATTAAATGACATTCTACTTGTATTGAGCACTGTGCCTGATGGTGGTTGTTATGCAAGGAGCAAAATACTTTTGTTTCTCAGGTGCTTCGGATTTCTTACTGCTACTTATAATGGAGAAAATTTATTAATTCCACTCCCAACAACAAAAACCCCAGTCTCTAGCACTAAGTGGGAAAGAATTTTTACATCCTTCCCAAGAGGAGGAATGGATAAATAGATATGTAGTCAAGCAAATATAATAAAACCTTAACTGTGGAATCTAGGAGGTACTACGCTGTTCACTATAAAATTCTTTACTTTTCTGTATTTAAAAAAATTTCATAATAAAATGTTGGGGAAAAGTTCAATGAAGAACAGAAGAATTAGTAGATTACAGACATTTAAACTGAACTACAACATAACAGAAAACCATACATAGCAGTATCTTTAAGTGAAAACACCTTGAATGATATCAGGTGTCAAAATCTCTACTGAGACTCAGACTGAGAGATGAAACCATGTCACTCATGTGCAAAAAATCCCTATCCCATGGCTGTAATCTGTAATCTGTACATCTGCATCAAAATAAGATGTAGAGAGATACTTAGATCTAAGAAAGAATTCTCTCATAGCTCTCCTCCACCATCCAAACAGATCTTTAATTTCCAGGTCATTGTTTCCCCAATCAATCAAGAGGCTGGAAATAGAATGATGTGCTAAATTCTAAGACCACAGTACATGATCAACTGAAGACGCTGACACTACTTAAAGGAAAAAAGATTTCCCTTCTTTTCTCCTCTCTCTCTTTCTCCTTGGCTTCTCTGCCATTCTATAGAGATTCCCATATAGTTATTTATCTCAATTATTATTATTATTTGAGAGAGGATCTCGCTCTGTTGCCCAGGCTATAGTGCAGTGGCATCATCAGAGCTCACAGCAACCTCAAACTCCTAGGCTCAAGCAGTTCTCCTGCCTCAGCCTCCTGAGTAGCTGGGACTACAGGCATACCACCATGCCTGGCTAATTTTTCTATTTTTTTATAGAGATGGGAACTTGCTCTTGTTCAGGCTGGTCTCAAACTCCTGGTCTCAAGTGATCCTCCCACCTCCACCTCCCAGAGTACTAGGCTTACAGGCATGAGCCACCGCACTCAGACATCGATTATTATTATTTTTAAACAAACTTCCACATGAAATCAAGATTAGGAAGTCAATTGTTAATTCCTTGCATGTAAGTCATCTGTCCCTGAGAATACACCCAGAAAATGATACACAAACATCGGCTTCATTTCCCAACAACATAATATCAACTCTCAAACTACCATTCCATAGAGACCATGGAAGACTTTGGTGAAAAGCACCAGAGGGTTAGGGAGTCTTGTGAGAATACAGTAGATGTAAGTGAAGTTAAAGTAAATATGGCAGGCATGGACCACATTACTTTTAATAATGCAATTTGGAAGGAAAAAATAATACCTCCAAAGGCATATGTACAGAGAATCTCTTTATAGGTGGGTGATTGGCCAGTGAGCTTAATCTTTATTATTATTATTACTATTCATTTACAAAAGTAAATCAATATCCTATTAACAGGAATAACTTTTGTGTTATTTTTGAGATTTTGATTTGTAAGGAAGAATTATAAATACCTGGCTTCTAAGAAATGTACAGCCATAGATATTTCTTTAGTCTCAATGCCATTTTCACCTCATTTACTAAAGAACAGTGGTTCACACTGTTCAGGGCTAAAGCAAATTGTAATCCAGACCTCCTAATATTTCCCTTTCCTTTATTCTACTCAAGGACTCTTATCCAAACCACTTTGCCTCCTGCTGTGGAAATGGCTTATGTTCTTAAAGGTTTGCTCTCAAGAGGGGAAAAAATGGTACTTAACCATTAATCATAGTAGTAAAATGTCAGTAATGTGATACCATAGTACCCACACACGGTCTATTCCACGTAAATTATAGTACAGATAAACTACACTGTAATAAAATGATCCCAGGGTTCTAGGCTAATAGGGCTACCACAGAGCCAGCTATTAGCAGTCAGAGTTGGGATGGGAGTTTGCACAGTGATAATAACCACCATGATTTAGTGAGCATCTACTGTGTGCCAAGTACCACGTTAGGTACATTACCCATGCCATGTCTTATTCTCACAACCATCTTGAAAGGTAGTATTATGACCTCCATTTAACAGGTGAGATAAAGCATGATCAAGAAGGTTAAGCAACCTCAAGATCATATACTTCAGCAAATTGCCTTATCTCCCTGGAAGCTTTCTGGTGGTTCTGTAGAGTTATATCCTATCCATTTTAAGGCCATGGTAGTAAGACCTTGGACAAGTTACTTACCTCCCTGAGCCTCAATTTCTTTATCAATAGAATGAGAAGCATGCTATCTGTATTTCAGAGAGTTTCTGTGAGAATAAAGTGAATTATGATGGCAATGCACACAGCACATACCTAGTATGTGAGCAATAAATATCAATTAAGAAAAGATGACAGTTGCTACATTTTTATACCTTCCTGGCAATTTTTACATTCTTAAAAATTCCCAAAGTTTTTGCCTTTTTTGTTTCACTGGTCTATATTTAAAATACACAAATACTTATCTCTCAGGACACTATGCATTGAGATGTTCAGAGGTGTTTTCTGGTAAGCAAGAGAGGGGCAGGAAAGAAGAGAGAGATACTGACCCAATTATCTGTATCTTCGCGTTATCCAATTTTCTCTCTTACCTTGTTCCTCAGTTTTCTCAGTACTATTACATTTTGCATATACCTATTTTGTCCATACTCTGAGCAATCTGAACTATGTATTTATCCTTCTAAAGTAAAAAAAAAAAAATTATTACAACCTCACAACCAACTTCTAACTTCGTGTACAAAATAGTCCAAGTTTAAATGCTATAACCAATTTAGCCATGTGGGTACAACGTCTGTCTTTCTGTTTCTAGAAATAGTCATGCGCAAATGAATTATTTCAGCTTCACCTTGTCATAATGACCATCAAATTCATGTTCCTCATCCACCATCCAAATGGGCAAATGAATTTGATGGCTGACTTATAATATGGCGTTTTTTCCCCCTCAGAATAATTTTTACAAACTAAGTTAAAAAAACTAAGTTATAAAAGTAATGGTATATCATCCATGGCATCCTTCTCCTGAATAGTTGTTTCCCAGAGTCAATGATTCATTCAACACAATATTATTTAGCATCTATTATGTGATAAGCATGGTGCTAGGTCCTTGAGATACAAACAGTGAGCAAAAACAGACCCAGTGGGTGGTCGCAAGGAGATGAAAGTATGGTAGAGACAGAAACGCATGGAATAACCACAGGATTGCTGCAGCTGTGACAAGCACTGGAAAAGGGAGGCATGCAGCGTTACACACACCTAAAATGGGAGGACTTGACCTAGAGAGGGAGGTCCAGTGGCTTTCCCAGGAAAGAAACACTAAAGCTAAGGTATGATTAAGAGGCAATAAAATGAAAAGAGGCAAGAAGAATGTTCTAGACAGAGGGGATGAAAGAGCATGGACAGGTGAAAGAAGGTCACTGTGGTTGCAGTGCAGAGACCAGGGAGAAGCCTGGTGTGAGCCACAGCTAGAGAGGCAGGCAAGGGCCAGCATAGGTCCCTGTGCTGGTTCACACTGAGGAGTGTCATCTACATCCCAAGAACAACAGGAAGGGACTGAAGGATGATGACATGATCTGATCTCCACGTTGACTGCACTGAGGAGACTAGATGAGAGTTACTCACAGTGGAAGGAGTTAACCAGTGAGGAGGCTGCTGCAGTGGTCCAGATAAAAGACTATGGCAGTTTGGGCCAGACCAGTGATGATGAAAATGGCATCAGTACTGTGCTAGGTGCGTGCATGCGTTACTCTTGTCATCCTCACAACCAACCTGTGAGATAGGTGTTCTTTTCCACATTTTATAGATAAGAATACTAAAACATGTAGAAATTTGTTCAAAGTCCAGGTGGTACATAACAAAGCCAGGACCCATGGTAAATAACCCATGGTTATTTGACTTCAAAGCCAACTACAAAATTATTGTAATGAAATGAAAATTAGAAATGTATTTTTTAGTAAAAGGGTCTCCATGGTGAAATTTCAAAACTTAAAGTCTTCTTGATCTATTTTATCAAGGTACCAAGTGATGAGCCCTGAAGAAGAACATGTTAGGTTTCCACTTAATAAAATGGGTACTTTTTAAAGTTTTCCACTCATAAAAGACAAGCAGTGGAGACATACCTATTTCAACATATCGACTTGGCAAATCCCTCATTTCACTGGCATGCCGCTCCTTCACTGAACATATCTGGAAAATAAATTCACAGGTTATTTTATTCATTTGACGGAAAGTTCTTCATAACATTTTTTCAATATATAATACCTTTGTTAACCATGTAGCACTGAAGATGGAGTGCACACAATCTATCCTATGACTTAAATGATAGAAATTAAATTGAATAATATATAGCAACCATTACTTATATTCTCCAACACTATTCTTCAGTCAAGTCCTCTTCAAGGGCAAAGAAAGAAAGGAAACTTTCTTTCCAATGCAACTCTACGTAAGGACTACTTTTATCGCCATCCAAATAAAGGCCTGCAGGAGTACATAACCTAAAATTCTCCATGGCTAATCTGAGCAATGTACACATTAGATCTTGTGTTTCTCATTACATATTAGTAATTTATTTCACTGTTGTTAAATGATACTTTGCAAAAGTGACACATGCTCTTCTTATGTCAAGTATATTAAAAATCAGTATGTTATATTAAATATAATTTAAATCCAGGGATGGCAACTACAGCCCAGCTCCTAGCCTTTTTTTGTTATGGCTCATAAGCTAAGGATAGTTTTTATTTTTTCAAAGGGTTTTAACAAAAAGGAGGGAAGGAGCAAGGGAAGGAAGGAAAGAGGGAAGGGAAGAAAGAAGGAGCCAAAGAAAGAAGGGAAGGAGGAAGGGATGAACAGAGGAATGAAAGCAAAACAAAAAGAAACAGCAGAAATGGTATGTGGCTTACAAAGTCTAAAATATTTACTACCAACTGAAAAAGTTTGCCAACTGCTATTTTAAGTCATATGTACACAGTTTGGATAGAAATCCATATCTATATCACAATCTACATTTACATCTCAACCTGTATCTATTACTCACACACACACTAAACAACACATACGTGTGTTAACAATGGTTGTCTGAGGGTGATGAGACTTTGGCTGTTTTCTATTTTCTTTGCTGTATTTTCTGAAGTGACTATATTCTACTTTGTAATAAGAAACAAGAAAATTTTACATAAGTTCAGCTATCCAGGTAAGACTCAACCTGAAGTCAAGGAGGGACCCTACACAACTTTTGTCAGTGATCAGGTCTTTTTCCTTTATCATTTAGATAGTGTTCTTTTATAGCTGTTGGCCTCAGTATACACTATAGACAATGGTAAAATGTAGAAAAACTCAGAGCAGAAAATGAGCGCGACTCATTGTTCCAGCACAAAGAAAACACCATTAACAATCTTCTTTTTTTATGGAAGCTACTTTTATTGACCTAACAATTTAAAACAAATAATTCAATATATTATTTAAACATTCTTCCACAACATAATTTTTTAATATCTTTATAGTATAGTCAGCATTCCATATCCATGGGTTCCACATCCATGGATTCAACCAACTGAAGATCAAAGGTATTAAGGGAAAAAAAAAATTCCACAAAGTTTCAAAAAACAAAACTTGAATTGCCATGTGCTGAGTACTGCACTGAATCCACACAAATGAAGTGATATGTAGGCACTGTATTAGGTATTACAAGTAACATAGAGATGATTTAAAGTACACGGAAAGATGTGCGTAGGTTATATGTAAATACTACACCACTTTATATCAGGGGCTTGAGCACCCGTGGATTTTGATATCCACAGAGGGTGCTGGCACCAATCCCCCACAGATACTGAGGGAAAATTGCACTTTATTACATGAATGTACTATAGTTTATTTAATCAATACCCCTTTTGGACATTAGTTTTTTTGTTTCTATTTCTATTTATCTCTATTGTAAGCAATAGTGCAATCAACATACTTGTATATAAAACTTTTGGACTTTTGTTTCCTTAGGATAAATTCCTGTAAGTTTGTATCAATAGGCATGTATACTTTTATAAGGTTCTGCTTTGTTTGTTTAACGTACATGTATAAACTGCTGTCCAGCAACACTGTAGCAACTAGTGAATGCATTAGAGTACTCACCTTTCCTGATGCAGCACTTGAACCTATGGCTGAGAAGTGACCAGCTATCTTCTCCCTTGAATGCTTTTTGTCATCTGTCTCCTGTCCATGTCATAAAATTTACTTTCCACTTCCCCAATTTTCTCTAATTTCCTTCTCCATTTGGTAGACTTTTGGGCTCATAAGTTATCCACTCTTCTTTCCACAGTTACTAAGGAAACTGCTAAACTGTCTAACAGGAACACTCCAAAATGTCAAACGGACAACTGTTTTAATGTGCTGATGTAAGTACATGAGGAGTAGTGTTTCAAACAATTTAAAGTTTAATAAAAAAGCAAATATAATAGCAATATTAACACTTTGGGGGCTGCTGCTGGCATCAGTCCTGAGTTAAGGGCTTTGTAAAACAGATCCAGTTATTTTCTTAAGATTATAGTACAAAAGAGGGGGAGACCAAATAAGGCACTTTACAAAAGTATGATGCGGAAATATAGAGCAGGGGCATCTACTGGCAAGGCAGGAAGGCTTCCTGGAAGAAGTGGCATGTAAACTAAAAGCAGGAGAGATAGGACAGGTGCACAGGGCAATGTGACAGCCTATGGCTTTCAACTGGAAGGTTAATTGGACAGAAATAGAGAGCACAGGGAGGGGGGAGAAAGGGACAGAGTTGAGGCTGGAGAGGAACCCAGACTGGATCATGCAGAACCTTGAAATCATATTTAAAATCAGTCACCTATGGGCAATGAGAATCCCCTGAGGGGTTTAAAGAGGAACTGAAATCATCTGATCTGCACTCTAGAAAGATCATTCTAGCTGCACTGTTTAGGACAGAATTAAGAGTGGGGCAAAACCAGGGCCAGAAAGACTTGTGGGAAGATGGAAAGGAGTGGAGAGATTTGAGAGATGCTGACAGAACTTGAAGACTGACTGGGCCTTTTCCAACCCTGATATCCCTGAAAGGCAGTGTTATCATGTGTAATCACAGATGAGGACACTGAAGCTTGCAGAGTTACCCAAGACCACTTGGCCGGAATTGGAACTTGCCCCGAGGCCTGCGTGCCTTGCTGGCCATGCCACAATCTCTCTAAAGACGAGGACACGTGGCACTACTGGCAGCTGGGCGACGGCTTTACTCTACTCCTCCTCAGCTGTGTGGTCTGAGCTCTTAACCTAGCACCTATCTCATTTGCAGGAAGCAGCAGGTACAGGTGGGTGAATACATAAATGCTACCCTAAGTGCATGTAGTGCTTAAGAGCAGATCAATGACTAGAAGAGCCTTTACACTGATTCTCGCCAAAGATACTAATCTGCTTCCTCCAACTGTCTGCTCCACTTCTCCACTTGGGTGGATACTAGGCATCTCCAGTGGACACATCCAAAAACAATTTCTGCCTTTTTCACTCTACACATGCTCCATCAACAGTTTTTCCCCTTTCAGTAAAAGGTAGCTTCATCTTCCAGTTCCTTAGGTGACGGGTTATCTCACACCCCACATCCAACCATCAAATACTGCAGTGTCTACTCTCAAAATACATCCAGGATCCAGTCATTTCTCACCAGCTCTGTTACACTGACCTGAGACACCTTACTTTTTACCGAGGTGACTACGGTAGGCTCCTAAATGGTCTCTCCTTTTTACTGCCCCTTTGCTGTTTAACGCCACACAGCAACCAGAGATCCTTCCAGAATACAAGTTAGATCACTTAACTGACTCCACAGCTCAAAGTCCCCTGCTGGCTTCCTATCTCACTCAAATTAAAAGCCAAAGACTTCACAAAGGCCCAGGAGCCCCAGCATGATCTGCACCTGCACCTCCATCCAACACACATCCCTCCCTCCTTCCTCTGCCTCTACCCCTCACTCTGGCGATATTGGCTTCCTTGCTGTTCCTCAAAAACACACCAGTCAGACTCCTGCCTCAAGGACTCTGCATGCCCCTCGGCTAACACCTCCCCTCCCTAATTCCCCACAGAGCTGTACAGCTTGCTCCCTCCAGAAATCTGCCCAAATGATCCATTAGTTATGGGAGAGGCCATCCCTGGACCACCCTATATTAAATGGTACCTATCCCCAATCCATTTCCCCATTATCCTGTTTAAATGCTTTCCTTGGTATTTACCATCAACAGGGTACACTTACTTGCTTGTTTGTTTTTGTCCATCTTCCCTCACTAGAACATAAATTTCCCAAGGGAAAGAATTCATTCATTTGTCTATTTGTGTCTCTGCAACACTAGAACATTGACTGCCACATTGTAGGCTCTTGGTAAATGTTTGTTGGGCAAATGAATGAATTAATTAAATGGTTAACTTTAATCATACACTTTATTACACTGTTTCTAGTTGTTTCTCCCCAACAAGATTGCTCTCTCCTACTTCAGAAAGATCATTTCTTTATCTTCTCTTCCCTCAACATAACTAAACTTCTGAACTGAGAAGTGCTCCCCATCTAACTGAGTCTGAAGAAAAAGAATCCCCAATAAAATGAAACATTTGACATGAAAATTTTATATAAGTCAGATCTTAATTTGGGCACAGTAAAATTTTATTTGTTTCCCACGGTTGCTATAACAGATGATCACAAACTTGGTGGTTTAAAACGACAGAAATGTATTCTCTTATAGTTCTGTAGGTTAGAAGTATGAAATCAGTTTCACTGGGCCAAAATCAGGGTGTCAGCAGGGCTGCGCTTCCTCCGGAAGCTCTAGGGGAGAATCTCTTCTTTGGCTCCTCCAGCCTCGGGTGGCTGCCAGCGTCCCTTGGCCACATCAGTCCAAAGCTGCCTTCGTGGTGGTGCCCCCTCCTCCCCTTCTGTACCTCCCTCTCATGGGGATATGCGTGATTGCATGCAGGGCTCACCCAGATACTGCAGGATGACTCCCCCCATCTCAAGATTCTTAACTTAATCAGATCTTTTGCCATATAAAGTGATATTCACCTTTCTGCCATATAAAGAAACAAGTACAGGTTCTGCTATAGGCAGTCCCTAATTAGGGACTGCTTTGGGGCCTTATTCAGCATACTAGAGAAAGCACTTCTGGTAATTAATAATCAGTGAACTTGTTAGATCATTATCTATAGGCTCATTTTCCTTGTCTTTCATCATAAGAAAAGTAAATGAAAAGTTTACAACAAAGGAAAAAGCTACCCAGTCCATTTCAGGAATTTTTAAAATATCAAGAATACAAGTTTATTGGATGAGTAACCACACACATGGGATAGAGAGATTGGGGAATCCTTTTTTCTATCTTAGCCTATTAGGCACAGTTTCCTTCCTGTTATCCTAAATATGAATCAGGTTGTGTTCATTTAACGCATGAACAAAAGAGAACCTGAATCACATCAACATAAGGGCCAGGAATACCTTATCTCAAGTGTAATGATGCTTCTTTTGGAAGTAACAATCATTGCATTAATGACAG
Organism: Varecia variegata; assembly: GCA_028533085.1. Taxonomy (NCBI): domain Eukaryota; kingdom Metazoa; phylum Chordata; class Mammalia; order Primates; family Lemuridae; genus Varecia; species Varecia variegata. The sequence goes on along the minus strand of CM052437.1, from coordinate 108,455,108 downwards.
TTAGGCTTCCCCTTTCCAGCGAAGAGTCAATTTTATATAGTCACATCTCTTTCATGACTTTTCTAGAACTTTATGGTATAACAATGATGGCTAACATTTATTAAGCAATGACCATACGGCAGACTCTGTGCTAAACTCTTCACAGGCATTGCCTCATTTTTTCCCCCTACCCAGCACTTACACTATAAGAATGATCAGTAAGGCTCAGAGGGGGTCACAAAGGAAGTAAATGGAGAAGGTGGAACTGATCCTAGGTCTCTCTGCCCTCAAAGCCTGAGCTCTTCCATTGGACTATTGCTGGGATACTTTCTCATATCATTTTTAGCTCAGCTAATTTTTCATTTATTTAAGCTATGTTTCAATTAAGCTATATATATCTTTAAAGGGAAACAAACAACTTTTGGCTCTGAAGTATCAAATAACAGAAGCACTGGTGGGCATGAAATAAATGTGAATGAGCTTTGAGCCCTCTTTTGGAGAATAGCTAAATTTCATTTACCCAGGCACATAAGGGTCAGATAATCATACACCAGAAAATATTCCCAAATCTTATTACTGATAATAAGTCTGGGCCTCTACTCCATCAAATTATTATCAAGCACCAGGATGATTTAGTTTTAACCTCTCTCCACCATCAATAACTCTAATGAAGAAGCTCAGGGTAAAAGCTAAGGGAAACGGAGAGAATAATAAGAGGGGAGAACCTGCCTAACCAACAAAACCAACCACACGTTCCATTGACAGCTAACGCCAGCAGGGCTATGGTCAATTAAAAAGAGATTGAAGAAGGCAGCACCATCCTGAACATGGAAAAGTTCACAAATTATTTTGCACAGCGTAGAAAAGCAAGAGTATATCTTAAAACTTATGCACATGAAATGATTTGAAAATTAAATGGTAATCACATCACAGTAATATTCAGGTGAAAACACTTGGGTCATAAAAGCCATTCAAGAAGTCATAGTCCTTTGGACCACACTCAGTGGATCTATAACAACATGAACTTTTTATAAAGACAAACAAAAAATACCTTGACAGAAGCTCCCCAGCCAATAATCAGCGTCACGTTGTCCTTCCAGCAGAGGCTGCAGGGATACATATCTGGGCGAAGACTTATATCATCCCGGGGCACATTAGTGATTCTCTGCTTTGAGGTGATGTCAAAAATCTTCACACCCTAGAAAATAAAATAGCATTAAGCATCCTCTACTTGGAAGAAGGAAAATTTATTAACAGCTCCTGCTACATACCATCGAAAACCAGCAATGGAAAATATTGACAGTGTTTACTGACACGGCTAGAAGCCTAGGAGCCACACAAAGTAACATGCCCCTGCTCCCTGTGAGAACCAAAACCACAAGAAAACCTCCACCCTTCTTTCTGGACAGAGGAGATTTTATTACATGGCAAGGGTGACTCAAATCCAACACAAGTGTGAAACATACAGATATCAACTGCATTTCCAAAATGACAGACAAGTAACATTTCTAATTATATCGTTCCACCAGAAAAATGAGGTTTGTTTTGTAGAAAGGTGTTGAATCTGAAAAACCACCTAAATAAAGAAAACTACACCTGACATTTTAAAGTTCTCAAATGGAAACATCAAGCAAACAGCTAACTAAAAATGAACCAAGAGACCACAGGTTTGCTTACCTTTACTGTGGCCCAGAAGAAGTGAGCAAAGTCCAGAATAATAAAGTAGCTTCTGGGGAGATTTCTACCATTTAAAACTGAATAGAACTGATTTACTATATTACATCTTTTAATTCCAAAAGATATGCCAGATGTCAAAAAGACCATTTAAAAACTTTCCACTAGCCCCAATTCATATTGAGTAAACTTTAAACAAGTGCAGCACTGAAAATTACAATCCATTTTCTTAAAGGCAGGCCTAGATTTTTGCCTATGAGTATACTGGGAGTAAAAGAGAAATCGGCAATATTCTGCACCTGTTTCATATCAACTGTTACTTGCCCTTGGCCAATAGGCAAATGGTATTTTCAAGACCACATTCCCAATGCAGCCCTTCAATTATTAAGATGGCTTTTCATTTTCTTGGCTACTCTCCATGCCTCAGGTTTCTTACTCTAAAATAGAGTCCAGAATATGTAGGGAATTACTATATTATGAAAGCCAAAAGCAATCTAATTTCTTTAACCTCCCAGGTATAATACCAATTGCCATTTGTATCTTTTAGAAATAATCACCAAAGTGAGTGGCATCTTTTCCCTTTGTTACAGTCCTATCAATTCGGCTACCCTTCTGACAACAAATAAGCATTTGGAAGATGGAGATGTGCTGTTACCATGTTATTGGCCCAAGCAATCAGATGGCCTCTCCACTTCACACTCCTTATGTTCCCTTCCCCTTCGTGCAGAACAGAAGACTTCCATCTGCTCATCCAGGATCGTTCAAACAGCAGCAACTAGGGACAAATGGCATAAAGAATATTAGAAACTGAGAATTATGTATTAGATGCTTTACTTACCATTTTTGCCTATCGATGTGACTAAATAACAAATAAGTCATTCTCAATATTTTCATGTAGATAAATAGTAGCATATGATTTGCATTTTGCCAAGAATTCCCTGCTTATCTTACCCTGCCCTGACATTGTTTAAAATGGATTTGAGTGTTAAAGTTATTACAAAGCTAAGCCACAAGATGGCACCAAAATACCAAGATTCATGGAAGCCAAAAGATTTGTTATCATAGGAAGTTCTTCAAATGATTGTCCAGGAACTATTATAATTTATTTTGTAAATTGGGAAATCAAAACTTCCTAAGTTTTTCACTGAAAGTAAGATATTAGTCACATATTAGATTACTAGAGGCAGTCTTTGTTTTTCATTCAACTCAAAATAATTTAATCACTTTTGAGCAGTAATTCATGTCACAAAATAAGGAAAATTTGCTTTAGTATTACACCTTCTAAAAAAATTTATAGTAGTTAGGGTCTTTATTTTAAAGGAAAGAATCTTTAAAAAAAACCTGCTGGGTAAATTTTAATATAAAATATAAATGAGTTGTTTCCACATCTTTGCAATTATGAATTGTGCTGCTATAAACATTCTAGTGCAGATGTCTTTTTTATAGAATGTCCTTTTTTCCTCTGGGTAGATGCCCAGTAATGGAATTGCTGAATCAAATGGTAGTTCTACTTGTAGCTCTTTGAGGTATCTCCATATTACTTTCCACAGAGGTTGCACTAGTTTGCAGTCCCACCAGCAGTGTATTAGTGTTCCTATCACTTCGCATCCATGCAAACATTTATTGTTTTGGGGCTTTTTGATAAAGGCCATTCTCACTGGAGATAAGTGATATCTCATTGTGATTTTGATTTGCATTTCCTTGATGATTAGAGATGTTGAGCATTTTTTCATATGTTTTTTGGCCATTAGTCTATCTTCTTTTGAAAAGTTTCTGTTGATGTCCTTTGCCTACTTTTTGATAGGGTTGTTTGACAATCCAACTGCCCATCAATACATGAGTGGATTAATAAAATGTGGTATATGTATGCCATGGAGTACTATTCAGCCACAAAAAACAATGGTGATCTAGTACCTCTTGTATTATCCTGGATAGAGCTGGAGCCCATTTTACTAAGTGAAATATCACAAGAATGGAAAAGCAAGCACCATATGTACTCACCATCAAATTGGTATTAACTCATCAACACTTATGTGCACATATAGTAGTAACATTCATCAGCTATCGGGCAGATGGGAGGGGGGAGGAGGGGATGGGTATATTCACACCTAATGGGTTCAGTGTACACAGTCTGGGAGATGGACATGCTTGAAGCTCTGACTTGGGTGGGGTGAAGGCAATATATGTAACCTAAACATTTGTGCCCCCATAATACGCTGAAATAAAATATATATATACATATATATATATATATATATATGGTCAAAATCCTCTAAGATTGAGGAAGATACAGTTCTAGGAAGTCATACATTATTAAGGATACAATATTTTTCTTGATACATCCAATTTAAATTCTTTAAGAAAAGACATTTTACACTATATAACTTTAGGCATGTAATCCTGAAGTACATGCTTACCCTTTAAAAGCAAATGCTAATAACAGATTCCATAACAGAATGTTTAAAATTCCTATCACTAGAGACAATCCTGGTTCACCTCAGTATATTTTATGTCCCCTACCTACCCTGAAAAAGTGGTTTAAAAAAAAAAACCAGACAACAGAGGACAGAGTAAATTCACATTTATTTGTATTTCCTATATATCTTTCTCAATAGTTAGACTCCTACAGGCAGAAGGAGCACAAAAAAGAAAAACACGAAAATTAAATATGTCCATCTTCACAAGTAAGCTGAGTATAATCACTTTAAAATGCTATAAATGTTTAAAGTTCTCTATTATCCACGCAGAAACAAGGTGGCCTCACAACTTCCGAAGTGGAGACTGGAGGCAGAGATTTTACTGACCATATTTAGCTTTGTATTCCCATTAGATACATACTATACACACTCAAAGACCTTCTAACGGACTTTGTCCTCTCCCATCCCAGGTTCCAATTAAGAAATCACCACCACCATGTCTGCCCGGCCCCCAGTTAAGACCTTCAGGAATGTGCTCTGACTGTGATTGAGCCTCTTTCTGTGCCACCTGGCAGAGAACAGAGCCAGGGAGGCCACTGTGCCAGACCAAATGCAGAGGGATGATGAATGTGTTCAATATTTTGAAAGGATAGGTTTGAAATTTGGGAAAGGAGGAGAAAGCCTGAGCATACAGTTCTTGCTACAGAGAAGATCACATACTACTAAAGATAGGCAGCTAATAACAATTACTTTAAACATGAGGTATTGACAAGATCCAAATGCCTATCTTCCACCTGTGGCCTGGATCTGGTGGAGGTGATTGTAAAAAATGGGCGAGGAGCAGCGAGCACTCAGTGAACACCTGCTGGCAAGAATGGTTGGCTGGATGGCTAGTGGTGGAGCACAGCACCCAGTTCCTCTCCCTCACCAATCCCCACCTAGAAATACCAACGCAGTATTAAGAGGAGAAACAGTCTGCACCTGTGTTGGAAAAATTAAATATGACCCAGATTTTAAATTAAAAATTCTATAGAATATAATAAAAATAAGACCCCAGTGAAGGTGATGATTTTAACTCATACCCAGAAAAAAAACAGCCTGGGAAGTAGTTGGTTGGTAGGTGCCAGGATGTCAAAACACTCCCCCTTACTCCCAGCCCTGCACAGTGTAATGGAGGCTGAAGGTATGGAGAGTCACAGCCTCACCCTGAAACACAAAGGCTCGGGGGAGCAAGTGCCACCAGCACCCCAGCTGTCGCTAGGTGAGCGCAGCTGGGAAGGAAAACTGGCACGATGGCAACAGGAAGGCACCTATGGATAAATGCAGTATAAAAACAATAGGAATTACCCAGGGAATAATCTCCCACTACTGACTCCACACAAATAAGACACTTCAGAAACTAGAAAAGAACTTTAAAAGATCTAATTCTTATCAACATTCTCAGGTAACAACAAAATTAAGCAAGAAATTCATAACAAAGGACAAGAAAAACAAAACAACACAAAACAAAAAAGATAAAAAATACTCTCAATCCTTGGGTAAAAGAGGAAATCACACTGCAACCACAGTACTTTGAACACGAAAATACAAATACCATAAACCAAAACTATAGGGGATGCAATCAAAGTTGTAAACAAGGGAAAGTCTATAGATCTAAAAAGTCAATAATGAACAAAAACAGATGTGCACATGCTAGCTACATGACAGAAAAAAAACACTTATTGAGGGATATAAAAGGAGACTAAATAAATGGAAAAATTTATTATGTTCATGGATAGTAAGACTCAAAATTCTCACCAAAGAGCTAAAGTCACACTAAATTAACCTATGATTTTAATATAAGTTCAAAGAAAATCCTGAAGGGATTATTTTTAGAAATTCCAAAAATGCTAAAAACGCATTTGAAAAAACATGTCAGAACAGGAAAATTTTTAAAAAGAAAGCAATTTTATAAAATTAACACTTAAAACAGTAGAGCAATGGTACTAGAATTCACAGATGAAGGAAAAAGAAAAGAAAGAACTCACAAAGATAAATCAAAGTAATATGGTCAGGCACGGGGCGGGCTGGAGGTCTGGGGAGGAAGTGTGCAGAGACAGAGGTGCCTTCAAATTACTGAGTTGTGGTCTTGTGCATCATCTTTCTGGTGGATCCTTTAGCATTATGGACTCAAAGCTTTAAAAATGACTCCGGAAAGTCCATGTCTAGAAATTTACGCTAAGGAATAATCAGACAAGTGAGTAAAGATATATTTAAAGCTATTTATAACAGCCAAAAATGCACTAACAATTGGGGATGATTGAGTACAATGTGGTAAGGAGCACAAATGAAGAACATGTTTCCACTTTAAAATGATTTCATATATGTACATTAATGTAAAAACCCATTCAGGGCATATTAAATAAAAAAGGAAAATAGAAAACAGTATTAAATATGATGCCCTTTATGAAATATTAATGTGTATCTAAATATAAACAAATATTATAAAAATCTGAAAGATACATGACAAAGTAATCACAATGCTAGAAATTGGTGATAGGAGATTTTATACTATTTTATAATTATTCTGCACTGAATATGTGAATTATTTTTATTTTTATAATGTTAATATATTAATGGGGATGAAAATCTACTCTCTTTACAATCAGGATAATTTAGAAGAATAGTTGAAATGAAACAATAAAACTTAAAAAATTCACTGGAATTTAAGAAAAAGAAGGAATATTTAAGGTATATTGAACATGTATTAGAATTAATTTACATAAATCACACCTACTATTTAATAAAACATTAACATCTTTAGAAAATTGCTGATAAAATCTTGTTCCAAATCCTACCGAAATGCAAACTTGCTCCAATGGACCCTTTCTGTTGCGGTGAGTGTGCTCCCAGCTGTGGGAGGAAGCAGAGGCTGCAGGACCCTGCCCTCCCTTTGTCTCCTGCTCTAGCTCCAAGGAAAATTTCCAGCAGAGGGCAGAAGGAAAAGGAAGGAGAGAAGAATTCTGAATTCAGGCCATCTCAGGGTTGATTCCAATAAACCTTGTGGACCCTGCTCTGACACAGAATCAAAAGAGCAAAGAAGCTTCTCCCTCAATGATATTTTTATGGTATAGACAGGCACGTGCCATTCTACGCACCTAATGTATGCTCAAAAAATAATAATAATACTAACTTCTGTAAATGAAACAAATTTTAGCTAATTAACATTACAATTTTTGATGGGATTCACATTATTTTCTGATGTTTTTCAAATAGCAGTTTTAATCATTTTTATATTTTGTGGATGAAAATTAAGAAAATATCTAAAAATAAATAGCTTTAAATATATTAGGGAAGATCATCATTTAGGAGTATTCTTTTGTAAGTCAAATAATTTCCCCCAAATTTCTTCATTCTCTATACGATGTATGGTCATGCTGGCTTTATCACGGCACAATGACTTCTGTATCATATCTTGTTCACTGAGATTCATGTGTTTACCTGGCATCTCCCTAACAGACTGTAAATGCTTTGGGGAAAAGGACTATACCTTATACTTTGCTAGACACACACACATGGCATAATAAATATTAGGTACTAAGCAGGCTTTCCTAGGTCTACTTTAATTCTTCCCTCCTTGTCCATACACACAGTGTGTTTGCTATGGGAGGAGCTATGTAATTCCCAAACCCTTCAGTTACTCAGCCCATCTTTAGATAATAATATCCCTACACTATTTTGAACACATTGGAATCTGTCCTAATCTCAAACTTTAAAGGAAAGAACCCAGTGACCAACTAACACAATCAACACATTCTTACTTTTTTAGAATGGGCTCACTTATACTGATCCCATGTCCAACCTTAAAATGTTGGTCTATTTCCCTTTGCTCTAGGCCAGAGGACAGAACTAGAGCACAACTTGTCAAAAATCTGAAAGCTATTTTTCAGGTCAGTCTTCCCCTATTACGTTTAAGTAATTGTACTTCCTTTATTTTGGGGACACAAACTGGCCACCAATTTGGCCTTGATAGCAATTACCTGAAATGGTTTTTTCAACCTGCAAGGGGATCTCTGGATTACCACAGTGCCCACTTCTCTCACACCTCACCTGCTTCTCTCCTCTAAGTGACCTGCCTGCTCCCTTGGAGCATTTATTTCTGTCTTTCCTCTCCACCTGACTTTATGTTTTACTCATGAGTCTAAATTTTCAATCCATATCCAGTGTAAAACCTTAAATGCCAGCCAGTGATTTAGGAGTTGTTCCCATTATCGTCCTGTGCAACTTTCATGCAGGATTTGATTGGTAATATTTACTCTGTATAACATAGAGTTTCATACAGAAGGGAGAAGGGCCAAACCCTCCCCTCTCCATTTCCTTTTTTTATCCTAAATCTACAGGAATTTCAAGCAGAAACACATTTTCTGGTAGGAATGCCAAGGAAAGTTCTGCTTTGGTGATTGAAGAAAAGATAAACTACTCTTCTTACAAACATTCTACACTAATTGAGCTACTACAAAACTCTCTGCCTGTGTTTCATTGACATTTAATAAAATCCATTTTTTCTTCTTCTAGTCACACAACTGCCTAGAGACCTACTGAGCACGAATGTTCTACAAAGCATTTTAGTGGGTAAGCCATTGAGCAAACCACACTTAAAAGCAGCTGGTTAATTTATTTGGTTCATCTTCCACCCCCTGTAATATTGAATTGTCATTATCACAATACTGAGAGCAATTTAAGCTCAATGGGAGCTAAGTACGCAGAAAGGAAAAGCTGTTTCCAAGAGGTCTATTTTTTGTTGGAGAAAGTATTTTAGAGTTTTATTTCCCATAAATCCACATTCTGGCACTCAGCACTCTCGGTACTTATATTTCAACAGGAGCCCTCACATCCTCAGCAATATACTTTATTCTTCTATGTTTTGTGCTGATAAATCTATCTAGTGCTTTCCTACACTACAGAGTGGTGTAAGGATGTACAGCCCAGAATCCCCCACACGTGTGGCAAGATTCCTACGGGCTGTAATAAAGCCACCGCCCGCCATTACCCATCACCGCTCTTCCCTGATGGAGGAAGGGAGTATGACTGGCCCTCTCTTTATCATTCTGTGATCTTTCAGGTCCATAAATCACTTGGCTTCTTCAGGCTTCCTAAATACCAGCAACACTGCTAGCTTTGAGGCAGCCAAGAAAGTAGGAAAGACCCGGCAGGGGCACCATCCCATGGGGAAGTTAGATACCAGGTGTTGCTCCTATAGGAAGGACCGAGAGGCTGGGAGGAGACAAAGAGTCCCCAGAAGATAACCTCTGCTAGGTCACAGAAGGTATGGGAGATCAAGATAAAATACAGAAATAAAGAAAAGAAAAACCCAGCAAATTCGAGCACGCCAAGTGCTCTCAGTAAAAAACTGTCTCAGTAAAAATAAACAGACTTGTCACAAAAGGATTTAAATATCCAAGATCATGTGTGAAATTTAAAAAGTCAAGAAGGCAAGTGAGGAAAACATCAGTGAATGTGGACAAGACCTGGGATGGGGCAGGCCACTCGGCAGACAGGACTCTTGAATCCGACAGAGGCAGGAGTGATCAGGAACCCAGTGGAGTAGATAAGTGCCTTTGTCTAGCTCCCTGCTTTGGCTAAGTACCAAAGTTTAAAACACACAGCTTTTTTAAACACCACCAACAGCTTTACTACCTCCACCAAGAGAGAACATAAAGCATGTAGGAAGAAAGAGGGAATTTCCCAAATATACTATTGCTTTAAATTCAGTGGTTATTTTCTGGACAAGTTATAAGTTATAATCCTACAATCTCCTTCACCTGAAGGGAATTTAACATGTTTAACATAATAACTGTCACACTAGGAAAAGAAAAATTTTTTCCTTGGGGCCATGGCGTTTTATTATAAAAATAGAATAAAAACTTCAAAAACAAAGTTTCTAATTCAATGAAAAATTTGTTATTTTTTATTGTTTTCATTGTGTAAGTTATATGCAATTAAATTGTCAAGATTAATTGTAACAATAAGAACATCAACAGGTAAGATTTTCAGGAATTGCAGGGTTTTGTCCAGGGGGGCCACCCATCACACAACATGTATGCTATAGCATGACAACATGAGTTGTCTGCACACCACATGGCTCCCAAGGTAAAAAGACATGTGAGTTACAGACACTTCACCAGGCCCCAGGCTCAAAACCAGCGTGAGTTAAATACAACTCACATGGCAGTTAATGTGTTAAATACAGACCAAATGCTACTACCACAGAAAATCTCTGTACAGAATGATTCCTAGAGCCTACTTCATTGGCCACTTGTTTCCAAGCAATATTTGAGTAAACAAAATTCCAATGCAATACAGATCTGGACAAGCCCTTGAAGTTAGTTAATTCTGTGAAAACTACATAGGCAGACCAATGCTTTGAAATTTTAAAAACACTGTATCAACATAAGGTAACAATCAATTTAGCAACCAAGAAATCCAAGCCAAAATGTTCTCTGTGAACAAAAGAAGCCAAATACTAGAGGTGCCATTTAGGAGCAGTTTCTTTCATTGTTAAAAAAAAAAAAAAAAAAAAACTAGAGACAGACAGATATAGATCTATGTATCTACCTACCCACCTATGCTGGTTCAGTAACCAAGCTAGCATGTGAGGTAGGCTTCTATTTAAACTAGCAATCTGCAATCTCTCACATGCAAACACATAATTGCAAATATGATTTCAGAAATGATTGAGACACTTTCTAAATAATGTTACCACTAAAAAAAATCTATATGGATCCCACAGACTTAGTAGAGCTGGTTGTTAATGCCAAACATCTTGAGTCTATTTTTCAGTTTGCAGCTGTCTAAGGATACATTTCCTGGGCCTGAGCTCAAGGTCAGAACCCCTCAGCAGCAGGGTAGAGAAAACACAAAAGTCACCCACTGGGTGATTAAACTTGAATTAATATTCTGTGTGATGAACAAATATCTCTAACTTTACACATAATGTCAATCACAGATGACTGGTGAGAGATCCTTGCATAGAGAGTATATAAAAAAATAAATGAAAAATTGCTAAGTCTGGAATAACACAAAAAGTTACCTGAACACACAGATTTATTTATTTGAACAAGCCTTTCACTCAATTCAAAATAAAGAAAAAGGGGAAAAAATAAAGATCAAGACACTATCTGCAGAAGAAACCAAGTCAAAGGAACCCAACTTCAAGCACTGTAATCCACTCTCTATCGCCTGTAAGAAAAACCGAAGTTCACCAGACACACTGGTCAATCACAGATAGCTTCCATGGAAGTGGCAGAACTGATGGCTTTTGGACAGACTTACAACCATGTGATAACATATATTCATCCTCCCTTTAGACACTTCAGTGTCTATTCTAAAGTCTCATTTATACTCCTGTAGAATGCCTCCTTGGGAACAAGAATAATTACTCCAGATTTAGCCAAAATTGGAGAAAAGGCTGCAGGCTATTCAGTAAGCAGCAATAATATGTGCTCAAACTGACAATAAATATCAAGTGGACAGTCTTCATTGTCCTGTCTTCTATGGTAATATTAAAAGCTGCCCTGAGCAAAGAACACAATCAGATAAATCACAAAGGAAGATACAGAACTAGCTAATAAATAAAAATGTTCAAAATCACTAATAATTCAAAGATGTTGCAAAATAGAAAAATGGAATATTTTTCTTTATATACCAGATTGGCAGAGATGGTGTGGTGAAATAGGTACTCACACACAGTTGGTGTAAATTGGTATAAGTTTGGAATGCAATTTTACCTGGCAGTGTATATATCAAATGCCTAAAAAAAATCATAACCTTTGACTCAGTAATTCCAATCCTAGGAATCAATGCTAGAAAAATATTCAGAGGAGTAGATAAAAGTTCATGCCCATAGATTTCAAGCTTCTTTGCAGCATGATTTATGACAACCGAACAATGGATACAACCTGAAGGTGCTGTAACAGGAGAATGGCTAAGAAAATTAAATAGATTCACAGGATGGAATATTATGCAACTGATTAAACAACACTGAGCTAAGAATAATTTCAATAATAGGGAATTTCATGCACAATGTTAAGTTAGAACAAGGTCTAAAATAGTTGAGACTAATACATTCTTTTACTGCTTTTTGTTATTATAAAAGTGATGCATGTTTACTACAATAAAAGCAAAAGTAAAAGCCAATCAAGGCCAAAGAGAATACTCATAATCCTGCCCAGACACAAATACTGCTGATAATTTGATGTATAGCCTATAATAATTATATTATATATAATTATAAATATAAATTATAATAATAAATATTTTCCTAGCATTGATTCCTAGGATTGGAATTACTGGGTCAAAGGTTATGATTTTTTTTAGGCATTTGATATATACACTGCCAGGTAAAATTGCATTCCAGAAAACTTATACCAATTTACACCAACTGTGTGTGAGTACCTATTTCACCACACCATCTCTGCCAATCTGGTATATAAAGAAAAATATTCCATTTTTCTATTTTGCAACATCTTTGAATTATTATAGGCTTCCATGAATATACCTACATACATAATTGTATTTCCACAAAGAAAATGTCATCAGACCATACATACATTTTGGTAAAGTGCTTCAACAGAAGCAATCTATCAAATGGTGGGAATTTTATTTGTTCCAACTGAGAAAGAGAAAAGCTGTTATCCAGAAACTGGCCTCACACTCACAGCTGGGCCTTGATGTTCTCCTGGCGAATATGAATAATTTCACAAAATATCAACATCAGTCAAGGCCACTTCATGACCATGAAGGATCAGGACAAAAACAAGATCACTTCATAATCATGGCGGAATGCAAACAAGACATGAACATTTTCCAAGCCGCAGAAATGACCAAACACCTCTCCCATCCTGGCTGCTTCTTTACCAATTACTTTAGCTTTTCCTCCTTCTAGATAACATTTGTTCAAATAACCAGCTGTAGAATTACTCTTCCTTCCTGACGCCATTCAATCTAGAGCAAAGCCCTGCTGCCTTAAACCTTCCCCAAATCACCTTGCACCCCCACCCCAAATCCTACAACACCTTCTTTCTAACATCCTCATTCTAATACACCCCATGGCGGTAGCTCCTGGTGGTCTTTGGCTGCAGAGCACTGACACAGTTAATTCACTATTGTTAGACATTTAGTTAACATCAATTTTTCAGTGTTACAAAGCAGACTACTGGCTGGAATTGAATTAGAAAATTCAAAGGAAAAACAAACAAGGGGAGGGAGTCAAAGGATTTCAAAATTACCCCATGGCAATAAATACATACATACATATAAATACACACATTTTTTTTCCCTCTAAAAAGATGTGGAACACTCGTTTTCCTACCAAATCATCATTCTGATTAATGGTCTTATTAACTACATTCCAGCAACACCATCCCACCTGTACATTTTTGGAAATCTACCACCATTGTTTTCAATCAAGATGCTATGTATGCACAGAACCTAACATGGATCCTGAAGCAAAGTTGTGTTCCAGAAGCAGATTCACGGCAAATACTCCTGTGAAATGACTGTGATTTAGTTTGTACTGGTTACACCAACAATGACTACAATCATGACCCTTTGCTTTATATAGCCTTATTTTAAAGAAAGAGAGAAAGAGTAAGAGAGAGAGAAAGAGAACCTCCCAGTCAACTGGTGTTAAATCCCACAGGAAAACATGATGAGCATCTCTGAACTGGGCAATAATGCTTGCACAGTCATTAACTGCTCAAGATACTTAAGAACAAGCACAGAGCTCTTGATATACAAAGGAAGACACTATCAGCAAAGAGCAAAGGATAGTTTGCTCCAGAAAGAGAGATGGTAGGCTTAACATTGGAGTTCAGGGGGAAGCTGCAATCAGTGTGGAAACATTACATATGTAAAAGTTAGTTGACCTTATTAAAGAAAAAATTCTTCTACTCTTAACGGGTATTTGATGGATATGAAACAAGCGGACTCACAGAAGAAAATAAAATTGCTATGGACCCATCTCTCCCTGCCCCTTGTGGATACCATTCAAAGACTTTGGAAGTCCTATATATTGACATCAAAAAAGCAACTGATATTTGAGACAAATCAAAAATTTTGAAAGCAATAAAGAATTCCTATTTTTTAGAATTAAAATGATTTCTATTTTAAGCCGTATACTTCTACTTTTAGCCTCAGCCAGCCTAGCATATCCAGAAAAACTCACCAAAATATACTTAACAATAGAGCTATTTTACAACTTCGTTTTTCATACCTAAAAAAATGTTTGTGGAAGTTATATTTGTGTTTTACTTCCTATTAATTGGTGGTTTTAAATCAATTTTGGTATATTCACAGCATGAAATTAATTTCTAGGAACAGAACCACAACTGTGTGTTCTCTACATAGCTAGAAGAAATAAAGGTATTTATTTACAATAGTTCAACATGCAACCATTAGGACATCAGTTTGGTGGTTGCCTGTGGTTTAATTCTGAATTGACTGGGAAACCTTAAAGCACATATTTTTAATTCTTAAAAATGCTCAGGAGATTCACTTGAAAACTACAATGGTAAATAATGTGTGAGAAAAGCTGGCATGTAGAAGGCTGTCTATGATCAACTTGCAGAAATATTATCCTGGAGATCCAAACATTGGACAGTAAACAGAGAGGAAATAACTAATGTTGAATCCTTCTAATGTCTAAACCTCAGCTCCAATATGACCAGATGAAAAGCAAACACATAAGAAAGAGCCTCTAATTTTCATGTTTAGTGATCACAGTGGTTAAGGCTTATTGGATTATCTAGATTCTAAAAAGATTTGCAGCTGAGTTGGGCAGGAGGGAAATGGAGAGTTGTTGGTCAAAGGGTACAGACTTCAGTTTTAAGATGAATAAGTTCTGGGGATCTAATGTACAGTATGGTAATTATAGTTAACAACACTAAACGTTTTAAATTTGCTTCTCCTAGCAATAGACTTTAAGTGTTCTCATCACAAAAAAATGGTAACTGTAAAGTAATGGATGTATTAACTTGATTGTAGCAATCATTTCACAATGTATACATATATAAAATCATCACATTTTACCTCTTCAAAACATACAATTTTTATTTGTCAATTATACCTCAATAAAGCTAGAAAAAATAAAAATAATCTTGATAATTTTTAAAAAAGATTTGCATTTTTTAAAAAAGCTACTCTACTGAATCCGCTTTCAAAAAGCATTCAAAATGCAATTTGTTGTTCGCAGATCACTGCTGGAAGCCTACAGAAGCTAGTAGATGCTACCACCTCTGTCCTTCAGGTAATTTGCCATTTCAAATTTTCCTCATTTCATTCATGCAGGTCCTTTCCTCGTTTGCTGCAACATTTTCCAGCTTACAAAGCAACCTGTCTCTGCAGCCAGGTCCCCTCACTCTATCCCACCATAACACCAAACAGCTGACTAACTCATTTCTAAAAATGAACTCTACTGAAAACAGCATCGCGCCGATTTAATAATTTGTCAAAGCAGTAGAACCAATTGTTATGAAGTGTGTTTCAGAGTTCAAATGTAAAGGTCCCATGAAGCTAAAGTTTATCTGCTGACAGACAAAGCTGGACAATTAAAAAAAATCCAGACAAGATCCACTTGGCAGATATATTTCTAAAATAGAAACCTCATTTGCTATGCTCATGTATTAGAATTCTTGGTACGCAAGAAAGTTACACTTAAAAAAAATACATTGGTTTGCGTGTTTGAAAGCTCTCTCCAATGGCACTTTCAAGAGATGTGCTTTTTCTTTCCTTTTTTTCAACATGGAAACAAAACAGAATTTAGAATAAGCTTTTTATGCTCATGTGTCAAGCAGTGGAGTCCATAAATCCAGCTATGGCATTCAACTACTAAGAAGTTGCCTTGAACACCAAAAATAAAAGTTTATGCCAAACAGACTATAGCTTCCTATTCCTAGTCCCAGGTGGATAAGGAGCTATCTATCTCTAAAGACCTAAGAAGCTAGAACCTTAAAGAGGGAATACCAACAAATATGTCAAACTACATTTCCAGGTTTTTTCCTGCTCCACTGCTATGTTTTGCAGCACTATTTTGAAATGTATGTTCCAAATACTTGAACTTTTTTTTACAAGAATAAAAAATTTTAATTACAATAAACTACTAAAATATTAGACTGCTCTCAATTTTTTTTTTTTTTTTTTTTTTGAGACCGAGTCTCACTCTGTTGCCCGGGCTAGAGTGAGTGCCGTGGCATCAGCCTAGCTCACAGCAACCTCAAACTCCTGGGCTCAAGCGATCCTCCTGCCTCAGCCTCCCGAGTAGCTGGGACTACAGGCATGCGCCACCATGCCCGGCTAATTTTTTCTATATATTTTTAGTTGTCCAGATCATTTCTTTCTATTTTTAGTAGAGACGGGGTCTCGCTCTTGCTCAGGCTGGTCTCGAACTCCTGAGCACAAACAATCCACCTGCCTCGGCCTCCCAGAGTGCTAGGATTACAGGCATGAGCCACCACGCCCGACCTCAAATATTCTTATGACATCATGAATATCTCATTGTGGGA
Organism: Varecia variegata; assembly: GCA_028533085.1. Lineage (NCBI taxonomy): Eukaryota > Metazoa > Chordata > Mammalia > Primates > Lemuridae > Varecia > Varecia variegata. The sequence goes on along the minus strand of CM052437.1, from coordinate 108,438,499 downwards.
TCTCCATTTTCTTATTTAGCTCCTTTAGTCCCTGTGCCGTTTTAACCCCTTGTTTACAGAAGTTGGTATATAATTTCAATGATTTATTTAGCTGTCAATCTAGAGATCAGTGTTCTTAAGGGTTAAGAATGCCTTATTCCATATTACACCTTCACATGGCTAGTCTTTGCTCCAATTTTTTAAAAGATTAAATTATTTCTTAAAGGCAGAAGGTCAACCTCTCAGTTACCTGATATTTGTCTTTACTCTTTTCCTCCTACATGATCTGCCATCTGCTCTAAAACAGAGAGGTCTTGATATCTATGACATATGATTATTGCAAGGTTATCACCATTTGCCAAATATTGGGCTCTTCAAACTTGTTCTGTTTAGCTTATGGCGCTAGTTTAAAATTGCAGTTGAAATGATTAGAGTAGCTATTGGGCCAACATAGTCTTTGTTTTTCTCATTTTTCAAAGATATAAACTCCCATAACTCAGTTATAAAAAGAACAGCTCCTCCTAAAAATTTGCTAACAATTTTTTCAAAATGAAAGTAATCATTTCACAATAGTCTCCCTTTTTTAATGTCACCTTCTAAAAGCTTTTTAGTTTTTAAAATCAAAGATATATTTATGAATGAAATTAGAAAAACACTTCCTGAAATATCAACTGAATAAATCTATTTCAAAACAAACAAAACACACTAATATCAAAACCATGCAGCATAAGTAATCTTTAAAAAGTGCATACTGTACACATATAGAAGAAAGACATTCTCTGGAGATTGGTGCATACCACATACCAAGCTGGTGTACATTTTGAAAATCTCTATTTTACTATATACAAAAAGGTCATTATAGGTCACCAAATGCACGCTAATTTTTACTATTCACTAAATACATATTACATAATAAATTTTAATGGATCCAAGGAAATCAGTCAATAGTTTGTACAAGTTCTTAAATGGAGGACACATTTACATGTTTCTAAAGCCTCTAACATAAGTAGGAGAAATTTATAATGACTTTTTAAAGAGAAAGAGCCCAAAGTCAAAATGTTTTAAGAATACAGAGGGCCCCAGGCTTATGATGATTCAACTTATAATTTTTCAACTTTACGATGGTACCCATACAACTATTCTGTTTTTCACTTTCAGTACAGTATTCAATAAATTACATTAGCCTGTATTCAATAAATTACATTAGCCTTCACTTGACATGGACGACCTGCCTTGCCACGTGGAAGCCCTGCTGCTGCCCCACAGAAATGCTTTGATTACACACAGTCCTTCATCAGATGAGACCGGTGTCCAGGGCACTGGCTCCTCATCTCACTCAGGCTTATGCCAAAGATGTAAAATTTGGTGCAGATGCCTGAGCCTTAATGCTTCAAGGTGTAGACCTTTTAGCAGATGCTGTAGCCATTACTATGGGGCCAAAGGGAAGATGAGTCGTTATTGAACAGAGTTGGGAAAGTCTCAGAGTATTTTTCTTCAATATTCCCTGATATTTTCTTCTTTCTTAGCTCATTGGGATTACTCAGAAAGACTGTAGTCAATCAGAATGTGGTGCTTCTGTTTAAGGGGAAGGAGCCCAGTGGTACTTAAAGAGAATCCTGGATCCATCATGGTGTAACCTGATGATTTATATCAGTATCTATGATCTATATCTATATCTTTATTGTTGGGACCACTGAACTGGTTAGTTCTATTGTTCAAAGTATGAAAGATGGTATGACTGTTGCAAAGTCAACTGACATAAAGGATGGATATAAAATTATTGGAGCCAAACTTGTTCAAGATGTTACTAATAACACAAATGAAGAGGCTAGGGATGGTACAACCACTATTACTGTATTGGCAAGGAAGGCTTTGAGAAGATTAGCAAAGGTGCTAATCCAGTGGAAATCAGGAAGGGTGTAATGTTAGCTGTTGATGCTACAATTGCTGAACTTAAGAAACAGTCTAAACCTGTGCTAACCTCCCCTTTCCCAACAAAGAAATTGCTCAGGTTGCTACGATTTCTGCAAATGGGGACAAAGAAATTGGCAACATCATTTCTGATGCAATGAAAAACACTGGAAGGAAAAGTGTCATTACAGTAAAAGGATGGCAAAACACTGAATGATGAATTGGAAATTATTGAAGGCATCAAGTTTGATCAAAGCTATATTTTTTCATACTTTATTAACACATCAAAAGGTCAGAAATGTGAATTCCAGAATGTCTTATGTTCTATTGAGTAAAAATAAAATTTCTAGTGTCCAGTCCATTATACCTGCTCTTGAAATTGCCAATACTCACCATAAGCCTTTGGTCATATTTGCTGAAGATGTTGATGGAAAAACTAATTATATGCATTTTAAATAGGCTAAAAGTTGGTCTTCGGGTTTTAACAGTCAAAGCTCCAGGCTTTGGTGATAATAGAAAAGCCAGCTTAAAGACATGGCTATTGCTACTGGTGGTGCAGTATTCGGAGAAGAGGGATTGACCCTAACTCTCGTATACATTCAGCCTCATGACTTAGAAGAAGTTGGAGAGGTCATTGTGGCCAAAGATGATGCCATGCTCTTGAAAGGAAAAGGTGACAAGGCTCAAACTGAAAAACATATTCAAGAAATCATCAAGCAGTCAGATATTATGACTAGTGCATATGAAAAGAGAAAACTGAATGAATGTCTGGCAAAACTTTCTGATGGAATAGCTGTGCTGAAGGTTGTTAGGATAAGTGATGTCCAAGTGAATGAAAAGAAAGAGTTACAGATGCCCTTATTGCTAAAAGAGCTACTGTTAAAGGCAGCATTGTTCTAGGGAGTGGGGCAGTTGTGCCCTATATGGGTGCACTCCAGCCTTGGACTCATTAACTCCAGCTAATGAAGATAAAAAAGTTGGTATAGAGATTATTAAAAGAACACTCAAAATTACCGCAACGACCACTGCTAAGAATGCAGGTATTGAAGGATTTTTGTTAGTTGAGAAAACTGTGTAAAGTTTCTCAGAAGTTGGCTATGAGGCTGTGCTTGGAGTGGAAAAAGGAATCCTGGATCCAATAAAAGTTGAAGAACTGCTTTACTGGATGTTGCTGGGGTGGCCTCTCTGTTAACCACAGCAGAAGTTGAAGTCATCGAGATTCCTAAAGAAGAGAAGGACCCTGGAATAGGTGCAATGTATGGCATGGGAGGTAGTATTGGAGATGGCATAGTGTAATTATTAGAATAGAGCTTTACCATTAGTATTAATGAACTAGGATAGGAAGCTCAAGGCAGTGTTCCTCATCAATAACTTCAGAGAAGTCAGTTGAAGAAAATGACTGAAGAAAAGCCTGATTAATGTTTAAGGACATCACTATAACCATCAGGTACTGGTTTCAGCTGACAATATATAAGTTTACTGTTGTCATTGTCCATTCCGACAAATAATTTGTTTTGAATTTTTGAATAAAAAAATTTGTACATTCCTGATACTGGGTGCAAGAGTCATGTAACAATATACTTCTTTCAAGTTAAATCACTGAGACATTTTTACTAATATTCTGTTAAAATCAAGTTTTTGGTGCTTGAATATCACCAGATGAGAAGTTAAGAAGCAGCCTTTCTGTGGAGAGTAAGAATAATTGTATATATAAAAAGAGAGAAATATCCAATTATGTGACAACCTTTGTGTTACAATTTGTTTAAAGTTAAAAATATTACACTACATATTCAACAACACTTTATTATAAAATAGGCTTTGTTTTAGATGATTTTCCCCAACTGCAGCTAGTGTGTTTTGACCACGTTTAAGGTAGGCTAGTCTAAGCTATGATGTTCAGTAGGTGAGGTGTATTAAATGAATTTTTGACCAATATTTTCAACTTATGACGGGTTTATTAGGATATAACACAATCATAAGCTGAGGGACCCCTGTAGTTAATTTGTTTGTCATCCCATAAGTAATTACAGAAAAATTAGTGATTCTGAAGCCTAAAATGGGTACCGGCACAAGGATAAATAGATCAAGAGAATTGAGAGTCCAGAATACATTCTAATACTTATGCTTAACTGATTTTTGACAAAGGTGCCAAAACAATGGAGAAAGAATAGTTTTTTCAACACGTGGTGGTAGGACAACTGGATATCCACATGCAAAAGAATAAATCTGGACCTCCTACCTTACTTACACCACAAATAAAAATGAGCTCAAAGTATATCCTAATTTAAGAGTAAAAGCTATAAAACACAGGCATTAATCTTCATGACCTTGGATTAGGCAATGATCTCTTAGACACAGTACACCAACAGCACAAGCATCAAAAAAAAAAAAAAGATAAACAGGACTTCATCAAAGTTGGAAACTTTTGTGCTTCAAAGGACACCATTGATAAAATGAAAAGATAACTCATAGGCTGAAGAAATATTTGCAAATCATATATCTGGTAAGGAACATGTATCTAGAATATTAAAAAATGTTTTTAACTCTATAATAAATAACTTACATAAAAATGGGTAAATAATTTGAATAGACATTTCTCCAAAGAAGATAAGCAAATGGCCAATAAGGACATTATTATCATTAGGCAAATGAAAGTCAAAACCACAATGAGATACCACTTAACAAGCACCAGAATGGCTATAATCAAAAAAGCAAACAAAAATGAACATTGGTGAGAATGTACAGAAATTAAAACACTCATTTTCCAGAGAGAATGGGCAGACCACTTTGGAAATGGTACAGCCACTTTGGAAAACAGTTTGATAATTCTTCAAAGTGTTCAACATAGAGTTATATGATCCAAAAATTCCACACTCAAGAGAAATGAAAACACATAGCCACAAAACACTGCACAGAAATGTTCACAGCAGCATTACTTATAATAACCAAAAGGTAGAATTAACCCACTGTCAATCAACTGATAAATAAAATATGACATATCCATACAGTGGATTATTATTGGGCCATGAAAACAAATGAGGTACTAATACATGCATGTACAATATGGATATACCTAGAAAACAAAAGAAAGAAGCCAGACACAAAGGCCACATATTCCATGATTACATTTCTGTGAAATATCCAAGATTTACATGAAATATCTAGAACAGGAAAATTTATAGAGAAAGAAAATACATTAATGATTGGCTAAGGATAGGAGGAAAAAAGAAAGGAAGATTGAGGGTGATTGCTAATAGGTACAATGTTTTTTTTTTCAGGTGATAAATATGTTCTAAAATTAGATTATGTTGATGGTTATGCAGTACTAGAAATACATTAAAAAGTGCTGAACAGTACACTTTAATCTGGTGAACTTTACAGTTTGCAAATGATATTATCAATAAAGCTATTTTAAAAATCTAAAAGAAAGATGACTTAATATCAATTACTTACATTGGCATGTGCAATCACACGATTTCTCATTCCAAAATATCACATATGTACTTTTATCACACCCAGTATACTAAGCCTTGTATAAAATACACTAAGCCTTTTACTATGTGTTTTTTCTTTTCTAATCCAGAAATTGTAACTTAATAATAACATCATTTTTAATTCAATTTTTCAACAGATGATCTGTTTTTATTTTACTCTCATTTCATATACACATAAACATCTTTTTGTGCTTGGAAAGAAATGTCCACAGATGCATTTCTAGAGGACGGAATAGGAAAAAAGGAGAAATCGGAATTCTCTCTCATGGAAGACTGAACATAGAACAACCTGTCAGCCTGCCATAGATAACCAAAGAGATGAACCAAACCCCTGATGCTCTCAACTTTTCAGCATTTGGTGAATTTTTCTTCTTTATTGCTTATCACAACACTGATCTTTCTATAAATTCAAAGTTCTTCCCACACTACCTTGCCAACTCTCAGATGCCAGATTACTTGGTTGTACCAACATTGCTCATCTACTCAGTGAGCTCTGACCCGAACTTCTACATCTACACTGTCCTTTCTATGGATATCTGTAAATGATATCAAATGCTAAGTAAAAGGATGAAGAATATTTTATTGACAGAGTTAAGCCAGACATCCATCCTCAGGCAGATAAGACATTCATGTAGCAAAATTAACATGGTAAACTTCATGAGACTACAGGTATTCCCTGCAGCATAAAAGCAATTATTAAACTTCATGAATACATTGACAGAAATCAACACAAGAAAATCTCACCTTAATATTTTGAGTCTTACATGGACATCAACACTCATATTATCTCTAGTATGTTCTTTTATTCTAATACATTCAAGAAATAGGGAATGACTGTAAAATCTCTAACTCCTGAAATTGGAAACTAGAACTCAAAAAACTGTGACACACAGGAGGGGCACTATTTAAACCAAAGTGATTTATCAATATTTTAAGTATATGATGGGTTATTAAGAAGACAGCAGACATCTTAGAAGCAGACCCTCTAGCCCTAATCAAGCCTTAAGATGACAACTGGAGCTCCAGCCAAGGGCTTTTTACAAAATATTACAGGGATACAAATGTTTTTGGTTACATGTATTGATTTTGTTATGTTTGAGTCAGGGTTATAAGTATGCCCGTCACTCAGATACTGTTCATTGTACCCATTAGGGAGGTTTTTACCCATTCCCTCCTCCCACCGCCCTCCTGATTGATTTCCAGTAAGTTTTGTTTCCCTCTGTGCACATGTGTGCTCATCAGCTAGTTCCAGTTTAATACCGAGTACATGTAGTGTTTATTTTTATATTCTTTAGATACTTTGCTTAGAATAATGGTCTCCAGTTCCATCCAAATTGGTGCAAAAGGTCATAATTCATCCTTCCTCATGGCTGACTAGTATTCCATAAGATACATATACCATATTTTGTTAATCCACTCATGAATTGATAGGCACTTGGGTTGATTTCACATCTTTGCAATTGTTAATTGTGCTCCAACAAACATTTGAGTGCAGGTGTCTTCTTGATAAAATGACTTCTTTTCCTTTGGGTAAATACCCAGTAGGAGGACTGCTGGACCAAATGGTAGGTCTACTTTTAGTCCTTTGAGGAATCTCCATACCATTTTCATAGAGACTGTACTAATTTGCAGTCCAACCAACAGTGTACAAGCATTACATTCTCTCTGCATTCATGCCAGTATCTATTAGTTTTGGACTTTTTAATAAAAGCCATTCTAACTGGTGATATCTGATTGTGCTTTTAGTTTGCAATTCCCTTACAATTAGTGACATTGAGCATTTTTTCACATATTTATTGGGCATTTGTCTATATTCTTTTGAAAAGCTTCTGTTCAAGTGTTTTGCCCATTTTTTAATGGGCTTATTTTTTTCCTTGCAGATTTCCTTGAGTTCTTTGTAGATTCTGGTTATTAGCCCTTCTTTCATCAGATATATAGCTTGTGAATATTTTCTCTGATTTTGTAGGTTGTCTATTTGTTCTGTTGATTATTTCCTTAGCTGTGCAGAAGGTTTTTAATTCAATCAAGTTCCATTTATTTTTGTTGTTGCTGTGATTGCCATTGGGTTTGCCCTAATAAATGCTTCGTCAAGGCCAATTTCAAGAAGGTTTTTCCACCCTTTTCTTCCAGAGTTCTTATGGTTTCATGCCTTACATTTAAATCTTTTATACATTTTGAAATAATTTTTGTGAGTGGTGAGAGATATGGATCCTATTTCATTCTTCTGTACGAAAATTGTCTATCCAATTTTCTCAGCACCATTTATTGAATAGGGCTTCTTTTCCCCAGTGTGTATTATTGCCTGCTTTGTCAAAGATCAGTTGGCTATATGTGGATGGTTTCAAATCTGGGTTCTCTGTTCTGTTCTACTAGTCTATTTTTGTGCCAATACCATGCTGTTTTGGTTACTATAGCCTTGTAATATAGTTTGAAGTCTGGTAATCTGATGCCTCCAGAGTTGTTCTTTTTGCTTAAGATTGCTTTGGCTATTCAAGCTTTCTTCTGGTTCCAAATGAAGCGCAGAATTATTTTTCTTAGAACTGTGAAATATGACATAGGCATTTTGATGGGAATTGCAGTGAATTTGTAATTCACTTTGGATAGTATGGACATTTTATCAATGCTGATTCTACTGATCCACGAGCATGATATGTTTTTCCATTTGTTTGTGTCATCTGCGATTTCTTTCACCAGTGTTTTGTAGTTCTCTTTGTAAAGATCTTTCACCCCGTTGGTTAAGTATATTTCTAGGTTTTTATTTCCTTTGTAGCTATTGTGAATGGTACTGAGTCTTTGATTTGACTCTTAGCTTGACTATTATTGGTGTATAGGAATGCTACTTATTTGTGTACATTGATTTTGTAACCTGAGACTTTGCTGAATTTATTTATCAATTCCAGGAGACTCCTCATGGATTCTTTGGGGTTCTCTAGATACGAGATCATATCATCATCAAAAAGCAATAGTTTGACCTCCCCTTTCCTGATTTGGATATGCTTTCTTTCTCTTGCCTGTTTGATCTGGCTAGGACTCCAGCACTATGTTGAATAGAAGTGGTGACAGTGGGCACCCTTATCTTGTTCCAGTTTTTAGAGGGAATGTTTTCAACTTTTCCCCATTAAGTCTGATGTTGACTGTGGGTTTCTCATATATGTCTTTTATAATCTTGAGATAGGTTCCTTCTATACCTAGTTTGTTGAGGTTTTTTATTATGACAGGGTGATGAATTTTGTTGATTGCTTTTTCTGTATCTGTTGAGATGATCATATGGCCTTTGTTATTGCTTCTGTTTATATGGTGAATCACATTTATTGATTTATATATGTTGAACCATTCTTGCATCCCTGGGATGAAGACTGCTTGGTAATGGTGGATTTTTTATGTGCTTTTTCAGTTCGGTTTGCTAGTATTTTATTGACGATTTTTGCATCTATATTTATAAGGGGTAATGGCCTGTAGTTTTCTTTTCTTTTTTTTGGGGGGGGAGGGGTTGTGTCCTTTCCTGGCTTTGATATCAAGGTGATATTGCCTTCATAGAATGAGTTGGGGAGGATTTCCCTCCTTCTCAAAGATAGGGAATTTCTGCAGTATGGGCACCAGCTCTTCTTTGTAGATCTGGTAAAATTCAGCTGTGAATCTGTATGCTCCGGGGCTTTTTGTTGTTTTTGTTGAAATATTTTTTTTATTACTGCTTCAATCCCATTGCTAGTTATTGATCTGCTCAGGAGTTCTATTTCTTCTTGACTGAGTCTGGGGAGGGTGTGTGTTTCCAGGAATTTGTCCATTTTCTCTATGTTTTTGAGTTTATGTACACAGAGATCTTCACAGTATACACAGTGATACTTTGTATTACTGTGGTACCAGTTGTAATATTTCCTTTTTCATCTCTGATTGAGCTTATTTGGGTCCTTTCTCTTCTATTCCTAGTTAATCTAGCAAGAGGTCATCAATTTTGTTTATTTTTTCAAAGAACTAACTTTCTGTTACATTGATCCTTTGTATTTTGTTTTGTTTTGTTTTCTATTTTGTTTAGATCTGCTCTCATCTTACTTATTTCTTTTCTTTTGCTGGCTTTGGGTTTAGTTTGTTCTTCCTTTTCTAGTTCCTTGAGATGTGTCATTAGATTGTTAATTTGTGAACTTTCTGTCTTTTTGATGAAGGCATTTAAGGCTATGAATTTTCCCCTTAGGACTGCTTTTGCTAAATCCCATAGATTTTGGTAACTTGTGTCTCCTTTGTCGTTCAGTTCAAGGAATTTGTTTATTTCCATCTTACTTTCATTATTGACCCAATAATTGTTCAGCAGCAGGTTACTTAATTTCCGTGACTTTGTATAGAATTGAGTGTTTCCCTTGGAATTGATTTCCAGTTTTATTTCACTGTGGTCTGAAAAGATACACAGTATGATCTCTATTTTTTTCGAATTTTTTGAGATATGTTCTGTGGCCTAAGATATAATCAAAGTTGGAGAATGTTTCATGGGCTAATGAGAAGAATGTATATTCAGTATGTTTTGGGTAAAATATTTTGTAAATGTCTGTTAGGCTCATTTGTTCTAGAGTACCATTTAAGTCCAGTGTTTATTTATTTTCTGCTTGGAGGAGTTGTCCACTTCTATCAGTGGAGTATTGAAATCCCTGAAAATCTCAATACTGCTGTTTAACTCTTTGCTTAGATCTAGTAGCTTTTGGTTTATGAATCTGGGTGCTCCTGTGTTAGGTGCATAAATATTTAGGATTGTTATGTCTTTTTGTTGATTTGTTTCCTTTACTATTATCTTTGTCTTTCTTTACTGTTGTTATTTTAAAGTCTATTTTATCTCATATGAGAATGACTATACCTGCTTTCTTTTGGTTTCCATTTCCATGAAATGTTTTTTCCATCCCTTCATCTTGAGTCTGTATGAGTCCTTGTGAGTTAGATGTGTTTCCTAAAAACAGCAGAAACTTTGGTTGTATTTTTTCATCAATTCAGCCAGCCTGTGTCTCAAGTGGGACATTCAGACCACTCATGTTGATTGTTAGAATTGATATGTGGGATCCTGTTCTAGTCATCCTGTTGTGTAATAACTTACTGCTTTGTTTTACCTGTTGTGCGATTGTTTTATATGAACTCTGACTTAAGCTTTTGGGTGGTTTTACACTGGTGGGTGTCTATTGTGCTAATCCATGTATAATGAGGTTCTGAGTATTTCCTGTAGGGCAGGTCTGATCTTGACAAATTCCCTTAGTGTTTGCTTGTCTCAAAAAGTCTTTATTTCTGCTTCCTATATGAAACTTAGTTTTGTAGGATACAAAATTCTAGGCTGTCAGCTGTTCAGTTTAAGAAGACTGAAGGTGGGGACCCAATCCCTTCTGGTTTGTAAGGTGTCAGTTGAGGAGTCTGTAGTTAGCCGGATGGGTTTTCCTTTGTAAGTTGTTTGATGTTTTCACTTCATGGCTCGCAGGAGGTTCCTCCTTTGTGTTGACTGTGGCCAGTCTGATGACTATGTGTCTTGGTGATTGTTTCTTTGCAATGAATCTCCCAGGTGTTCGTTGAGCTTCTCTTAGCTGGATGTCTAAATCTCTAGCAAGACCAGGGAAGTTTTCCTCAATTATTCCCTCAAATAAGTTTTCCCGCCCTGTGAGTTTTCTTTACCCTGAGGGATGCCTATGATTCTTATAGTTGGCCATTTTACATAATGCCATACTTCTTGTAGGCTTTGTTCATTCCTCTCAAGTCTCTGTTCTTTATTTTTGACTGAGTTAATTCGAAAGAGTTGTTTTCAAGCTCTGAGATTCTTCTGCCTGGTCTACTCTATTCTTAAAACCTTCCACTGTGTTTTGTATTTCCTTAAATGAATTTTTCACTTCCAGTTCTACTTGGTTTTTTTAAAAATATGTCAATCTCTTTAGTGAATTTTTCATTCATTTTCTGATTGTTTTTCTGGTTTAAGATGTTTCCCATTTTCTCTTGGATTTCATTGAGCTTCCTTACAATCCATATTTGGAGTTCTTTATCTGTCATTTCAATATTTTCATTTTAGTTGGTATCTATTGCTAGACAGCTGGTGTTCTCTTTTGGGGGTGTCCTTTCACTCTGATTTTTCATACTTCTGGAGTTCTTTCACAGATTCCTTCTCATCTGGGGCAGCTTTCACTTCTTACTTTTGCATTTTCTTTTGTTTAGATGGGGCTCTTTTTTTTCCTTTCCCACACAATCATAAAGGAGGGTCTGTAGCCTATGTTGGGTAAGAACCTTTGGCTTTGCTTGTGGGTACTTTGACGAGGGTCTAGGTTCTGGATGGATGCTTTGGTTATTGATATCCTTAGTGTCATGGTTTTCTCAGTTGCTAGTTTTTTGTAGGCTATAGCAGTGGTGAGCTATGTGTATGGGCAGATTCCCTGTCTCTCTTTGATGAGGGAGTATGGAGAGTATGGAGGTCTTTGAGGTCCTTCCTCTTTCCCTGGCGCTGTGGTCTTCCTAACATTGTGAAATGTACTGGCATCCCCAGGTTAATCTCTGAGACAGTAGGTGGTGCTTGTGGGTAAGAATCAACCACATCCTATATGACTGAGTCAGTAAATGATGCAAAGGGATATGCAAATTTACCTCCCTGTCAGTAGGTAGTGCTTGCTGTAAGGAACAAGTTACAGTGTTGTTTTGGGACTGGTGACTAGCTCTAGCCCCTCAGGAAAAGCACTTGAATGTCCCAGGTGGTGGGTGGGGTCCTGGAACTTCCAGGTGAGTCCTTATTTTCTACCACAATAGAGCTGGGTTGGGGGAGTGACGCTTGGCAGGGCTGGGTTGGGTGAGCCTGCTCTCAGGCTCCACAAAAGCTGGCAAGGTAGCTGTTTCAGTGGGGGTCAAAGGTCCACTCCCAGGCTTCTGAGGAAAGCCAGCATGGAGGGACTGAGGTGACCCCACCTAGTCAGAAAGTCTGCTTGTGGAGGCAGGGGCTATGTAAGATCCACAATATGAATGTTTGGAGAGGGTTTCACTCTTCTCCTCCCTCCCACCCTGCTCTGCAGTTTCTGCCAGCATCTGCTGGCAGGCAGGAGCTCAAACTAGCTGAGCTCCCCAGAAATGACGCTGCAGGCTGAGGGCTTCCCTGTCCAGGATCCTGCCCTAGGCTGAGAACATGGTGTTCCTTTACGGGGAGGGGTACTCTGCAAGTGCGCTACAGCTGGGACCCACACTGAGCTCTCTTATCAGTTCTGTCCACGCAGGCTCCCTCATCTCCCAACATTAATTCACAAATCTCCCCTTTGTGCCCCTGAGCAACACAATCAAGTCCTAGGGGTACAGGATCTGACCCATGGGCCTGTCCCCAGATCCCCAAAAATCAATCCCTGACCACGCCAGGGAGAAGCGTGCTGGTCCCAAATTGCCTATGGGGTGCTGAAGCAGGTTTGATGTTCCTCCACTTTGGGATGTGCCCTGATCTGACGGAGCAGCCAGGCAGGCAGCACTGGGGAGGGCTAGTGAGCAGGGACCTCACAGTCCAAGCCCTTAGTTCTCTGCAGGTCTTTAAGAGGAAAGGTTTGGGCCCCACTCTCCATGGAATCCCTATCAGAGGGGAAGCAGCAACTCCTGAGAGCCTCAGCTGAAGTCTCTCTTTTGGCAGCCATGGGTAGGGGAGAGGCAGGGAAGGAAAACTAACTCTCTGACTGTCTCTGTCCCTCTCTGCTGAAGGCAGCTGACCTGCAAAGTCCAGGCTCTGGGGTCACACATGTCCCCCAAGACCCACTGGCCCCCTGTGGCTCCCACAGTCTGGGCCGCAGTTGGGAAACGTTTGTGTAGGGATGAGCATAATGAAAACTGAGGGGCTGAAGCCCCATGGGGAAGACAAAGGTGCATGGTAGGTGGAGAAGCAATATGGCGCCAGTTGTCTCAGCTCAAGTCTGTGGTGACAGGAAGTACCCCAAGGGGGCTGGCAGCCTGGTGATTTGTCCGTAAGAAGTTCCCAGTTCACTGGGAGCAGCACGGCAGTAGCTTTTGGACTTGCCAGCCAGTATTTTGATTGTACCCTCCTGACAGACCTTCAGCTAAAACACTTAAATTTTCAAACTATGAGATAAAAAATATTTGTTGTTTTAAGCCATTAACAACAAAAAAAAGCAGTGACCCATTCTTTACCCCACTGAGTTTTAAATAAAAACACATGGGTTCAAATCACAGCTAAGTGAATTTATGCTACATTGCACACAAAATTTCCTAGCCAGAAAAGTATTCAGTAAAGAAATATGAATAGAATTTTAAAGCTATTCTTTCCTGAGGCTGACAAAATCAAGTAAAATTGTTATTTTTTCAAGAGTGGGTGAGCTGAGGATCTAAGCTAGGGAATGTGAAAGTAAGTCTGTAATTCCCATTATTTAGTCCTGTGGACATTTTACACAAAGGAAATGAGACTAGAGTCTATGGGTAACAGTGGGCTGTGAGGTGGGAGAAGGTGGGGCTCTCTAGCAGCAATCAGAACTGGTACAATCTTGGCTTCATGCCATGAAATGAAGCAACCATTGCAAGTGAGGTAACAGATGCTCTCCTCCTTTCATTCTATGAACTATGAGACCAAGAGAAAACGACAGATAACTATCATAAAACGTTTAAAGCCATTCGGTAGCTGGGCCTCAACGTAGCCACTCCATATTTCTATACTTCTATAGAAATAACCACAGACTACCTCCTTTTCACTAGTTCTAAAATGAATATAAATAATATTCAATGGTCCAGTATGGTAATAGTAGTTTAAAAAATACTTCTGGCTAATAAAAATAGACAAAAAAAATTGACTTGACTTATTCTACAAGCAGAAAGATTCTTTGATTTGTGAATATACTATATCTATAAACAGAAATGTACAGAAAGGTTTCACTCTCTTATTTTATAAATAGGACTGAGATAAAATTGCTCTAAAAGTTTATCAAGGCATTTTCTACAAGGGGGGAAAATCACTAGTTTAATCATTCTTTTGTTACTTTTAAATGCTGCCTCTTTTTTTGTGGAAGAGACAATATTTCAAAGCTCCAGATGGTAGTTTGAGTAACATCTTTTTCTCATCCTAGATCTACTTCAAAGGAATGTAGTAACAAACACTGAGGCCACAACTCCCCCAACAGATGATGGTATTATAATTTCATTACATTTGTCTTTCTCAAATTTCTCCTAACAAATAGTCAGACATTAAAAATATTAAGGATAAATTAGAGAGCAAACACAACACCCCTCAAAGGCTACATGTCAAGGTACAGCCACAGAGCACTTACCTTCTTCCCTCCAGTCACAAACTGCTTACAACTGGATCTCACAAAATGTGGGTGTACAGCAACGATCTACAAGAGAAGAAGGACCCAGTGATGGTTTAGGAGTCATGCTTAAAGCACAGAATGGAAACCCTTTATACATTATAAGTGGCATGATCTAAACATTACCCTGATATCTTAGTAGGAAGTAATGTACTCAGGCAATATTCTGCAACAACTGATGACATCTAAGTTTTGCTCTTATGTAAAAAGCTTTCATCTCTGAAGCCAGGTCAAAGTTGAAAGACTGGAATAAATCAGCTCTACTTTCTGGCCGAATGAGGACCTCTCTGAGTGGAGAATGCCTCTCTTCTAGAGGCAACAAAAGAAGTTAATGAAGGCACCAAGATGTCTCCACTGTAACTGAATACAATTCATAGAAGAAACCCAGAGAAAGAACCCAACTAACTCCTTGTCCAAGATGCCTCCCAGTGATGGATGGCACTAAGTGGCAAGGCAGCCTCCCAGATATTTAGCACAGTTATACCAAGACCCCATCAGTGGGAGAGACAACAGAGCTGTAGGACCCAAGATCTACAGAGCAAACTGTTCGGGACTTTCCCTTCTGCCCACAACCTAAGTTCCAGTCCCACAGCTCTCGTCCGTTTCCCACACAGCCAATGTCCTCCCAGCCCCTTGTTACTGAGGTTTCTCCTAAGGCCACCCACTATCCCTTTTTCCTATTTAACTCATTTTCCAGTGGCTTTATAATTATATAACATCATTAACATGGTGGGGGGAGGTGACAGCAAAGGCAACAGGGACATTCTAGTGGCTCCACTCAGTGCAACTCGGTCTTCAGGGCTCATCTGCTGTGGCTGTAAGCCTGCATGTACTCTGCCTCTTTCTCCTTTTATCCCCAAACCACCCATGAAATCACCAACATAACAAATTAGTTTTTTCTAACTTAACAAAGAGAATATTTCTAGGTGCACACATACACACAAACATCCCATACAATTATACTTTTACAAACTTTCAATTAAATACATTTTATATTCTTACTAATTAATACATTTCCCTCTTCCAATGGAATAGATTAAGATTCCTCTTCCTACACTGTCATTTTTAGGGCTTAGCACATGACCCCTCATTCCTCTACTCATTCCCACCTCCCAGGTTAGCCCTTCTTCCCTTCAGCATTTTCCTAACCTATCCTAAACACCAATATAGAAGCATTTACACATTCTGTTGTTTCACATTCTTAACATCACTCACAAGAGTCCTTTCAGCTCTCTTGTAATGGGTAACTCTAGATAAGAGACTTATTTCACATGTCTCCTCTGCTCTCTAATTATATTACCTTACCCCTTTCTCCCCTTAAGGTATCAGAAATAAAGCCATCAGAGTCACTGTCCTCATCTGCTCCTCCTTTACCGCCCAACTTCCCAATAGTAGGGCTCAGCCTCATCACTTTCGTGCCTGTCTCACAGGCAGTGGGAATAGGACTCTTTTCCAAGATTATCCTCCCTTGTTAATTTGTTGATCTTATTGCTTAGTGCTGCTCTATTCAGTATTCCCTTTCTTTATTTTCCTCTCTACTGATTTTCACCATCAACCAAAACATGATCTGTAGAAATCTTCCCTGGACATTGTTCCTTTCTATCAGATACCTCTTATTTATTACCAAATGTCTTGAAAGAAGAGTCTTCACTGGTGGTTTCTAATTCTTTGCCTCCAATTTACTTCTTGGTATATGGTGAGCCTCCTGCTCTTGAAACTGTCCTTACCAAGGTCACCAGTACCTTTAAAATTACCAAACAAAATGCCCTTGTTTCAGGCCTCCCCCCATTTAATCTCCACACTGCCTTTGGCACTGCTGCCCACTCCCTCTTGGAAACCCTCTCTCCTTTGTCTTCACTGACACCACTCTTCTGGATTTCCTCCAGTCCCTCCAACTGCTTCTTCTTAGACTCCTTCACTGCTTTTATCTTCTACAGCCTGAGTCTTTAAATTAGAGTATTCCAGAACATCACCACTATCAGTCATCTTCTCTTCTTACTCTGTAATCTTAAACTAGATAATATCTTTAAAAATGCCTTCAACTTATGCAACTGTGGTTGTCAACTTTGTGTTTAAGGGCCAATCTCCATCCCGAGGTCCACACTCATGTTTCTAAAACCTCTGTAACATCCCTACCTGATACACTATGGTAATACCTAAACTCAAGACCAAACTAGCCTTGTCCTTACTGAAACCATCCCTTACTGCAATTGGTGGCATTCCCGCACACCGTTCCCAAAACGATAACCTGGACTGACCCTCAGCTCTCGCACCTTTCATTACTCTCATCCAAGCCATCACTAATGTAAGCTGGTCTATCTAGTAAAGGCTGTCCAGAGAAATTTCTTCCACTATCACTCTTTTTATTGAGATCCTGTCCCTGCCAAGAGTATTGCATTAGCCTTCTAAATTGTTTCTTGTCCCAATCACTCTCCATTCTGGTAAATTCAGTTTTCTAAAAGACACATCAGATCCTATCTCTCCTTTACCTATTGGCCAATAAATGTTTGAATTACCAGGTGAAAAAAATAAATGACCACTTCTTTTAACAACTAAAAGAGACACTTTGCCAAAATTGCTATCTTGCCTCTTGCCTATCTGCCCTTCAATCTATACCATATACAGTTACCATATTAATTTTTCTAAATCTTAGCTCAGTTTATGTCACTTCTGTGTACTTAAACATTCAATAATTTCTCCTTATCTACCAGATGGAACCCAAATTCCTTAGCCTGCATATAAAACCAGCCCCAATCTTGCCAAATCAGTACTTTATGCACCATGTAAACTAGACTATTTGCCACTTCCTGAACATAATTTGAACTTTCTCTCCTTTCCTTTCTATTATGTTGTCCTTCCACATGGAAAGCCAGCTCCTCCATCAGCCCCTGTCCACATATTAAAACCAAGAGAAACATCACTCCATCAGTGAAGCCATCATTAACAAGAACAGCTAATAGTGACTGTTTCTAGGTTTGGACTCCTTAAAATTGTTTCTACCTTTTTGAATCTTTAATCATAGTTTCTCTGTGTGTGTGGGTGCACGTGTGTGTGTGATTTCACCCACTACAACAAAAGCCCCTGGGGACACACTGGAGACCTCAGTCACAAAATATACATCCTTTCTTCCTTCATAGCAGCCAAATAGTATCTAGTACATCACAAGTGTTGAATAGATACTTACTGACAAAATACAGTACTGGTAGTGCTCAAATTATTGTGATCCTTATTGGTTCAGTCAAAAAAAATCCACAGAAAAATTAAAATTTGCCGAATACTTACTTTAATGGGACAGTCAAAAGTCTCATGAAATTCTTCTCCAGAATACAGTCCAAATACTTGCACCTAAAAAGTTAATGGATTATGTCAGCTCACTGTAACAGGAACAGAGAATGCTGCTGAGTCAGTGAGAACACATACTATCAATAAGAAAAAAAGGAAAACATTTAATAATTATAAAGCCCTATGACCTCTATTAAATATCCAAACAAAAACAATCCCATCAGGGTGAGAGTACTTTGCTGCAATTAAGCTTTTATAAGCCTCCCATGGATAGAGTTCACTTACCACAAATTTGTTTTATTAATGCATGCCAACTTTTAAAAACAAAATAGAATGCAATGTTAATAATACTCTTTTATGAACTTTCCACAGAATATCCTTAACAGAACTATTTTTTCGTCCCTTAAAGGAAAGAGGAGCTTCTTTTTTGAGTCACTCATTCATATATAATATATATATTTTTGTATGTATTATATATATTTTACATAAATATAAAAAAACAAATCAACCAGGTAGATCAATGTGGTAGGAGATTAGGTGAACTGCATTTCATTTATAATCTTATGCTGAATCTACTGAGACTCTATAAGTGAAAGATTGAGGTTCCTACTTATCAGTGCCTCCCTTCAAGTTCATATACACTACTTTATTCCTACTTAATATTTTTTCTGACTGCTTTACTTAACAACAAAAACAAAACTGAAATACAATATACATACTATAAAGGACATAAATCCTAAGTTTATAGCTTGAAAAACTTTGGTGACATGAATATAACCCTGCAACCACTATCCTGATCAAGAAATAGAACACAAATTTCTTCTTCATGTCCCTTCCCAGTAAATAACACCTCCAAACTAAACACTATCCTGAAATGTACTGCCAAGGGTAAGTTGTTCTAGTGTTTGAATGCTATAAAAATGGAATCATATACTATTTCACTGGTTTATTTCATTCAATATTTCCCAACTTTTCATTGTTTTCCTTACCCACACTGCTGCATATAGAAGTAGTTGGTCTTTTGTTGTTACTCTGTAGTATTTCAATGTATGACTATATCACAATGCATGTATCCACCTTCCACTGATGGAACAACATTGGGTTATTTCCAGATTGGGGGTATTATGAAGAATGCTGAAATGAATACACTTTACAAATCTTTTGGTGCACTTATATACATATTTATAGAGGGTATATAACTAGGAATGAAACTGCTAAGTCATAGATTATACATACATTCAAATTTAATAGAGAGCCAAACCATTTCACAAAGTGGTTTTAATTAATTTACACCCTCATCAGCAGAGCCTATGAATTCCATGAACTCTCAAAGACTTGCAGTTAACTAATAGTATTAAGGCAAATGGGAACCATTTCCCAACACTTGAAAAGTGTTCACTTGTTCTGGTCTTCAGGATAGTGGTGTTATTTTTTCCTTAAATTCTGTAAAAATTCACCAGTGAAGCCATCTGGGTCTAATGGCTTTACTACAGTCTGAATGTTTGTGTCTCCCCAAATTCATATGCTGAAACCTAATCCCCAAGGTAATGATATTGAGAGGTGGGGTCTTTAGGAGGTGATGAATTTATGAGTGGAGCCCTCATGAATGGGATTAGTGCCCTTATAAAAAAGAGGCCAGGGTAATGAGCTAGGCTTTTGCTCTTCTGCCTTCTGCCACACGAGGACACAGCATTCATCCCTTCCATGTGAGGATACAGTGACAAAGCACCATCTTGGAAGTAGGGAGAGCAGCTCTCACCAGACACTGAATGCTGGTGCCTTCATATTGGACTTCCCAGTCTCCAGAACTGTGAGAAATGAATTTCTGTTGTTTATAAATTACTCAGTATAAGTTATTCTATTATAGCAGCACAAATGAATTAAGGTCAGCTTCTTTGTGAGAAGGTTCTTAATTATAAATTCAATTTTTAAAATAGATATAGGAATATTCGGATTTTCAATCTCTTCTTGTTTTTAATCCTGGCAAGTTGTTAATGGTTCATTCTTTCAAGTCACAAGCAGGAAACTCATTCATTCATGTTATGGTATCGTTTTTGGAGACAGATTCATGCATTAAAAGTAAAAATATTTAGGGCACTCATGTTGTGAATACTGTTTTTATAAACTTGTGCCAAGTATGTTATCTGGGTTCCACAAACAGCAAATGATACAATGTAAATTAGAGGGAACTTGATTTTCCCTGAGGTTCTCTTTTGAAATGTACTCTTGACACAGCAAATACATGTATGCCCCATGACCACCTTGCTTCACATGGTTCAGAGAATATAATGTCACTACTTTATTTATTTTTATTTCAAAATATTAAGGGGTATAAAAGTTTTTGTTACATGGCTATCTTGTATAATGCTTAAATCAGGGCTTTCGGTGTGTCTGTCACCAGAATAGTGTTGTTATATTCAATAGCTAGGTTTTTATATGGCATTTCCCCTGCAAACCTCCCCCTTCTTGGTTTCCAATGTCCTTTATATATCTTTGTGCCTGTTGTGTACCAACCATATAGTTCCCACTTACTAGTAAGAACATATGGTGTTTGGTTTTCCATTCATGAGATACTTTACTAAAAATAAGGGTCTCTAGTTCAATCCAAGTTGCTGTGAACAACATTATTTCATTCCTTTTTATGGCTGAGTAGTATTCCATGGTATATATACCACATTTTCTTTATCCACTCGTGAATTTATGGGCATTTAGGTTGTTTCCACATCTTTGAAACTGTAAGTTGTACTGCGATAAACATGTGAGTGCAGTTGTCTTTTTGATAAAATGACTTCTCTTCCTTTGAGTAGACACCCAGCAGTGGGATTGCTGGATCGAATGGTAGGTCTACATTTATTTCATTGAGTAATTTTCATAATGTTTTCCACAGAGGCTGGACTAATTTGCAGTCCCACCAACAATGTATAAGCATTCCTATCTCTCTGTATCCATGCCAGCATCTGTTGTTTTTTGACTTTTTAATAATGGCCACTATGATAGGGGTAAGGTGGTATCTCATTGTAGTTTCAATTTGTATTTCACTGATTATTACCGACGTTGAACGTTTTTTCATATGTTTGTAGGCCATTTCTCAATCTTCTTTTGAAAAACTTCTGTTTATGTCTTCTGCCCAGTTTTTGATAGGGTTGTTTTCTTCTTGCTGATTTGTTCAAGTATCTTGTAGACTCTGGATATTAGTCCTTTGTTGGATGCATAGTTTGTGAATATTTTCTCCTAATCTGTAGGTTGTCTATTCACTCTGTTGATTATTTTCATTGCTGTGCAGAAGCTTTTGAATTTAATTAAGTTCCATTTATTTATTTTTGTTGCTGCTGTATTTGCCTTTGTGCTCTTAGTCATAAATTGTTTGCCCAGACCAATGATATAAGAGTTTTTCCTACGTTTTCTTCTAGAAATTTTACGGTTACATGCCTTACATTTAAGTCTTTTATCCACATTGAATTAATTTTTGTGAGTGGTAAGAGACAGGGATTCTGTTTCATTCTTCTGTATGTGGCTATCCAATTTTCGCATCACCACTTATTGAATAGAGTTTCCTGTCCCCAGTGTATGTTGTTGTCTGCTTTGTCAAATAACAGTTGGTCATAGGTATATGGTTTTATTTCTGGGTTCTCTATTCTGTTCCATTAGTCCACATCTCTACTTTTATATCAGTACCATGCTGTTTTGGTTACTATAGCCTTTTAGTATAATTTGAAGTCATACAATGCGATGTCTACAGATTTATTTTTTTGCTTAGGATTGTTGTGGCTATTAGGGCTCTTTTTTTGTTCCAAATGAAGCTATGGATTATTATTTTTTAAGTCTATGAAATAAGACATTAGTATTTTGATGGGAACTGCAATGAATTTATAAATCACTTTGGGAAGTATACATTTTTAATGTTTATTCTGCCAATCTATGAGCAAGGGATGTTTTTCCATTCACCTCCTTGCTTAAGTATATTCCTAGGTATTTTTCTCCTTGAATTGACTCTCAGCTTGATTATTATTAGCATATAGAAATGTTACTGATTTGTGTACACTGATTTTGTAACCTGAGACTTTGCTGAATTTACCAATTTTAGAAGTCTTTGGTGGAGTCTTCAGGGTTTTCTACATACAGGATCATATCCTCAGCAAACAGGCATAGTTTGATTCCTCTTCCCCAATTTGGATGCTCTTTACTTCTTTCTCTTGCCTGATTACTCTGGCTAGGACAGCCAATACTATGTTGAATAGAAGTGGTGACAGTGGGCATCCTTGCCTTTTTATGATTCTTAGGGGGAATGTTTTCAATCTTCCCCATTTAGTATGATATTGGCTACGAGTTTGTTGTATATGGCTTTTATAATTTTGAGGTATATGTCCCCTCCATGCCTAGTGTGTTGAAGTTTTTTTATTATGAAAGGGTGCTGAATTTTATCAAATGTTTTTTCTGCATCTATTGAAATAATCCTATGGTCTTTGTTTTTGCTTCTGTTTATGTGGTGAATCAAGTTTATTGATCTGTGTATGTTGAACCATCCTTCCATCATCCCTGGGATGAAACCCACTTCATCATGATGAATTATCTTTTTGATGTGGTGTTCAATTTGTTTTGCTAGTATTTTGCTGAGGATTTTTGCATCTATTTTCATAAGGGATATTGGTATGTAGCTTTCTTTTTTTGTTGTTTCCTTTCCTGGCTTTGGTATTAGAGTGATACTGGCTTCATAAATGAGTTAGGGAGGATTCCCTCCTTCTTGATATTATGGAATATTTTCTGTAGTGTAGGTAACAGTTCTTCTTTGCAGGTCTGGTAGAATTCAGATGTGAATCCATCTGGCCTAGGACTTTTTTTGTCCAGAGATTTTTTTATTACTGATTCAATCACAACTCTTGTTATTGGTCTGTTTGGGATTTCTATTTCTTCCTGATTCAAGCTTTGGAGGTTGTATATATCCAGGAATTTATTCATTTCCTCTAGGTTTTCTGATTTGTTTGCATCAAGGTTTTTGTAGTATTCACAGACAATATTTTGTATTTCTGCAATATTAGTTACAATGTCTCCTTTTTCATTTCTGATTGAGCTTATCTGAGTCTTTTTCCTTCTATTTCTGGTTAATCTGCTAGTGGTCTATCTTTTCAAATAACCAACTTCTCTGCTGAGAAGTCTTCTGTTAGCCTGACAGGTTTTCCTTGTGAGGTTAGTTGTTGCTTTCATCTTGCAGCATGTAGAACTTTCTCCTTCATTTTGACTTTGCCACGTTGATGATTATGTGTCTTGGAAATGTCCTGTTTGCTATGAATCTTTCTGACATTCGATGACCATGTTGTATCTGAATATCTGAATCTCTGGCAATACTAGGGAAGTTCTCAATAATTCCCTCGAATAGGTTTTCCATGCTCTTTGCTTTTTCTTCCTCTGGAATACCTATAATTGATATTTTAGCTAATTTCACATAGTCCCATATTTCTCTTGAGTGATTGTTCATTCCTCTTTATGCTTTTCCTATGTTTTTGACTGACTGTGTTAGTTCAAAAGTCTTGTCTTCAAGCTCTGATATTCTTTATTCTGCTTGGTTTAGCCTGCTGTTGAAGCTTTTTGATGTATTTTATATTTAATAATTCCCTCAATGATTCTTTTACTTCTTATATCTTTTCTTATGTTGTCTCCTTATTGAGTTTTTCATATTTTTCATTCATGTCCTGAAATACTTTTTTGGTTTCTTTGTTTTGGTTTTCAACTTTGTCTTCAATTCCACTTATCTTGTTTGCCATCCATATTCTGAATTCCATTTCTGACATTTCGACAATTTCCTTTTGGTAGGGGTCCATTGCTGTGGATCCATTGTGATCCTGTGGGGGTGTTGAACTAGCTTGTTTTTTTCATGTTGCTAGAATCATTTTGCTGGTTTCTTCTCATCTAGAACCTCTTCTCTCAGCTCAGGACTGATAGGTCTCTGGTGCACCTATTCTCCTTTGCTAGGAACTCTCCTACCTAGTGAGGAGGAGGAGAAATCCCTGGATAGTGGTTTTGTGTCCTATTTAAGAGCACTGACCCGGTGGGAGAAGGGTGGAGGCACTGAGAGCCTGTAACTAACTCAGATGTTCTCCTGCATCCTCTCATTCCCCTGTGGTTTTCACAGTGAAAATTGGTGCTAGGGGATATTTGTTTAGATTCGTGGGTTGGGCACCAGGCCACTGTTGAAAACTTGGGCAGAGGGCTAGGCAAGTCACTCTCTACAGAAGTGGGTGGCATTTCCTTGTAGGATTCCTGGGTGTGTTACAGGACTTCAGCCAGTGGTGGGGTGGGTCACAGGACCTTATCACTATCCTTGAGGACTAATCAGAAGCAAAAAATGCCACTATCATACCTAAACTAGGGGCTGGAGGAGAAATTGCTGAAGGTGACAATGCAAGAATAGAACTCTTAAGTCAGTTTCTTTTACTAAGTTTCACCAAACAACATTTTCCTCAACTGTTCTCATATTCTACTTCAGTAAGGAAAACATTGTAACTTCATGAGACAAATCTCATAAACGATATTAGTATCAGTATAAGGATGATTTGTAAAACCTTCAATATTTTGGTTCATTTCACTACTGGGACATCCCAAACCAGCTGGTCATATGTTATAATACTAAAGCTAATAAAATCCAAAACACTTCCCCCCTCTCTCCTTATTTATTTTGCCATTTTGTTAGTGAAAATCACAATCATCTGTGAAGGGAATCCCTTGACTGACAGTCCCAACCCCCATCTGTGGCCTGTTAGGGAAATAGGTTTGCAATCACTACCTGAGCTCTGCATCTCCCCTGCCCCACAATAACCTCCCCAGTCCGTGCAAAAACTGTCTTCCATGAAATCAGTCCCTGGTGCCAAAAAGGTTGGGGACTGCTGGCCTAGTGAGTTTTGGCTTATAGGAAGATCTCATCTGAGATAGGAATCACATAATTAAAGGCTAAAATAGAGAGGATCCTTTTGTACATGGAATCCCCTGTAGCCCCCACCTAAACAACTTCCCAAAACTTGCCATCAAAATAACTAATGAAAAAGAAAACAGATACATAACAATTAGCCATATAGCCAATCTCCTGCTAAGTCTTGGAAGAGTTCTCATTAACTACAAACCCAGAGAACAATATGATTACTGCAGAAGTTATGTGACACTACCTGAAATAAAGAAAATTCACCCTCATCAAACAGTAAGGTGTGTAACCCTTTTCTACTTTAGCATGGAAATCTATGTATTTGCCAACCAGAAAACTAGACAACAGCCCATCTGGTATAGAGGAACTATGATTGAGGTGGCCAGAGTGCTATATAACCCTTCCAGTTAGTATTTATCTTGAAAGAACCTCTCTCAAACCCCAGCTTCCAAATAACAACAGGTCAAGAATCAGAAGAGGGATGGATGTGTGAACTGTCATTGCTAAAGGGACCACAGTAGGGGAGATGCTGGTTTTCATATTCTCCACCCAGGTGGAATATCAGAGACGAGGGAGTTGTGACAGCAGAGTGCTGCCCTCACTGAATTCCTCTACTCAAAAGAAATCGAGCTCATTTTAGGGCCTCCATTGTTGATCTAAGAAGGTGATTCTACAACACCCAAAATAATAACAAGCAGGGCCAAAACAAGTCAGACGCGGAATCTGTTAACCCAGGTTCAGAAAGCACTCTTTTCCCTGTTCAGAGTAAATAAACAAGCAAACAAAAATATATGCAAGGTCTATTAAAAAAATACTGCAGAACAATATTCCAAAGACTCAGAGGGAGAAAACCATGTCTCTAAAAACGTTTTAATAGTAACCAGAACCCAAAGAAAAATTAGAAACCTGTTTGGCAACCTCAGTAAAATAACCAGACCTCTATGAACCTGGAGCAGAAAAACAGGATGATGATAATGATTATGATGATAGCTTACAATTACTAAGTATTTCTTCTATTCTCAGTGCTATTCCAAACAATTTATATATATTAACTCATTTAATCCTCTGAATTATCAATGAAGTAAGCAGGTACTGTAATTATCCCCATTTTACAGGGGAGGACAGAGATTGAGGCACAGAGAAGCAGAAATAACTTACTGGACATCACACAGCTAAAAAGTGGCAAGAAATTCCACTCCTAAGCACTAGATCATATTGCCTGACACTCTAAGGCCGCAGTCCCCAATCTTTTTGGCACCAGGGACCGTTTTCATGCAAAAAGATTTTTCCATGGACCAGGGTGGGGAAGGTTTCGGGATGATTCAAACGCATTACATTTATTCTGTACTTTATTTCCATTTATTTCCATAATTAAATAATTATACAACTCACCACAGGTTGGAGACTCCTGCTCTAGGGCATATAATACGTTATAATTTAGAAAAAGTAAATACATATCAGGCTGATATGAAAATAGAGCTGGGAGAGAGAGAAAGATTTCAGGAAAACTAAAAATGTAAAATATAACAAAAATCTACTCCACAAAGCAGTAAAAAACAACATTGACTTTGTAAGAAAAGCAAATCAGCAAAGGGAATAAACAAGTAGAGAATCTCTGACTACAAAGAAATAAAAGGATAAAAACAATGAGAAAGCAAAGTATGTATGTGGGGCATCACATAATATGACCCATTTTTCCTACAACCTATGTATTTTAAAAAGGAGAAGAAGGGTTAATAATGCTTATTCATTCGCCTCTTACCTTGAAAATTTAGGTTTAAGAATGGGGGAGGGGAAGAGGCCAGACAGCAATGGGTTAAGAAATAAATGGTTAGTAGCACACTACCCCACTGAGAATAGGAGGGCACTAAAAGTGGGCAGGCCAAGCAAGTCCCCCAACCTAACACAGACAGTTGGAATGCCAGGCCAGGCAGCTAGAATACAGAGCTATGCTCTTAGCCTCTAAGCGATACTGCCTCCAGCTTTATATTATTGAATTTCTTTGAAGAAATGAAAACAAATGGAACTGAAGCAATAATCAAAATTATAACGGAAGTAAACTTTCCTGAAATGAAAACAATACTTCAGTATATGGATCAAAAGGACTTACTGTATTCCAGACAAAATTAATGAAAAGAGACCAGAACGAGACATAACTTAGTAAACTGAATTACAAGAACCATTTATTATTGTTGATGTTGTTGTAATTATTATTATTAGTCTAAGCTCCAAGGCAGGACAAAAACAAAAATTGAAAAGGTTTTATAAAAGATCAAAAGTAGGCTGACCTCAGACATGTCTACAAAAATAAATGTCAGAAAAAAGGGAGCAACATCTCCAAAACTGAGAAAAGATTGCAACTCAGGATTTTATACAAAATTAGAGTCTAGTTTATGTATTAAGGCAATATATGCAAGAGATGAGAAAATGAACCTTATATGTACTTATCTTGAAAATTACCTAAAATAGATGACAGTAAACTGAAACTGAACACTCATACACACAACATATGTATGTATTTCAAAATTTAAAACTCAAGCATAGAAAAGCCATGGAAAAAAGATTAGAAATGAGCACCAGCTGAATAAAGAGTAAATTTTAAACAACTGCTGGAATTATGACTTTGAAACTGAAGGAAAATATCAAAGGTTATCCTTAAAATAACCAAATAATTATTTGTCTAGGAACACACTAAAGAAAGAAAAAAAAAAAACCACAACGGCTATTTAAACATTCGTTATATCTAGATATTTTGAATTTATTTATGTAAATATCTTTATATTTTTATCATCACTAACCACTTTACCAGGTCACTTCTATACTAGCTTCTCAGTTTTCACTATACTGACTAATCCATGGTAAGGGATAACTTACATAAGTACGTGCACTGAAAGATTTATTTTCAATTCTATAAATGCTAACAAAAATATGAGAAAACCATTTTTCAAAATACATAATGGGTTTATACCAAAATATGGCAGTTACAAATTTTACTAAAATTGGAAAACAGAGGTATTTGACAAGAAGGGTACCATGAGATACCTGTGGGTCATCTCATTATCCACCATTTCACTTTGATGCACGAAATACTAATTCTTCAACATTTAAAGCTCGGAAAATCCCTACATGAAGTATCTTAACAAAAATTCATATTCAATTTAAAAAATATTCTTTCACCAAATTAGTTCAATTAAATTGATATCAGCACCGAAAGAATTCCTCACCTTTAAGAAAATAAAATGAAGATTATCTCTCTTTACAAATATACGCACACAAAAACGTTCCAATAGTGTGAATAATTCTTCTCAGTTTCTATACAAACCAGCTCCTCCCTCATCTCTCTTTGACAATCATGACAATCTCAGAATTTCAGCAAGTATCATAAAATTTGACAATGCTTTTTGAAAAGCACAAGTGTTCAATTACTGTTTCAAAAGACTCTTTGGGCAACATTAGGCTTAGATATATAAAATGCATTCTTGTATGTCAAGAGGACTTCATGTTGCTTTTGTTAACAGATTAAATGGGCATATCTCTTTTACACTGAGTATATTGTTTTTAATTTATCTATCTTAATGGCCCACTGAATTTAGAACATGTAAAAAATATAAAATTAGATTAGGAAATCTGTTCTATTCAGTAAGGAATAAGTAAGGATCTATAATGATTCTTAATGCACTCTCTTCTTAAACTGTTATTTTAGAAAAGTAGCTTAAATACACTGTGCATTAGAATTTTATCATTGCAAACCAACATTAGAAAAGACTTCCATTGACTTAAAAACAAAGAAGACATTCTTATAAGTGGAAAATCAATCACCACAACCACTAAATGTCACAGCTCAACATCAGCAAGAAGCGCTGATAATTGTTAGTTATACCCTGCTCAAATGATGTATGTCCTCAGTCGAGGAAGTAGGTGCCAGGTTTTTAGAAAACTGTACATATATTGATTTTACATTTATTTAATGTGGCCATTGTAAGACACTTTATTTTTCTGATAAACTATGATTGCTTATCAAAAGATTCTATAATTCAAGAGAAACATTCATAACTTGTGTGTGAAAATGAAAATCACCGGCCCACAGAAATCATGCCCACAAAATCCAATTTTGTGGATTTATGGCAGAAAGGCATTAAACTACTGTCTTGCAGGAACTGCAGACTAGTCACTGAAGTGTAAGTGGCACAGCAGTAATGATTAAGGTGACACGTCACCCTGCCACAGCTGTTAATCAGCTTAATACTAGTAACATTATTGACATTCTTGTAATTACTTTTCCTAAGGCACATTTGTGCAAAATATATTTTCCTTTAATTATGACCAATCGGAAGCAAGTCCAATACTCAAAAAGAATAATCAAGGTTGTCTTAATGCAGGTATACAGTAAGCAGAGTGCTTTTCCAATCACTTGGGGCTGGCTAAAATCACAGTGCTCAATACAGGAACAGAACTTTCAACACGACCACATCCTTGCCATACCTTGCCATCCTCTGAACACACGCCCATGTGCTCTCCACTTTCATCCAGGCTAATCTGATTTATCTTCACAGGACTCTTAAAAAAGAAAAAAAGGACATGTAACATATAAAACTTCAGGAAAATATATATCAACAATCAAATGTCTTTGCTCTTTGTAAAATTTAAGGGATATAAATTATCTGTTAGTTTAGATGCATGAGTCCAAGATATAGTTTGCTTTGCAAACAAAAATGATAAAATACAGCTTTGTTACCAGACACATACAGGCCCGGAAACTTAGGATTTCCCCAAGTTTTCTATTTCACATACCTGATGTCCCAGCTAAAATGTTACTTCTTACATGTCGTATGTTTTTTTAATCTGTTCTGTTCCTTTTACTACGCACCCCCAAGATTATCTTTCCCAACCAAAATCCATTAAAAAAGTTCAAATAAAAATAATTATGTAAATAAATGTTAGTTGGCTGTTCACCAGCCAATCTATTTGTTCTTCTCTTATAAATTACTAAGTCAACTTTTTATTTATATTTTATGCTTAGTACTGTCTGGGGGAAAAATCACAAGGTCTAATTAACATTAACGACCTCCCCCCCATTCTTCTGAACAATTTCAAATTCAAAAATCTGTGATGACAGGAATCAGGCTTTCTGCTTTGGATGTATTTTCCAAAGAGCAAATGCACAACTGTATTTTAAATACTTTTTACTGCTTTCCAGTTTGCTATGTATCCAATTATTTACTTACTAAAATATTCATACAGGTGGATTTTCTAATAGAGGTCAAGATCAGTGAATGTTGACAACATAAAAAATAGCAAACTCCTCTTTTTGTTTTCTTCTTAAATAATGACAGGTTCCAACTATCTTACACAAAGCACAATAGAAACAAAATAACCATGAAAAGAAAAGGAAGCCTGTACACAGTTATAACATGAGCTTGCAAATTAGTTTTTTAAGGTATCTAACCTTAAAATAGTTTGGCTTGTTAATAAGATAAATGGAAATACGCAAAGTTGAATGCTAGATCCTCAACTGGAAAATATCTCAGCGCTACTAAGCAAAGGTCAGGGCAGACCAAGACTCCCAGACCTCAAAAAGGCCACCCACTGATTGATGCTGCTAAGAGACATTCCCGTGTGCAGGGTGAGACCGCTGGCTATAGAATCCTTTCTCATCCTGATGCTAAATCACCACACAAGCAACATGCCTGAGACGCAGTCTGTGAAAAATAAGCTTGCTCCTTCTAGAATGTTAAAAGAGGAAAGGTCCTTGAAGATAGGTACTTGATCCATTTTACAGGAGAATAAACTGAAGCCCATGGCAGAGAAAACAACAGAGAAATGAGCAGAGCCAGGGCTAGTTATGACCTCCAGAGGGCTGCAAAGGGAACGATGTGCTGGGCAGCAAGGAATCTGCGAAGACAAAGCAAAAGCTGAACTGGGAAAGCACACAGGCCAGCGTGCCTGGACTTTTGGCTGAGAAATCTGAATGTTCAGCTTCTACATTCTTTGGATATATACTTTACTCAAATGGCATATCTTTTATTAACAGTTTCCTTATTCTGGTCTTTGGTTCACCAAACATTTTAATATCCATTTTAGTCTCGGCAAATATAAACCCCACATACTTCTGATTTTAATTTATTTGGCATCCAGTTATAATCTGCCTCAAATTATAATTTAATAGGTGTTTACTGTAGCCTAGGTTTCCTGCCCTGTCCAGCACAGTATTATCCACATGTAATTTTTTTAATTGAAAGTGAAATTAATTAAAATTAATTCAGTTCCTCAATTGCACTAACACGTCAAGCGTTCAACAACTTGTGACTGGTATTGGAAAGTACATAGATCACAGAACATTATTATCACTGCAGAAAGTTCTCCTGAACAGCACGGTGTTCTACGCCAACAAAACTGAGACCCAATGACGAATGCAACCAAGAAATCAAGCCTTCTTTACAAGGCCCTTCTTTACTACAATTTATATTTAGAAGTATATTTTCTTTACATATACTTGTCAAAATTTATGCAATTTGTCCTTGGACTCTGGTACTCAAAAGCTCATGGCCTGTCCTAATACTCTGTGAACC
Source organism: Varecia variegata (assembly GCA_028533085.1). NCBI lineage: Eukaryota > Metazoa > Chordata > Mammalia > Primates > Lemuridae > Varecia > Varecia variegata. The sequence goes on along the minus strand of CM052437.1, from coordinate 108,407,070 downwards.
ACACTATCATTTCCAAAGACCTAGCATAAACATTATCTGATATTTAACCTCAGAGAAAAGTCTAAGACGGTTATCTCCATGTCACGAGGAGGAAAATGAAGCTTCGAGAGTTTATGTGAGTTGTCTAAGACCATCGTGCTACTAAGTGGCTAAGTCACACAATGGTATTCCATGTGCAAATAAACCAAATTTTTCATTATAAAAAGTTTCTCCCTGAATAGAAACCACTGTGCCACCACATTAGTGATATGGGGGAAAAAATCATACCTCCGAGATATGAGAGGTATCTTTCCTTCATATCTCTGTTAGCAATAAACTTTTTCTTTTTTACTTTTTTTCCTGCCAACAATCAATAATATTCATTGATTCATTTCCCTGACTACTAATAAACTTAAGCATTTTTCTTAAGTCTATTGGCCAATTAATTTACTTTCTGTACACTGCTTGTTCACATCTCTTACTCATTTTTTTTCTACTAACATGTTTGTTGTTTTGTCAATTTATAAGAGCTCTTTTCTATTTTTAGGGTATGAGGTACAATATTCACCCACTGAAAATATATACACATTGTATATGTAGTCTCCTTTTTTTTGCAAGATGGTTACCGCTTTCTTATATTTAAGTCCTTTAACTTTTCAGAATTCATTTTATTTTCTTCCCAAAAGGGTACCTAGTTAGGCTAGCCCCATTTATTAAATAATCCATCCTTCCACTCATGAAGAGAACTGTTCATTATATAATAAATATTTATATATATTGAGATAACATTGAGTTTTCCATCATAGTCTGTCCATTCCTATATCAATTCAGCATTGATTTAATTATACAGCATATACATGGTATGTTCTGGTAAGATAAGTCTCAGTCACAATTTTTCACATTTTCCTTGGCTCTTCTCAAATATTTATTTTTCCTTGTGAATTTTAAGATAAAATGACCCCAGTGTTGCTGAACATAATGGTCATTGATCAGTCCTAACTTACTTCACCTAATCGGAGCATGTAACACTGCTGATAACTCCTCTTTGCTTCCAGGGCACCATACTTGTCTGGTTTTTCTCTTAAATTTCTGGCTGCTCCTTCTCAGTTTCTTTTGATGGATACTCCTCATCTCCTGATTTCTGTATCTCATGGTTCAGTCCTTGTACCTCTTCTCTTTTACATCTATACTCACAATATTGATATTCTCTTTCAGGCCATGGAATGACTCCTAAATTTCTATCTCCAGACTGGACATCTCCCTGTTCCAGACCAATAGATAAGACTATTAAAAAAAAAAGAAAAGAAAAGGAAAGAAATCACAGCCAGATGGTCAATCAATGACTGCCCCTGTGATAAGCCTGAAGCCCCAAACATCTCTCTTACCCCAAAGGGCCTGAACTTCTGGAGGAAAAAAACAGATGCTGAAGTGGCCGATTTATTCCCTAGAGCACAACCTTTTCTAGAAACAAAAAGCAAGGCAGTGTAATGTACTGAGAAAACTCTGGCCCAGGGATGGCAAACTTGAGTGCCGCTGGGTCAGAGAATGACCAAAGCCAGGAGGGAGAAGGAGTGGATGGTGACAAACTGGAACGTGTGTCCCATCTATAAGGAGCTGGCCCTGCCTGCAGAAACGTGCCACACACGAGGCCAGATCTAACCATTGCTCAAAAGAAGCACCACGTCCAAGTTTTTATATGAAATATTCCACTTAATAAATGTTGGCAACCTATTAAAAACAAAAATCAACAACAAAAGTCTATTTATTTTATATCTGTACTTGTACAGATATAAAATAAGCATAAGCATTTCAACTAAAACATATTGACAACCAAGATCCTGATATTTCCTCCAGAAGGGGAGTAGGGGTTCCTCCTGATGTCTTTCCTAATCTCAGTTAATGACATCTATACTCTTCTAGTTGCTCAGGGAAAAAACTCTGGAGCTATTTTTGACTCCTTTCTTTCCTTCCCACTGTATATCAAATCTGTCAGCAATTCCTATCACCTCTTCAGGCAAAATTTATCCAGACTTTGACCACATTTCACCACCCACACAGCTGTCATCCTGGTCCAGGCCACCATCATTCTCATATGGATTACAGCAATAGTCTCCTAACTAGCTGACTTCCTCCTGCCCTAACTCAACAAGCCAGCAGAGTGACACTGTTAACAGGTTGGTAATATGTCACTCCTTTGCTTAAAACCCTCTAGCGGCCTCCCATCTCAGGATAAATGCCAAAGTCTTTACTATGACCTGACAGTCCTAAATGATCTGACTCTACCCCTTCCTCCAACTTCCGACCTCACCTCCTCTCCACCTGGTTCTCTACTACAGTCCTGATAACCTGTTGCTCTTTCTCCAGCCTTAGGGGTTTTATATTTGTTTGCCCTGTGCCTGAAATGCTTTTCCACCAGCTCTTCACTGGTAATCATCTTCTCAGTGACTCTCTGGCCACTGATCTAAAATTTCAACATTTTACCCAAACATTTCATAACTCCTTCACTGCTTTTTTTTTTCCCTCCTTAGCACTTACCACTATCTTATTATATATTTTACCTATTTATCTTATTTATTGTCAAACTCACTCACTGGAATGTTAAATGCTTGAGAGATAGTTCAAAGAATAAAAACTCCAATCATTCACAAATTCTTCTAGAGAAAATAATAAAAAGGAAATGCTCCCCAACTCATTTTACCTATCTAATATAATCTTACAATAACCTTACAATAGCAAAACTCAACAAAGATGCCATGAGAAATAAAAAGTACAAGCAAATCTCACTTATGAACATAAATGGAAAAATCCTAAAGAAACTACTAACAAAGCCAGCATATAGAGAAAAGCTAAGTTTATTCCAACAAATACAAGGCTGGTTTAACATAGGGAAATTAATCAGTATGATTTTCTGTTTCAATAAAAGAGAAATATCATAGAACCATCTCAATGGATACTAGGAGAAAAATTCCTCAATCTCATATATCTTCCCAGTGGTTAACAAAATATTGCACTTAATGGTAAAATGTTGAGAGCTTTCCCTTAGTTATCTTTACAATACTGATTCTTCTAATCCATAAACATGGAGCATGTCTTCATTTATTTATGTCTACTTCAATGTCTCTAAAGTTTTATACTTTTCCTCTTAGAGGTCTTACACTTGTTTGACAGTTTTATTCTAGACGTAGCAATGATAGTAAGCATCCTTTCCTCATTTCTGACATGTATAATATGATTCCATTTATACAACATATGAAAATAGGCAAAACTATATTATAGTGTATAGGGAATGCACATACAGGTTTAAAATGAAAAAGCTAAGAAGTTATTACTACAAAGGTCAGTATAGTGGTTACCTCTAAGGGGAAGAGAGAAAATTTGTGATCAGGAAGGGTCACATATTCTATTTTTGACAGAGTGGTAGTTACATGATTGCTTTGTTTTACTATACATTTTATGTGTTTTTTAAAGTTACATTTGACAATAATAATAAACATTAAAAATTTAAGAAAATAAGAAAGAACTTGCTCATGAAAACGTCTAGTATCAACATCTTTAATGGGTTATTTCTTAGATTTTGGGTTTTGGTTTTTTTCCCCTTTCATTTTTCCCCGATGATTCTTAGGATGGCTACTCAAATGTTCTAATTATATTCTGGCCATTTATATTTTCCAAGAAAATAGTGCATTTCAAATTTTTAGAAATTAAAATATTTTTTATTTTACTTTTTGTTCTTGTAATATTTTAATAATACTAATGATATTAATACTACTAATAATAAATAGTAAAGCTACTACTATTAAGTTAATATTTACTATATGATCATTATGTGTCAGGCTCTATTCTAAGAGTTTTATATACATTATATCATTTAATCCTCATGGCAATTATATGAGGTAGGTACTATTATTTTTCCTATTTCATACTCACAAATAAATACATACATAGCAGTATCTTACATATATATATAAATATTTTATTGCCTTTTTCTTTGACTATCATTATCAGAAATCTATTGGTTGTACTGGCCCTTCTTATAGAAACAATATACTTCCATCAAGTAATTTATTTTAAAGTATTTTTTATTTTTAACTTCTTACTATTGTTCCTTATTAATTTCTTCCCTTTTTGCTTTAGAACAATTTTGTTCACCTTCTTCTAATTTCCTGACATTAATATATTGCTTAATAATTGTAGTTACTCATTTGTTAATCATATAATTATAAAATGCTTTTCATTTATCACTGGCCACAAACAAATGAATAAAAGATAATGCATAACTATAATAATTAATTCCTTTTTGAGAAAAGTGATATTTTATTTCATTTCCAAGGATGGTGATGGTGTATTTGCTTATTTATCAGTTATTAATAAATTCTAGTGTGACTGCATAGTGGTCAGTAATTGTGGTTTGTATAATATCTATTTTTAGAATTAATTACTTCTCTTTATAACTTAAGATATCATAATTTCAAAATAATTCATATTTGAGCCTAAAAAAAGGTTCTATATATATATATATTTTTTAATCATGCTATTTATATAATTTCTCTATATACTTTATTTTCTTCTTCACCTATCAAAGACTGATAAAAACAACTTTTAAAAACTTATCATTACGGTTGTAGTTTTGTTCATTTCTCCATGAATTTCAAATGAATTTTGGTCTGAGTATTAGATGCCCTATAATTTGGCATATTAAAGAGTATACCTGTTATATTGTATTGTTCTTTTAATTAGTAAATGTAATCAATATAATATGCCTTCTGCTTGTTAATGCTCTTTTGCCTTAAACTCTACTTTTTATCACATTTCTATTGCCAACACTTAATTTTTCTTTGGCTTTTTTCAGTGTATTTTTGCTCACATCTTCTTTTTAACTTCCATCACTTTGTGGAATATGTGTTCTTCAAATCTGAGGCTATTTTCCTTTTAGTAACAGGATATCTATTACTGTATTTATCATTGCCTTAGTTACTATATTATTTTATAGATCTTAGAATTATGTTTCCCCATTTCATTTTTATTCTTTTACTATATCAAATTATTTTTTCTTTTCTACCCAGGAATTATATGTTATTCATTCTACTTTTATTTTATTAGCAATTATCTTTAAATTATTATAAATTATACTTAAACTATGTCTCCCCCAAAATCAAGGCAATTGCATTAACTGATTCACATAGTAAGTGATTATTTACTACATCCTTCCCTTCTCTGTTCTAAAGTGAGACTACAAATATTTCCTATTTCTTAGACCACTTTAAATAGAAATGGAAAAAAAAAAAAGTTAGTTAATACATCAGTAAAAACTGCAATCTTAAACTATAAGTTCTAAGCATGAATCCAGAGGGACAGATCATTTCGTGACTGGGTTATCCACATTTTTAAACTGATTCATAAAAAGTCATTATAGATTAAGGATATTTGCCCCTTGGTATGTAAACTGCAAACAGCTTTGCACTTTAAACATCTTAAAATTTTCTTTAGAGTGTTTTTTGAAGAAATTTGAATTTTTTACTCACCAAAATCAAACCAAGTAAACAGTCAACTCACATAAGAAATAGTATAAACTGTAGGTAAACAAGAACAAGAGTCAACCTCACTAATAACAAATATATGAAAACTAAAACAATGAGGTATTTTACCTTTGGACTCAGCAAAGATACAAGTATCTAGTTCTGGCAAGAAAGCACAGAAATGGACACTGCTCTTTCACTATTGGTAGAAATTCAAATTTGGGAAAAGTTTCTGGAGGGTATTTGGCAATATGTATTAAAATTCTTTAAAATATTCATTACTTGTTATAACCAAGGAGAAGCAAAAAGATTATTTCACCAAGACCTTTTCACAGCAGGATTCTTTTGTAAGATACTGATAAATGGAAATTATCTAAATTTCTGAAAGCAAGGAATCTAGAGGATAAAAAGAAATTTTTTTCATTAAGTTTTCTTTAAAAAGCATTTTGTATTAATAGTGAAGTATTTGGGTTTATCTAATGAGAGGTCTGGCCTTTGCCCTAGGCACGTGGGAAGTAATCTATGTCATAACTGATAGGAATGTCTTGGTTAAATGCAGGGGTCTAACCACACCAGATATTAAGGTGGGCCTGTCATACCCAATAAATAGTCTCAGAGTGGGAGCTGGCCATACCAAAAAGACCAACCATGTGATTTGGGGTGTGGGCTTTGCGTCAGAGTGGTATCAGTCAATCTGGAGGCTGAGATGGATAACTCATCAATCAATCATGCCTGTGTAATAGAGCCTCAATAAAAATCCTGAATACCGAGACTCGGGTGATCTTCTCAGGTTGGCACACATCTATGCCAGGGGGTAACATCCCAAGGACAATGCAAGCTTCACATTTGGAACCATTCCAGGCTATTGCCTATGTGTTCTCTCGTCCTTTGTCTAATTTTTGACCTCTGTCCTTTTCCTGTAATAAACCATTACCATGAGTATGACAGCTCTTGACAGAGTTCTGCGAGTCTTCTATTAATACCTAACTACCAAACATGAGGGTGGTTTTGGGAATCCTTGTAGTTGGTATCAGAAGTCTTGAGTAGATTTAGTAGTCTGGTGAACCGTGCTCTCAAACCTTGAAGTTTGGCTAACTCCAGGTACATATGCTCTGCTGTTAAGAAATACTACTATATTTGTAGGTACTTGTATATCATATATGTGTCTGGAAGTACATAATACCAAATATTACCATCGGTTATATCTGAGTACCAATTATTATTGTTTAGTTTGCCTCTTTCTATGTTTTACTAGATTTCTACAACAAATATTTACTTTGTTTGTAATCAGAAGATAAATATTTTAAAAACATGGCTAAGTAGCAAATCCATTAAGCTAAAACCAGAAATAAACCAAAATTAATATTAATATTTAAAACCATCATTCTAGGAAACTACAGCACATATTTTCATTTTGAGTGGTAACTGAATAACATCACTATGCACATTCCATTTCCATAACTGTTCCATAATATTTAAGAAAGAATAAACAAGAGGATTTCAATATTACAGCTGTCAATGGTGTATGCAACTGGCCTGGCATCCATAATCACTCTTCTTATAAATAGGAACAAATGGCTTACACACACTTGCCATTTATATATACTGAAAACAAGGAAAAAAACAACAGCAAAAAACAGGAGAAAGAGAAAGGGTGCAGAATATCCTCAGACTTGAAGGGAAACCTGGTAATGCAAGATTCTGTATTTCTTAAACAACTAATTTTCCTACAACTTTGACCATAACAGCTGACGAGTAGAAAGTGTCACATCTAAATATACAATTTGGGGTGTGTATTTGCAAAGATGGGATACTAAAATAGATGTGGAAAATGGAAAGGGACCAGAGAAAAATGGCCTCAGCTGTATTTTCCATTAGCTACAATTTTTATTCCTAATGGAGACATGTTTGGAATTCTGGACAATATAAGTGAGTCTGTTCAAAAATCAATAATGTCAAGCTGACACTATAGAACATACAAAAATGTTTCCTTAATGGAATAAAAAAAGAAGTCTGAGTAAGCGGGAGGGGGCAAGGACTAGCACCTACCTTCTAAATCCAAGTCCACTACAGGTGGTCTCAAGTTCTTAAATTTAAAGAAAAGGCAAAATTACCAACATGTACACCTCATGTGATAATCAATTACATAATGTAAAATGCCTGAAATAAATACACTTAGTATGGATTATGTCAGCTCTTCAATTAGGAATAAATTCATGGTCATTTCAAAAGCTGCTTTTAATGGTGTTCTTTGTGGCAACTTCTTTTCCCGTGACACTCCTCATCATCCCACCTTAAGCTATCGGTCCCCCAGCGGTGAACCTAAGAAATCAATCTGCTAATGTATAATTTGTAAGGCTCCTCTGACTAACAAATGGATAATTGATTCCTTCACAAATGCTGCATCCCCACGGACACAGAGTAGAATGAATAAGAATCTGAGAGATCCACTAGTTAGCAATCTCAACATCCATATGGCTGCCTATGTGGCTTCACGCTCCTTAGTCACAGTTAGCAAGCAAGCCACACTTACATTCCATGTGTGAAAAGCAAATGTCTGTTCTTTCATACTTGGGAAAAGCCCATTTTACTGCTTATTTTACTCTCCACTGATGATACACCCTGGAGGAAAGAAAGACCTCCAGGTGGGTTTAAGAAGCTTATGAAAAAACAATACCCAATTGTAGGTTTTCTACCAATCTACAAAACAAAACCAAAAACATACATTTATTTTCTCACTGACTTATTTTAAAGCCAGAACAGGGGCTAACCTTTAACTATAAACTCTCAAATCTTCTCAGTTACTCTAAGATTTCATCTCTAGCACTAAGTCCTTCTTTGATTCAAGATGAGGAATAAATTTATCAATAAGCAATCTTTAAGCTGGAGAACTTTTGTGAAGCTTTCTTGAAAGTCCCAAAATATGGATTCAGGAAAAGCAAAAGTAAAAGGGCTCCAGCCTGTTCCTCGGGAGAGCCATCCACTCAGTGCCCCTTGGCCTCCCATATCTTTCGCTCCCGAGTACCATGGCAACCAGCTGCTGGGCACCCTCTACACTTTCAACTGCTCTCCCTAAGGTTGCCAAGAACTTCCTGAGACTGAAGCAATGGGAACTCTTCCAGCCTTACCTTCCCTGACTGCTTTTTTTTTTTTTTTTTAATTTTAAAGAGATTTATTCTGAGCCAAATTTGAGGATCATGACCCGGAGCCACGCCCAGGAGGCCTTGAGCAAGTGGACTCTCCCTGACTGCTTTGTGACAAGTGAGCCTGCTGACCACTGCTTCCTTCCAACCTTCTCTTCTCTTGAAGTGACAACTGCATTCTCTATTGTTGAGCTTACCATGATGGACTATATAAACAGCTGAGTAAAAAAATAGTAAACAATAAAGACCCTTCTTGTTATTTATAGTCCTGATGACAAAAACTAAATACATCATTCTTACCTAGTATATCAGTCCCCTCCCCCTCAAAATAGGCTATGAAAACATGTACTGTTGCATATTATTTGGGGGAAAATTAATTAATGACAGTAATTACAATATGCTTCCTCTTAACAAAATGGGGGGAGAGGACTTTAGATCTCAAGTGAATAAGCATGACAAATACTAGGAAAGGAGACTGAAAAAAAAAATCCTACAATAAAAAATGATGGATACATTCCCAGTCTCTAAATAAATGAAGATTTTTAAATCTTCATCACAAAAAACAGCAACAATATTTACTAAATATATAATAAAAAATGAATTCAGAATTAAAATCAAATAATGCACAGGTAAACACTGACTTTAAAGTGACAGAAACAAAAATTAAGAAGCTGAAAATTTCAGTCACCGTTAGCAAATACAAACATTGTATTAATTACCAGAAAGCTAGGCTGCTGGCTTTCACTTACGAGTGAGAAGAGATGACAACCTTCATTGAAACAGTAAAGCTATCTAATGTTTTCATATCAGCGACAGATAATGAACAGGACAGGACCTGTATACTCTTCTGGTCCAGTTCACCACTCCTGTGACTTCAGAAGTACACCAGTTTCTCAGGTGGCCCAGATCTCCTGCCCCAGAAGAGCTGAGAGTCACCACTGTGTTGGCAGCAACTCCTCTTCATTCTCCCTTCTGTCCCCAATCAATGCCAAAGTAAGATATTTAAGGTTTGAGGGATGCAGATTTTTAAATAACGACAGTTAGAATTGAATTATGATAACACCTGGGAAGAATCCAAAACTAGACTACAAAATAAAAAAGATTTTTTTTTTAGTATTACAAATATTGTTTAAATTTGGTCACAGTCATTCAACCAACAAAGCAGCCTTGCTTGCCTGCCCTCAAGTGTACCTCTTTTTCATTACTCACACGTGTATATATGGAAAATACACACATGCCTCGCCATGCTCTTGTTCAAGTTACCATTTATGCCAATTGATGAGAAGAAGAAGATACTTGCAAGGAACGAATCATCCAAGGTATATAAAGGAATGTCTATTTCCCAAGTCCATTCATTAACACAACGCAGGGGTCTTCCTGAATGACACCACCAAAATGGCTCAGGGAAGGGCACCAACGCCTTCCTAGCTTCAAAGCCAGTGGATGCCCTTCAGTCCTGATTGCTTTCTGGCACCTCAAACTCTTCTCCATTGGCTTCCATTATACCCATTTCTCCTCATTTCCTTCCTGGCTTTCTAGTCACAACTTCTCAGTCTCTTTTCTAGGCTGCAATTCCTCAGCCTGCCTCTTAAATAGCAGTATTCACTACACTCCAGCTCAGGCCTCTCTTCAGAGCTGTATCTTCATATTCAACTGCTACTTTACAGGTCTCTGTCCACTAGCCATCTCCAGAACCAGTACCACCTTCTGTATTCTCAGTTTCACTCAGTAACTCTCAGTTCATGTAGACATCTAAGCCAGTATACAAAGAGTCACCCCAGATCCATTTTTCTCCCTTACACCCCATACAAGCAGTCAAGAGTCTGCACTTACATAAACCTAGATGGTATAGCAAAGGAAAAAAAAACAAACAATCAAGAGTCAGTAAGTCCTATCATTCTCTCTCTCTTAATACCTCTCAAATCCATCCTTTTCCCATTGCTGCAGCAGATGGTCTCTTAACTGATATCACTTTCCTAAACAAGCCCCAGGTGCATGTTCCCTGACACACTCTTAACTCCAACACCCCATTCTCCACACTGCTAATCTCAAGGCCAATCTTCTAAAACCAAATCAGACATGTTGTTACCCTGTTTAAAGTACAAACTCCTTACTGTGACTTTCAAATAGAGCATCCACCCATTCCAGTGTACCCTTGTTGTGTCTGTCTGTGACTCCTGTCCAGGTATAATTATTAACAGCTCTCCTTTCATTTTCAAGTCCTGGTTTGAATAATAAAATATATGGTCATCCTACTGATAAGGCCATTCTTCATTGTCTAGTTCCACCTATCTCTCCAGGTGTATTTCCAGGTAGACCCAAGAGATACAGAAGATTCTAGCCATCTTGTTTTTTTTGAAATGTTTTCTTTCACTCTGTATCTTTGTCTTAGAATAGCTGTGCACAGCTTCCTTCCCCCACTCAGCAAATTCCTGCTCTTTCTGTAAGATTCAATGCAAACATCTACTCCCCTGTGAAGGCATCTAACTTCTTTTTTGCGGGATGAGATATCCCTCTTGTGTGTTCCCCTATCACTCTCTAACCGAGCATGCCCATTTCAGAATAATTCACTTTAAAAATATTTGTATTGATACAGTATTTGTACATATTTATGGGGTACATGTGATATTGTGTTACACGAAAAGAATGCGTTGTGATGTAGTCAGGGTACTTAGGGTATCGATCACCTCCAGCATTTATCATTTCTATGTGCTAGAAACATTTCAAGTCCTCTTTTCTAGCTAATTTGAAATCTATAATACAGTACACCATCATTAACTATAGTTATCCTTCTCTGCTATTAAACATTAGAACTTGTTCCCTCTATCTAACTGTATGTTTGTACCCATTAACCAACCTCTCTTCATCCCCACTCCCCTACACACACACACCCTTCCCAGCCTTTGGTAACTATCATTCCCTGCTCTACCTCCATGAGATCAACTTTTTCAGTTTTCCCATCTAAGTAAGAACATACGATATTTGTGTTTCTGTGCCTGGCTTATTTCATTTAATATAATGACCTCCAGTTCCATCTGTGTTGCTACAAAGAAAGATTTCACTCTTTTTTATGGGAGAGTAATATTCCAATGTGTATACATATCACATTTTCTTTATCCATTCATATGTTGATGGACACTTAGGCTTCATATCTTTACTATTGTGAATAGTGCTGTAATAAACATGGGGGTGCAGGTATCCCTTTGATATACTGATTTCCTTTCCTTTAGATAAATTCCTTGTAGTAAGATTGCTGGATTGTATGGTAGTTCTATTTTTAGTTTTTTGAGAAATCTCCATATTATTTTCCACAGAGGCTGTACTAATTTACATTCCCACAGTATAAGAGTTCCCTTTTCTCTGCATCCTCACCAGCATCTGTTATTTTTAATATTAATAATAGCCATTCTAACTGGGTTAAGATGAGATCTCATTTTGGTTTTGATTTGCATTTCTCTGATAATTAGTGATGTTTAGCATGTTTTCATATACCTGTTGGTCATCTGTATGTCTTCTGAGACATTTCTATTCATGTTCTTTGCCCACTTTTTAATGGGATTATTTGGTTTTTGCTGTTGAGCTCCTTATATATTCTGGATATTGGTCCCTTGTTGGATGAACAGTTTGCAAATATTTTCTCCCATTCAACAGGTTGTCTCCTCATTCTGTTGATTGTTTCCTTTGCTGTGCAGAAGCTTTTTAGTTAAATATTGTCCCATTTGTCTATTTTTGCTTTTGAGGTCTAGCCATAAAATCTTTGCATAGACCAAAGTCCTAGAGTGTTTCCCCCTATGTTTTTTTTCAGTACTTTTATAATTTCAGATCTTACATTTAGGTCTGTAATCCATTTTGACTTGATTTTTATAAATGGTGAGAGATAGGAGTCTAGGTTCATTTTTCTGCATATGGCTATCCAGAGGGTGTCCTTTCCCCAGTGTATGTTCTTGGTATCTTTGTCGAAAATCAGTTGACTGTAAATACATGGATTTATTTCTGGCTCTCTATTCTGTTCCTTTGGTCTATCTGTCTCTTTTTATACCAACAACATGCTGTTTTGGTTGTTATACCCTTTACCTTAAAGTCAGGTAGTGTGATGCCTCCAGCTTTGTTCATTTTGCTCAGGATTGCTTTGGCTATTTGGGCTCTTTTTTGATTCCATATGAATTTTACAATAGAACAATAACTCATCTTGTTGCCTGTCTCTGGCATTTAATTGTGAGCTCCATGAGAACAGAAATCAACTTTAAACTCAGCTGCTGGCACAGAAAAGCTCAATGAAGCACCCAAAAGAATGAGAACCACAAGTATTCAGAGTCTGAGGGACATCTCATGTAACCGGTAAACAGGTAAATAAACAAAAGCTCTGTAAGAAGATAATTAAAGAGAATAGACAAAAATAGAGAATTTTGTTAGAATGCTATTATCTTAAAAATAAGAACAATTTTAAAATATGGTAATGCCTCAAAGTAAGTTCAATGGAAAGAGTTAACTTCTGACATGCGCTTGCTCTTTTGGGACCCAAGGTTTGCAATACTTATTATCAGGCTTGAATAGCTGGTGAGGAGCTGACAGCTCACATGTGGCAATCATGTCCCCCTGCTACTAACCATATTTCACAGTTAAAATGAATATGTAAGAAATGTGTCTTCTTACAAGGTTTTAAAGATAATCCTACCTCCCTAAGACTGAATAACTACATTAATTTGAGACTCTTGAAGTGATAATCCAGCTTTTACCAGCTGCTGTTTCTGCTTATAGAGAAAAAAATGCTTTCTTTATCAGTAACAAATCATTCCAACTTGAGAAATAATTAGGAAATTTAAAAAGCAGCAAAGTCCTATACTTTCCATTTTGAATAAACAGAAAAGGTAAGTGGTAAAATGTGGTATAGCTGAGTATATGTTACCTTTAATATTTTGTATGACAATATGGCTAAAATATCCTTTTATTCCACAAATTATTGATCAGTTACTATAAATTTATACTTTTAAAAGTTCACCTCATTTCTATAAGCAAAGCTGATTTCTAAGTGAAAAGTATTTATTTGACTAAGTTACATGATAGTTAAAAATTGAGCATACCAATATTGCTATTTTAATATTATGAAATAATTGCATATCTGCCATTTGAGGTGATGTCTACTGTGCTCCTATTACAAGAGCTCACATATAGTCCCCAAACATCACAACCTACTGAACTGTAGATGATTCTCTCCCCGTGATCTCAAACTAGCTGGGTGCTTCAAATAGCTTTATAGCTCATCAGAGCTGTCCCCCGATGCTACAAAATTAACGTGAATAATATAAAATGATTACCTTAGGGTGTACAGAGTGCACTGCTTACATGTATCTCCATATAGCCCTAATAAATACAATAAGAATGCTGTTTGATTAGAAAAAAATAAATTAGGTATCTTTAATTAGCTACTTAAATTTAACTTCCATTCTAACGATCTAAAACTCAAATTACCCTATTAGAAAATAAATGTCCTTGATTTAAACTCTAATAACCGAAAAATAATCTAAAAGAAATAAAAATCATCTGGGAATGAGAAGTATGAAAAGTTTTGAGGAAGAGTCATCTTGTTTGGAAAGAAAATAATTTTGCCCACCCATATATCATCATTGTTTTAAGTTAACAACTGAGCTTAAATTTTCTACATTTATGAGAATGTTTATAAATCAGTCTTTGCTATTCATTAAAATATTCCTAAATACTTTTCTTTACTTTTAAAAATGCCCTCTAATGAAGAATTTTTAACCACTTCCCCCATAAAAGCACACTGTATTTCATTTAGATGCTGGAAACTTAGGAGACCGTAAGTAATGACCATGTGCAGCTTCACTTGACCCCCTAAAACCCTAGACTGCTGTCCCTACCCAGTGTCCGAGACCAACAGCTCTGTGCGCAGCTGACTGGCAAAAGGCTCAGACGTTCACCCTGCAGCTGTACCCGCCAGGATGGTACAATCTCAGCAGAGGCAGGGGCACGGAATGGCCTTTCCACCTACAGAAGACTTAGTAGTACATAGATGTTCGTTTTCTAAATCCTGACAACCTTTAACAGCACAGGGAGGATTTGGAAGGGACTGCCTCCTAAGAAGCTGGCATACTGCTGATTCCTAGAGCTGTTTTCCTTTTGTTAAACATCATCTTCTTCCTGTGCCTGCCACATCCCCATGGACAACTGTAGGAGGCTGGCTTGCACATGACACCAGACAGCAACCATCTATCAAGTGAGTTATTCGCAATCTAGGCACTGATTAAAGCATTACATCAATAGAAGGAAAAAACAGGCTTTTGGTGCACATTCCCTCTTTTATTTGCACAGTAGGGACTGTGCTAGATACCAGGTACACAGTGTTGAACAAAGTAAATGTGACCTTTGCCCTTATTAAGCTTACAAATCACTGAAATACTGTTCAAGTTTAAGATACAATAGTTGCCTTCTGGGATACTGCAAACCCTTCAGTTGTTCTGTGCAGTGAAATGGATGAATAGCAAATCTAGAGTTGGAGCTCATTTTTTCCAGAGCTTGTAATACCCACATCCTATTGCTACTAAGAGAAAGTTAAATTTCCTTAACAGTTTAGACGAACAACTTGGACAAGTTGCATTCTGGTCTCTCCATGATGCCTTGAATGTTTGTCTATGATACTAAATTTGGCAGGTAAGAGAGAAAATTAATAGGACTGTCTATATAAATCCAAATCAGTCTCAGTGACAGCACAAGGAGCCAACAAAGCTTCTCTTTCTGGTATTCACACTTTCAGCAATGAATTGCTAAGCAATTACTGCTGTATATCTGCTATATACCAAACACAGCACCTGGTTCTGATGTCACTGCCAAACAATCCATTTTACTGGAATACGATTGTTAGAAGGATGTTAAAAGGATAAGCATTTTTTCCATAAATAAGTAATATGAAATGAAATACAACTCAGTTTTCAAAATGGTGACAAAATGTGTGAAATACAACAAAAAAATTATTTGTTCTTAAACCAAATAAATATTTTTATTGCTTATATGCATATCCAACGAAGATACAAAAGAAAGGGTGATACAAAAAGGAAAGCAGAGTCACCAAGTCATTGGATTATTGCAAGGGAATAATGAAGAACCATTCACTAATAATTTCATTTAACAAAGAGCAACTAATATTACTAAACACCCTACATGATACAAAGAAAATTTAAGAAAAAAATGAACAAGCATGGCCTGAATTCAGGGTGTTTGGGTACAGAGTCTGTGATCCCAGCACTTAGAACACACCTCTATTTTATAATTTAACACATTACATTACAAATCATTGCTCAATGATGAGTTCCACAACTGATCAGACTCAAGATTAGGACCTGTGTTTTATTAATCTTATTAATCTTCGATCCCTAGCACATCCTTTGAGACTGTTTGATGAAGGAATAAGAAGCAATTACTAAATGAATGCCAAACACATGCTCTCTTACATGGAGTAATGAAGGACAGTGTCACAGAGAGGATGAGACACTGAGTATTTCCATAAGCAAAGACAGGAAAGCACACACAAACCAGAGCAAAAGGACAAAGTCTGGATTCAGTGCAGGCCATGACGTGGGGGAACACCATTAGTGCAGGCAGCTAAAGGCCTTCGTGCTGCACAGAAGAGCTGTTTCATTCCACAGGCATCGAGGAGTCACTTGAGTGTTTTCAGCGAGGGGAGTAACAAAATCCCAGCACTACTTCGGGAAGATTGCTTGGACAGCTGTGTGAAGAATGGATTAGGAGACACACGAGGCAGGGAGATCAGTCGGGTTTTACTGCAATAACCCAGGTGAGATTCAATAAAGACTTTAACAAGGGTGGTGGCGATATAAAGAATGAGCAGAGGAAGGAACAAGCTAAAAGAAGCATCAAGAAGATATACAAGGATTAATGGAGGCAGATGACAGAGGACAAAATGTAACAGAGATGAAAGAAAACACTGAGTGAAAGAACAGAACAAGGCCTTCTGAAAAGATGACATTCATCAGGGGCCTGGAAAAACCTAGTCTTAGCAACTAGGGAGAGTGACTTTTTTGGGGGTCCAGTATTTAGATTAAGAAAAGGGTAGGAGACTTTTCCTTGGCTGGCCCTAGACCCCAGTGAAAAAGAAACAAGGACTTTAAAAAGATAAGTTATCTTATTAAAAGGCCTGTTCCATTAGCAGGACCTTCTCAGGAGCAGATTAGAGCTGTCGTTCTGTGGAGCCAGAACTCAGCAGGGAAGGAACAGTGGAATCTCTTCAGTTCCAACATGATTCATAGCACAGATGTTTTCATACATCATACAACCCAACTGATCTGATGAATTATTTTAAATAATAATTTAGCCTAGAAATAAACATGTTTTAATATCCAAATGGATTCAGTGAAAGGTGGCATGCCCCCATGATTCCTAGTCTATAGGGTGTCTAACACTACAATTCCAGAAAACAAAATTCTTTTTTTCACAGAGAACATTCCCTAGAGAATATAATTCATTTTTTCTATAAAAGTAAGGCAGCAGAAATGGGATTGTCACCCCTGAGACTATGTAACGAGAAGGGGAATTAGAAACATAAAAACATAGTACTATTCTTTAAAATTAAGTCTTACAGGGCTACCCCTCAGGCTGTCCAAATACTAAGGATCTGCTACGCCACACCTTCAAACTTCATTAACAAACGCACTCAAGAAAGCCAAACATAATGCAAATCCATGATGGCTGCAGAGCTACCTGAACACTTCACCAGGGCCCACAGATATCCCTGTTTAATTTCTCAATACACAAGTTAATGATGGTATTGATAATAAAGGAAAAATCTGTTAGGAGTAAAGATGTTGTTACTTATTTTTCTCACTTTTACTTTTGACTCAATAATAGCAGCAGCAAAGCTAACACATTCTCTTTATCTAAAAACTAAACATTTCAGAAAGTAAAGCCCTTGTTTTCCACAGGTCAGTAAAAATTTCTTATCTGAAAAGGGCTAGTTTAAATAACTGAGACCAATTTATTAACCAAAGAGAAAATACCTAATTAACTTTTCCAAGATACCATGAAGAAAGACCACTTAACACTTCACAAATTCAGCTGTACTTTCACCACGGAAGTTATTGTTATAATGCTCTCCAGCATAAAAACACTGCTTTATCAATTCTCCATTGTATCATTTCCCAAGTAGGTTGTCCTCTCTCAAAAATTCTCAAAAGCAGCATCTTTGTAAACCAAGTTGCAATGTCTCTACATTAAAAAGAAATTCCTTCTTGTAAACCAAGTTGCAATGTCTCTATTACATTAAAGAGAAACTCCTGAAGTCAACTCACTAGACCCACACTGGAATCCATTTTACAAACCTAATTACCTAAGCATGTTCTTAAAACTGTAAAGACTAAAACTGGAACAATACAGAGAAGATTAGCATAGTCCCTGCACAAAGATGACATGCAAATTTGTGAAGCGTTCCAATTTTTAAAAAAAATTCCATGTGATAAAAGATTCCCACTCCTGCCAAATAAAGGACTTTAACGGAGCAGGCAGCAAAACGGGTGTGTCAGAGAAGCTTGTCTTTCCTTCTTTTTTCCTTCTTTCTTCCCTACCCCCCTTTAAGTTTGCATATACAATAAACATTATTAAAGCCAACCATATGAATACATTAAAAAATAACAGTTCTCCTTCAGAACGTGTAGTAATGCCTGCAATCAGATTTTTGGCTTGATCTACCTTCCGATAACGGCTAACATTTACTGAGCCCTGCACTACATGTTTTACATGAATTAGCCCATATAATTCTCAAAATTGTCCTATAAAGCAGAGGTGTGACTATAACCCACATTTTATAGATGAAGAAAGTAAAAGAGAGGTTAAGTAAGCTGCCCAAGCCAACGAAAACAGGGCAAGGGCTAGCAGGCAGGCATCTGACCCCAAGCCCAGCCTGCACCCAGCACTCTACCACCCACCTCCTGCCTCAGGACCACGACCTGCCACCTCCACAACCCAGCCAACCAGCCTGCCAGACAGCACTGCCCTGTTGGCGTGTCATCTCTACTCATTCCATCACCCCTTCTCTTTCTGTGTCCTTTCTGGGATAGTGGATTCCAGTAATGCAATCAAGTCAAAGGCTGAACTGGGGCTAAGGGAGGAAAATGGGAAATCAGTAGGTTGCAAATTTTTTGTGTAATTTTTTTTTTTTCTGGCAAGACAAGAACTTCAGTATTTGTCATAATATCAAGAAATGAATCCTTCTCCTCATAATACAATGAGAATATTTCTTAAGGAAAAGTGAAGACAATGTAAAAAGCAAAACTTAAATACTTTTAGAAGGAAATACAGAAGGACAGCTTTACAACTTTGTAGGAGCAAACAACAATATTCCATCAGAAGACACAAAAAACAAACTATAAATGAGAAGACGGATACATATATACACACATTTACTGCAATAAAATAAAAAGATTTCTGAACTGAAAAGACAATAAATGGGAAATTAAAAGACAAGCCATAAACTAAAAGACAATTGCCACTCTTCAAAGGAGTCCTGTCCAGCTTTTCCATGCCTTGTACCCTGCAGGAGGACTCCCAATTCCCTGGGCCAGCACCCGTATCTGGTATTGATCAGACTTTTAAATGCTTTGCCACATTGATGGATGTAAAATGGTATCTTATTGTAGTTTTACTTCACATTGCCCTGATTACTACAAAAAATTGAGGATCTTTTCACGTGGCTACTGGGTATTCGGTGTTCTAAGAACTGCCTGTTCATACTGTTTGCCCAATTTCATTCTGGATTGCTGCTGGGGTTTTACTTATTAATCTGTAAAAGTTCACATAATGATAAAGTTCACATTTAAAATACTAAGTTAGTGGGAAAGTGAATGTTTTCCTAAAAGTAAATCAATGATATTTTAATAGTAGGAAAATGGCAAGTGTTAAATTTGTCTTTGCTGGTGACTTACTTCTGATTTTGAGCCACCCTGATCAATGTTGTTACTTTTTCAATGTTGTTATTTCTGCTTGTAAACAATGAACTTTTTAATTACAAATCAATTTAGAACTTTACACATATACTGGCAAAGTATATGAATTAACAATTCTCAAGAATAAACAGCCTCATTAGTAACGAGAAAAATACAAACAAAATCAATAAATTCCCATTTTCTAGAAACCTAAGTGGCAATGACTTTTTGAATAATAACAGCCAATGTTGGTGATGGATATAGTGATATACTCTCAGACAGTGCTGGCAAGAATATAATTCAGTATAACCTAATTACAGGGAAATGTAGCAATCCATGGTAAAGCCTTAAAAATGTTAATCGCATCTGACCTTGTGGTTTCACCTCATAGAATTTATTCAAAGGAAAAAGTCAATCACCAGATTCCTCACTCCATCCAAGGATATCCTTCTCAGTATTACTCCCAAATTTAGCATCATTCACTGAAAAATTGTCTCCTGAACAACTTCAAGCAGTAACAGATCTGCTTTTTTCTTTAAGAAACCCCTATATGATTTAGGGTAGTACTCACATACATCTCTGTCACTGAGCAACAAAAAATGCCCAGACTAATATATTAACTTTTTTCCACTCCTGTAAAATGGAAACTTATTTTTAGACTACTTCACAGGGTATTTAATTCTCTTCCTCTGAAATGAAACTCCAGGCAACCAATGATCTGCTTTCTGTCACTATAGATTTGTTCACATTTTCTATCATTTTATATAAATGTAATTTTATACTATGCAGCCTTTTGAGTCCACCTTCCTTCACTTAACATGATAGAGATTCATCCATGCTGTAGCATGAATAAATAGTTCCTTCCTTTATTGATGAGTAGAATACCACAATATAGATATACCACATTTTATCCTTTCACCTGCAAATGGACATATAGATTGTTTCCAGTTTGGGACTATTATAAATAAAACTGATATGACCGTTCATGCAGAAACCTTTGTATGAGAATAAAAAGACTGGAGTATAATGGTAGGTGTATGTTTAATGTTTTAAAAATTTGCCAAACTATTTTCCAAAGTGGTTACACTATTGTACATTTCCACCAGCAATGTATGAGAGTTCCAGTTCCTCCATATCCTCATCAACACTTGGTATGGTTAGTGTTTGTAATTTTAGCCATTCTAATAAGGTATGGTTAGTGGAATGCATTATTTACTTTACGTAGTTTTTAAATTATTTTTTCCTTGCTATAAATTAAATGTAAGTATTAAAAAAGCTAAAGGGTTAAGATTTAATAGCTGCCCCTGGAAGTAATGGATTTCTTCTTACTAGTAGTATAAAATAAGGACAGGACAACCAAATGATAAGGATATTATGGAAAAATTTCATGTCTTGGAAGGATGCAAAATATCCTTTTAAGTGTCTATGTATCCTAATATCTCATGGATTCTATTAAATGAAAAATCGTTGGGAATTACAGCCAAAGGAAATAATTTCTAGAGAAGGTAAATAAAACAAAGCTATTCAAACAGAAAAATAGAGCTTGTTCAAGAAATAAGTATATACTGTTATTTTGAGACATGCCCTGTTGTGGTTCCCAGAGACTAAAAAGTTAACAAATTACAAATAAATTAACAAAACAAATTCAAGGTATAAATTATTTGTTAAACTATATGCACAGATATTCATACTTTATCTATACCTTATCTATATTTTGTAAAGTCCATGCCTTCTGGTCCATGACATCTGATTTACCATCATCCTTCTGGTTTCATTTAGTTCCCTAACACTCTGAGCTCCAAAGTCAGTCACCACAAAGACACTTCCCTGAAAAGACTTCATTTTTTTCCAACTCTGGTCCTTTGGCCAAAGCTGCCAAATAAGTCTTTCTCATTGCATCTCACCATCCATTCTTTCCTCTCCAGTCTCCTATTCTCAAGTTACTAAAGAATAAACAAAACGTATATATGTTGCTTAAAAAGTCTAAGATAAATGTTCCTCCCCTTTGGTGATGTCCTGTTTCATAAGAAGAATGCATCACTCTGTCTGGCTCTGCTCTAACAATATGAAAAAGGTGCATTCATCTTTCAAGATTCACTATAAATATCACTTTCTCTGGGTTCCCCATCTCCCACTTGCAAAGATGGGAGACTCCTCCTCTGAGTCTCCACCTTGCTCATAATTCTTTTAATGCTCTTACTTTGCAATAAGCATCTGAGCCCCAAAGAAAGAACCACCAGCACTGAGGGAATCCTCTACTGCAGAATAAAATCCACAGGCTGCAGACAGGTAAGCCCCAGGCTACTACCCAGTTCAGAGTTATATTCCAAAAAGTTAAAATTACTTCAACCCTGACTGTGAAATATGTGGAGTCCAGGGTAATTGTATTCAGTAAAGACATATTTTCAATTTTAGCTATTTAAGAGATATTTGCCCAAATGCAGTTACCACTAAAGCGTCACATATTACAACATTCTGTAAGTATGACACTTTAAATGAGAGAAGCAGCCTTAACGCTGAATATGCTTTCTTAGCCATTTTGGTGCATAGATGCCACCAAAGTTATCAAGCTACCTATAAACATTAATCCACAAACTTGAGATTATACTTTAATGCAGAAAATTGGAAATATGACTTTCCTTGGCATCATTTATCAGAAGTTAGAATGATTTCCATGTAAGTAATTCTCAACTCATTTGACACATCTCTTATCACTCAAAATACTGAGTCCAAATATAGAAAACAGGTTCTTTAAACACACAGAATCTGAGACCTGTCAATCAGTCTTAGACAAGTATTACAGGCACTGGGCACATTTGCACCAACAATGTACCATTTTGATCATATCAAAAGATACATGCCCTGCTTCCCAATTAATGATGCCACATCTAAAACAGCACAGTACAGATGGTATTTGCTTCAGGTTGACAAGCAAGTACCATTAGACTAATAATAGAAAAGGATTTCTTTGTTCAAGGATACATAGCTTAAGTTTTTAGATCTGCTCCAAAGATTCCTTCAATGAACAGTCACCCTAACATCACACTGGCCACATGAGTAAGCCCAAAATAGCTGGGCTGTTCAGGGGAAAAAAGGATGTATGGTATCTGTATTAACTCCCAAAGAAGCAGTCATGTCCATACATTTCCCCCTAACATACACACAATAATCCTGATGTAAGAAAGAAAGATATAAAACTCTGATTATCTAGAAAAGTCTAGATATACAGAACTTTTCAGATTTGGAACTTTGTATTAGTTAAGCCAACTTCTATCAATCTTTCACATCTATCAATTCACCAGCTTTTATACTAAGCACTGAGGATACAGAGATAAATTATACAAAGAAACTGCCCTCAGGAAGTTAGCATTCTATGGGAAAAATGATACTGAGGCAAATAATCTTAACAAACGTACAAATTCAAGAAGGAGAGGTGACACAAAGAAGGAGATGGTTAAGTCACATAAAGGATAAAAGAGGTATTTGTGAATGCTAAATATGCAATTTAAGAAGCTTCAAGGAACACTATATTTTCAGGATTATATTAGCAAAGAGAGAGAAGAGAAGGAAGATGAGCATTTCTTTTGCTGAAACATGAAGATGATTGATCTTCCAAACAACATTTATATATCAACACAAAGGAAAGAGAAAAGAGGAGCTGATTTATATTAGAAATAAATTCTTCTAAGCCAAAAAAAAAAAAAAAAAAGCAACAAAAGGTCAGGAGTGCAGTCTAAAAGATAGCTAAGTCCCAAAGTCCATGAAGAAAAATGAAACCATGATCATTCACAGATGAGGAACCAGTCACAAAAATATCCTTTTAAACTTAAATTAGGGAAGTGATCTAATAAGAATTTCTACCTACCTGAGGGAGGACTTGAACGTACCACGAGAGGAGGGCAGATGAGTGGGTGGGTAAGGAACACATAACCAGAACAGCTCAAGCCCAGTTTCCCTCAGACTGCCTTACTTGGCACCTCTTATATCTGTACTGATCTTTTGAAGTTTCCTCAGCTTCTAAATTTTGATGACTATAAATTTCCTACAGCAACTAGGAAAGGTCTGAGTATATATTAAAAACTTAAGTTTTGCTGAATAAAAGTGTTACTTTCCAGAAGTAGGATTTAAAGCTCAGATTTTATATTAGTCAACTTGGACACCCATAACAAAATACCATAGCCTGGGTGCCTTAAACAACAGAAATTTAAATTCTCAAAGTTTTGGAGGCTGGAAGTCCTAGACCAGGGTGCCAGCGTGGTCGGGTTCTAGTGAGGGCTCTCTTCCTGGCTTGCAGACAGAAGCCTTCTCACTGTTTCCTCACATGGTGGAGTTGGGGTGAGTTCTCTGGTGTCTCTTCTTTAAGGGTACTAATCTGAGGACCCCTTCTCATGGCCTCACCTAAATTTAATTACCCCCACAAAGGCCATATTTCCAAATACCACCACACTGGGGGTTAGAGCTTCAACATATGAATTAGGAGGGGAACAATTCACTCTACAGCAGATCTTAATATAAAAATTTCTAATTATAAATCCAATGGAAACTGAAGGTTGAATAATACAAAGGAGAACAGAGATCTGGCTCCTAGAGGCCCTCCTGAAAGATAACGCCAGAAAAATCACCAGTTCCATGGGTATGTTTCAAAATGATATTTCAGCCAATATATGTTTATTGGGCACCAAATGACCACAGAGAAAAGGGGGGTGGGGAGGAAGAAGGGAGAATAGCAGGAGAGATGGGCCCTGCCCTCCAAGACTTTAAATGTGAATGCAAAGCTGGAACTGCCACTATGAAGGACCACTGGAAATAGTAGTAACACAGGAGTTCTGCGGACAGAAACACCTCAGGACAACAATCCAGCAGAAGGACTTCCTAGAAAGAATGGAGCTTAATGGAAAAAGCGCATTCTAGAGAGAAAAAATGTGATTAAAAGCTTAGAAACAAGTATGCCAAAGGCAATATTCAGAAGGTGGTGAGTGGGTCAACATGACTAGAGAGAGAAGAAACTAAAACTAAGATTGGAAAGGTAGGTTTCAGTCACATGAACAGGGCCTGGAATGCTCAGCTAAAGAGTTAGGACTTTATCTGGGAAGTAATGAGGAGCCACGAAATGTTCTCAGAGATGTGACAGTTATACGGGGGGTGGGGGGGGGAACAGAAACAGAGAGAACAATTAGGGAGTGTTAAAATACTACAGTGTGAGTGAGCAACTAAGGAATAGAGTTTGTCAGTTTAATCTCAAATCTAAAAAAGGAATAGAAATACCAATAGATTCTGCTATCTGGAGTTTAAGGAGAATCCTCAACCCACCTGTGGTGTTATGATATACCTATTGGTTTTCCTGGCTCATAACTCCCATAGCCCTTGCTAAAGTCTTTTGTTATAATGTTGGGTATGTTAGGCCTCAGAAAACAATCTCTCTGATCTTCTCCTGCCCTATCAGAAGGCTGGATTCTAATCTTCCTCCACCTTTCTGATTGTGGGTCATAAGACCCTAATTCCAGAGACAGTCCTGCCCCATACCCTGTCTACATGGTTATCCACAAAAGTCCAAGAGGGCTGGGTTCGGAGAGCTTCCAAAGAGCTGAACGTGTGGAGGCAGACAGGAAGGTGAAGAAGAACTCATTCATGTGCTAGAAGGATGCAACACTCCAACTCCATGGGGACAGAAACTCCTGAGCTCACTCTGGACCCTTCTAGACCACCCCCTATATATCTCTTCACCGGGCTCCTTGTTTGTATCCTTTGAGATACTCTTTGTAATAAACCAATAAACATAAGCATATGTTTCCCTGAGTTCTGTGAGCTGCTCTAGCAAATTAATCAAATGCAGAGAGGGAGTCAAGGGAACCACAATTTGAAGCCAGTTGGTCAGAAGTTCTGGAAACCTGGACTTGGGACTGGTAGGAAGGAGGAGTCAGTCTTGGTGACTGAGCCCTCAACTTGTGGGACCTGATGCTACCTGCAGGTAGACAGGGTTGGAACTGAAACAGAGGATGCCCCACTGGTGTCCGCTGTGTGGTATGTAGAGAAAACCCCCCCAGAGATCTTTTGTGTTGACTGTTGTGGTGGGAGAAGAGAAGAAAAACACAGTTTGAGAATTTTTCCCAGAACACCACCTCTGCATCAAAATGCTCCTGTTTTATTTGTTTATCCCTTTCCTTTTGTAATCGTCTATTTTATAAGTATTTATCTAACATCTCCTGTCATAGCACCTCACAACAAAGCCTCATTATTTTCTATTTCTAGCAAAGAAAGAAAAACAAACAAAGGTAAACAGTAGAAATTTATGTTTATCAGTGGAGTTCTTTGCTTTCCACTAGCATACTTAAAGGAATAAATATTTAAAACATATGGCATAATGCTCCAAAATATTCAACAGACAGATGGCGCGATAATTTGATAATTGCTTCAAAGTAAGTACTCTTAATTAGTGAGTTTTAAATTAATTTGCTTAAAGAAAGTGGAGGCTATCAAGGAGAAAGTACCTGCAGTCATGTGCCACACAGCAACGTTTCAGTTAAGGAGGGACCACATGTACCCATACACCACGGTGGTCCCATAAGATTATAATGAAGCTGAAAAATTCCTTTTGCCTAGTGATGTCACCATTGTGACACAGCAACACAAAACATTATTTATGTGTTTGTAGTGAATGGTGGTACAAATAAAACTATTGTGCTGCCAGTCATATAAAAGCATTAGACATACAATTATGTACAGTACATAATACTTAATAATGACGATAAATGTCTATGTTACTGGTTTATGTATTTACTAAGCTACACTTTTTATTGTTAGAGTGTGCTCCTACTTATAAAAAATAGTTACCTGTAAAACAGCCTCATGTAGGTCTTTCAGAAGGTATATCAGAAGAAGGCACTGTTATCATAGGAGATGACAGCGCCATGCATGTTATAGCCCCTGAAGACCTTCCAGTGGGACAAGATATGGAGGTGGTAGACAATGATGTTGATGGTCCTGACCCTCTGTAGGCCTAGGCTACTGTGTGTTTATTTTATTTTATTTTTTTTTTGAGACAGAGTCTCGCTCTGTTGCCCGGGCTAGAGTGAGTGCCGTGGCATCAGCTTAGCTCACAGCAACCTCAAACTCCTGGGCTTGAGAGATCCTACTGCCTCAGCCTCCCGAGTAGCTGGGACTACAGGCATGCACCACCATGCCCGGCTAATTTTTCTGTATATATTTTTAGTTGGCCAGATAATTTCTTTCTATTTTTAGTAGAGACGGGGTCTTGCTCTTGCTCAGGCTGGTCTCGAACTCCTGAGCTCAAACAATCCGCCTGCCTCGGCCTCCCAGAGTGCTAGGATTACAGGCGTGAGCCACCGCGCCCGGCCTACTACTGTGTGTTTAAACTTTAGTTTTTTAATAAAAAAATTTTTAAAGTAAAAAAAATTTACAAATAGCAAAAAGCTTATTGAACAATGATATAAAGAAAGAAAATATAATATTTTTGCATAGTTGTACAATGTGTTTAAGCTGTGTTACTAAAAAAACTTGAAAAATTAAAAAAATTAAAAAGTTCATAAAGTAAAGAAAGTTACAGTAAGCTAAGGTTATTAGTGAAGAAGAAAAATTTTTAATATGAATCTAGTGTAGCCTAACTATACAGTGTTCATAAAGCTCACAGTAGTATACAGTAGTGTCCTGGGCCTTCACATTCACGCACCACTCACTGACTCACCGGAGCAACTTCCAGTCCTGCAAGATCCATTCACGGCAAGTCCCCTATATAGGCACACCATTTTTTAATCTTTTATACCATATTTTATTGTACCTTTTGTGTGTTTAGATATGTTTAAATACACAAATATTTGCCACTGTGTTACAACTGCCTATGGTATTCGGTACAGAAACATGATGTAAAGGTTTGTAGCCCCAGAGCAGTAGGTTTTACCACATAGCCTAGATGTACAGTAGGCTCTACCGCCTAAGTCTGTGTAAGTACACTCTGTAACATCTGCAAAATGACAAAAATCACCTAATGAAGCGCTTCTCAGAATGTACCCCTGTTTAGCAACACATGACTATATTATGAATCATGGCATCATATGAGCAAAAATATCATGTGGTAATTTAAAAAGAATCTGAGATCCTCTAAGGACTTTTTAAGTCATATATTATTTTATTCTGTGAGTTAAGTAAAACTGAACTTTATCCATTAGGTTTGAGTTAACACAAAGCTATATCTAGAAGTAATCTCAAAAAATAATTTGTGGCTAAAGCATTTTAATTAACATGTATGCTGAATATTCCTTAAAATATAGTGAAATCTGAGTATCAACATGCACAATAAAGTATCACCTGAGCAGCTGTCATTCTTGATTAACAGAACAATCACAGACATAGACAATAGTATGACACAGAATCCTATTAACCTTTTAATGTAAGCACAGAAGAATATATAGCCATCAGAATAACTTCCATGGCATGATTCATTTACATAAAAACCTCTGAACAAGACACCAGTGTAGGAAATTTGTTGGTATTTAGAAGTGAGTAGCAGACAAGGATAGTTTGAGCTTCGTTCAAGATCAACTAAAGACACATACACATGTGTAAGTGTTTGTGCAAGTATGTTACTGAGGTATAACTCATACAGTTGTCAAGTGGACAAATCTCAAATACACAGTTTAGTGATTTTTACATGTGTATATACCTGGGAAATCATCAAAGACAGGATATTTTCAGCACTCCAGAAGATTCCTCTGTGCTCCCTCCCAGGTCAAATCATTACTTGACTCTATTACCATAGTTTAGTTTTACCTTTTCTTGATCATCATATAAAAGTTATCATACACATGTACACATTTGTGTCTGGCTTCTTCAGCTGAACATTAAGTTTGTGAAATTCATCTATGTTGTTGGATGTATTGATAGTTTGTTCTTATTAAATACTAGGAATGTACCACAATTTATTTATCTATTCATTGGACATCTAAGTTGTTTCCAGTTTGAGGCTCTTATGAATTAATCTACAATTAACATCTTCTATATGTTTTTTGTAGACATATGCATTGCATGTATTTTTCTTGAGCATGTATTGGAGAGTGCAACTGCATATGCTTAGCTTTAGTAGATTCTGCCTAATAGCATTTCTTCTGAAATAGTAAAGGGAAAAGAAATATCTTTTTGTAACATGCAGAATGATTTGTTTAGTTATTTCTTATTTAACATCACATATATTTAAAGTAAAGTTAGACACCCTCTGGTACAATGATTCCATCCGAACTCAAATACCAGAATCACCTGGGAAATCTTTTTAAAAGAATGATTCCTTGATGTTCCCATACTCTGCCAAACAACTTCTACCAATCAGTAAGGATTAGAAACTACCGCTTCATGACTTTTACTACCAGATCAAAACTATAAATACAATGAATGGGTTAAAAAGATATTTCATAAGAAAATAAAAAGTGTTATGTAAATGTAAGGCATTATGATTTTATTTAATTTTAATTTGTTTAAATTAATTACCTAGAAGTAAGAACTAAAGTCAGGGGTGTTCACTAATTTTTTTAATTTTTTAATGTTTGTTTTTCTCACTGTGTTTCTAATAAAGAGAAAAGTTCTTGACTAACCATGGCAACCATTGCACTCAAAGAAAATTAGCAAATCCAAGTCAGAACAATGTTTTTGGAATTGAAAAGAATCCCTTTTCAAGAGGAATGATACAAAGCCCTACAAAGCAACCACATCATCAGAAACAGAAAAATCAAAGAACAACCTCAGAGGTGAGAACATGAGATTAAGACTCCTCTCAAAACATAATGAAAATCTGAAACTTGTCATTTGAATGCCATAAACCTAATATGATGATGATCATGAAGAAGCCATGGCCTTATGAAAAACTTGTCAACAGCAGATTATCAACTGCTTGGGTAAATACACAAAAATAGCATCAAACCATCTCCTCCCCACCCCACCCCTGCGGAAAAAAATGCACAAAGCTATAGAGAGCTTAACTTTCAAAGATGTCATGTAGGCAGGACTAAAAAAGAACTAAAGAAAGATTTGGGCAAATTTATGGGTGATACCATAAATTACCTGAAAGAGGATGGATGTAGGATATACTTGACATAAAACTGACATCAGAGAAGATATAACTGAAGGCTTATACAGAGTAGATACAAGGACTGACTTTTGGTAATGGAACCAATGGTGTATGCCCATGCACCTTAGCAAGCAAGCACTGTCATTTCTATACAATATTAAAAAGACTTACTTAGAAGCAGAGTATCAGAGAATCATTAAACTGGAGCAAGAAATTTAAGAGATCACACAGGCAAACTCTTTTCTAAAGGTGAGGAGGCATGCATAACTCAACAAAAAAGAGCCCCAGCCCAGCACCAGCTAACACATTTTAATGGATGGCAACTGAAAGCCTAAATTCTTAGGTCATCAAGATGCATGTCCAGTGTCCAGAAGGTAAATGAGGGAGGGTCAAAAGTTTATTTCGCTTGCCTGAAAGGGATGCTAAAGCAAAACAAGAAGCCACAACTTGCCTGATGTAGCAGTATGATTAGAGCACACACTGTCCTTTCTGGGCTGCTCCAAAGAGTCTGACATCAGTTGGTGGTTCCATTTCTTTTAAGTAAAACAAGGCATCCCTTTTCCTTTCAGCTTCAGAAACTACAGTCTCCTTTATAAACTACACAAATACCTTATGATGGATCTTTCAATAAGTGCTCACAGTGTCTTCAAAAAAGTAGTGTCTGTCCCCCAAAATAATCACCCTTTTAACCCTAAATGTTCATACTCACACAACCATGGAAGCTCTTGATACTTTTAAGGTAGACCTTAAACACCAAAATCAAGCTTCAAATTCAACAGTTCTTTTATCCTCAATGATTCCAAATCACAATTAAAAAAATAAAAAGCCTGATTCTTTGCTTTCAATCGATATAATCTCAAGAGTCCAAGCATCCAAACATTCACATAAAATATTTTAACTTTATGTATTTAGAAGAGATAAGCTGATCCAATAAGGTGATCAATAAGATTGATCTCAGTAAGACGACAGGACATGTACTTACAACTGACATTAGTCACCAAATGGAGGGGTTCATGCTTTAGGATGCCACAAACTCCCAGAGTATAAATTAGCACCATTATTCACTAACAAAGCAGTATTTTTTCTTTTAATAACAGTTCACCTAGATATTTTACATTGTTACAATGTAAAAAAAAAACACATAAGAGTATTCTAAATGTTCAATTTAAAGTCAAACAGATGATTATAATTAACTAAAGAATTATAATTAAACAGATTTATAAAAATGGATTTTTACATAGAATTTACACTAAATATATAAAAGATACCCAGTCAAAATATATATTGTATATATTTAGACCTTTCTTTATAAGTCATCTTTAAAATTTTTAGAATATACAATGAAGTTCAGATTTATACCCTTAGCACTGATTTAATTCATAAAAATCCTCTTTATACTATCAAAACAAACTGTTAAAACAAATATTCTAAAGCACATATTCTTAGCATGAAGTTTAGCCATACATTATTTTATACCATATACTTACTACATCAAACTTCTGAGTGATGTTCCCTTGGACATCAAGTAAATAAACCTTGCCATAATGTGTGCCCAGTGCCAAAAACTGTAAGAAGAACAAAGAGGTAGATTAATGTACTATTAATACACAATTAGTAATTAAACCATTTTGAAAGTCAAGATGCTTAATGTATAAATGATCTGCAATGTCTCGGAAGATATGCATTCCTTAGAAAAGGCTTGTTTCCAGCTTCAGGGAAATAACAGAACAGGGCCTATTTTATTGTGATAGTGCAAGCTAGCTGTCAGAATGACTCATGAGGACCCTCATCTACTGACAACTAATGGTGTGTATGCAGTCTGTACACAATGCCTGATGGACTGAGGCAGTAAATTAAAAATGCAGCCGTGAGAGCACGACCAACCTACAGTTGAACTCAAAGTCAGAAAGGAATGATTAAGAAACTCCCCCTAATTTATGGCAAATGTGTAAATCTGTGCTATCATTTAAATTGCACACATGCACACAAACAACAAAATATTTTTTAGATTGAAAAATCCATGCCATATTGAGGCACCAAAAAAATCAGATATATTATGCTATCAGTTAGTTTTAATATGCCTCTATAAAAGTTAATGCATAATACTGAGTGTAAATGTTTATATATTCTAGTGCAAAAAAATCCTTTTCTGTCATAAAATAACCTGAGCTACATATTCATTTTATGATATAAAACTAGTTCACAACACCCACTCTTTTAATTCTTTGCACTAATCCTAAGCAAACCAGAAGAAACTTTAGGACTACCTAAAATATGACATGAGAATTTTCCTCCTTTTTATTTCTTTAAGCATTACTCAAATAGTCCAAAATTCTCTGTATTTCACTGCATGCGAACATGCTTCAATGCAACCCATAATGAAATGCTCAAATTTACAGGCACTACTAAGCGTTTCAGTCAAGCAGCACAATCTTTAAAAAATAACCTTACAGAAAGTCGAGATTTAAAAGGATTTATCAAAATGGAATTGCTTAAAATGAAATTTCAGTTCAGGCACTTAAAATATGAAGCTACACTAAAGAGGAGTCACAAAAAGGGAAAGAAGGGGTTCATTAGAAATTCATCCCCTGCAATGCCTTTCACTCCTGCAAGGTTGCCTTTTTTCAGGAAGAAAAAAGTCCCCAGGGTAAAAAAATCAATACTGGTTAATAAAACATCAGGTGTGCAGACATAACTAGGTATGACGATTCCGCTGCACAGGCCTGCCTGAATGCACCAGGTGCCATGACGATTAGTCATCCAGGGCGGACAGCAAGCCTGGTGAAAAGAGGATGCTTAGGCGCTGGAAGGGAAAGGGGAAGAGGTAATTCTGGGGGGAAATTAGTCTGAATATTTAAACCAAATAGGAATGTTTCCTCCAGAGCAAAAGAACATTCTAATCAGAAACAGGGGACTCAAACAGTTGTAATTTTATCGCTACTGTGACACTCTGGCAATCTTTAAAGAGAGAAACACCACACATGATAAGAACTAACAAACAATACTCCATTCTAAGGCTATCTGTGGTAAAAGAATGGGTCTTAAAAGCTCACAGCACCCCAAGTATCTCACAGTATTGATTCTCCTCATAAATACTCTATTTAGTTTGTTAGGAAACCAAGGGAGATTGGATCCTTAAAATACTTTAATACTGTGTCATTCTCTGACACCTCTGCAAAGGCTATTTTTAAACTTCTAATTACATTTTATTTTATGGAAGTTTTAGAGGTTCTATAAAGGGAACTTTATCCAAATATTAATTCCTTCTCTTCATTTTTTTTCAAATTTCTAGTTTTATTCATTTAACATTTAAGATAGAAAACATAAAATAATTATTCTGATTTTATAGTTTCATCCTAAAACTAGTTATATTAGAATATTTTTGAAAAAGAAATTCAGTGGTTTGTTTTTATGACCTTTTGTTTAGGAAAACATTTCATCATTTAGGTTAATTGTTGCTACTTCCTTTTAGAAATAAATATGTGCTCTTCAAAAAAAGTTTAATAAGCTGGTCATATTTATTTAACTACTAAAATTACGGATGAGTCATACATTCATTTGCTAATGCTTTTGACTACTTGAAATACAACAAAAAATGCAAACTGGCCACAAATGTGACAGAATACAAATACAAATGCCTCAAATTTTACTCTCCTTCCTGTCCATTAAAAGTCTTGAGCTTCTGTAGCTATTGACTTTTGTTTCTTTTTTTCTAACCTCTCAAAGCACTTAAAATCCAGGATGGACAAAGAATAAGTATAATTTCATTGGTCCCTTTCATGTTGAATTATAGAAACTTGACTCACTTTATAAACTATCAGATTGAGCATCCCATCCTTTGGACTCCACTAAGCACACCTGCCTTTACTTTGAATTTTATGTAAGCAACTTAAGTAACTTATAAGTCCATAAAGATTGGGCTTTTTGTAAATAAACAAGTAGAAGAGGTGGTAAGCAGTACTTTGGACATCACAAAAGAAACAAGAAGTAGTACATTTCAAATTTGGTCAGCTATCTAATACCATCTACCTTTCTCATAGTGTCGTATGGTATTCAAAGCATGAGAGCACAGTGTGCGTTCAATTACTCATGAGGAAATAAGTTTGGGAACTGATGAGACTTCCCTGTAAACAGTCAATGAGTGGCCAAGTTAGGGCCAGGATTAAAAGCTGAAATACTCTCAGGTGGATCAGAATCATGGCTCTCAAAGAAGAGCACATGATCTAAAAGTTAGCACTGACTACTGTTTGCAACCACCATGCTCTTTGGCCACATTGGTTTAAGGATGATGTTAATAAAGTTTGACCTCTAGGCAGACAAACTTTGTTCTCCATTTCATTCACTTAGTGGTACACTCAACCAATAGACAAAAAGCACTATAACATGCTTAAAGAGCAAGCATGACTTAAAAAGGTTATGGTATTAGGGAGAAAATAGATATTAAAAATTGAGTAATAACAATTAAATTCAATGAATATGCTTAAAATGGAAGTGTCTCTAAGACCCTGTGGAACATAGTAAGTGTCAACTGTGTTGAACTTTGAAGGAAGAAGTAGAAAATAGACACTGAGGCAGATAAGGTGGGCTTGTGGTAAGTGGATACAACTTGCTCATGGAGTCACATAAAAAGCAGGAAAAAAAATCAAGAAATTATAAGCAGTTTTATAATGTATGAAATTCATGCCCAGGGGGAGAAATAGGTGATGAGGTTGAAAAGGTCAGCTAATAAGAGGCATTCAAATATTTATGGAAAGATGAAAGGCAGGACAGCAGAGGAAAGCAGGGTTGGTAGGTCCAAATCATTAAGACATCAGGAAGCCAATAAAAAATTCTAAGAAGGAGAATTACATGATCAGATTGGAATTTCTGGAAGATCACTTTAGTAGAAGTGTTATGAATGGACTAGACTGAAAGCAAATCTAAAGGAAAATAGATTAGCTCATGGTATGTATGTGCATTAATTCCAGGGAAAAATAATGAATGCCTAAACTAATAGAAGAAAAGGGCTCAGGATGGGAGTGGATTCAAGCCACAGGGGGGTTGTGAGTAAAAACAGCCAAGTGTTACTCCCAGAACACCACACTTATGGCAGAAAGTGGTAAGAAATGAACCAATTTTAGAGGGGTCTTCAAAAATTTCATAGAAAATGCATATTATGAAAAAACTATGCAAAGATTTCAAAATGTTTTTGCACCAAAATAAACTCATACTAACTCATTATAACATGTCTGAACAAGATCTAGTTTGAAGCACTAAGAACAATAAGATCAGTTTTTAAAAAAGGCCCTAACACAGCAACATGAATTCTGCTTAAAATGGAAACAAGAACACTAAATTTATGGTGACACTTCAGTAGAAGAATGGTAAAATCACTGATCTTTACAAAATGTTTGTGGAGACAATGCCCCACAGAAATCAGCAGTTTGCAAATGGATAACTCATTTTAAGAAGGGAGGAGACAATGTTGAAGACGAATTCCATAGCAGCAGACCATCCA
This sequence comes from Varecia variegata, assembly GCA_028533085.1. NCBI lineage: Eukaryota > Metazoa > Chordata > Mammalia > Primates > Lemuridae > Varecia > Varecia variegata. The sequence goes on along the minus strand of CM052437.1, from coordinate 108,371,914 downwards.
TATCAATTTGTGAAAGAAAAATTCATCTTTTTCATGTCCTAATTGAAGAGGACCGATGATTAACAGCAGAAACAATAGCCAACACCACAGACATCTCAACTGGTTCAACTTACAGAATTCTGACTGAAAAATTAAAGTTGAACAAACTTTCCATTCAATGGGTGCCAAAACCATTGCACCCAAGTCAGCTGCGGACAAGAGCAGAGCTTTCAAGGGAAATTTTAAACACGTGGGTTCAAGATCCAGAAGCAATTCTTCAAAGAATTGTAACAGGAGATGAAACATGGCTTTATCAGTATGATACTGAAGAAAAAGCAAAATCAAAGCAATGGCTACTAAGGCACGGAAGTGGTGCAGTCAAAGCAGAAGTGGACCAGTCAAGAGCAAACGTCATGGCACCAGTTTTGGGGGGGATGCTCAAGGCATTTTGCAATTTGTTATTATGACAGTGTTTTGAGAAAGTCAGCCAAAGCTTTAGCAGAAAAACACCCAGGAAAGCTTCACCAGAGAGTCCTTCACCATAATAATGTTCCTGCTAATTCCTCTCATGAGACAAGGGCAATTTTGAGAGTTTCAGTGGGAAATCATTAGGCATCCACTTTACAGTCCTGATTTGGTGACTTCTCACTCTTTTTTTTTCCTAATATTTTTTGGCAAGAGTCTTGTTCTTGTTGCCCCATGCTAGAGTGCCATGGCATCATCATAGCTCACTACAGTTTCCAACTCTTGGGCTCAAGCGATCCTCCTTCCTCAGCCTCCCAAGTAGCTGAAACTAAAAGCATGCACCCCCCACCCAGCTATTTTTTCTGTTTTTAGTAGAGACGGGGTTTCGCTCTTGCTCAGGCTGGTCTCAAACTTCTGAGCTCAAGCGATCCTCCTGCCTCAGCCTCCCAGAATGCTAAGATTACAGGTGTGAGCCACCACACCTGGTTTTGTTTCTTAATCTTAAAAAGTCTTTAAAAGAGTACCAATTTTTCTTCAGTTAATAATGTAAAAAACACTGGAATGACACAGTTAAACTCCCAGGACCCTCAGTTCTTTAGAGATGGTGTAAATGGCTAGTATCTTCACTTACAAAAGTGTCCTGACCTTGATGAAGCTTATGTTGAGAAATACAGTTTACTTTTTTAAATTTTATCTTTTAATTCCATTTTTCCATTAACTTTTTGAAGTCCCCTCATATACAGGGAGGAAGATGTTATTGGGCCTTACATACCATATTAAGGAGCCCAGACTTTAGCAGATGATGAAAATCATACAAAGCTTTTAAAATCTGTATTTTCGACAGATCATTCTGACAACCTGCTGACAGATGGGTTTACAGTGGGAAAATCAGAGGCACAAGAGATCCCTCTATTCACCAAGTGTAGCAGGAGAAGATGGGGATCTAAGCTAGAACAAAGGTGGTAAGAAAATCACCAGGACTTAGGGAATGGCTGGGTGGAAAGGGAGAAGAAGTCATCTTTGACTTAGGTGACAAAGGAGATAGTGATGCTTCCACATGGAATAGAGAATAAAAAACAGATACCAGTTTAGAAGAAAAACAAGATGAATTCATTATGGACATGCTGAGGTTCAGGTAAAAAAAAGAACAAAGGTCGAGATGTTTAGGAGGCACCTAGATACATAAGTATACTATTCAGATGAGGGTCACTGCATAGGTGGTCATAAAAATCCTGAGATTTAAAACCAAGAGAAAGTACAAATTAAGAAGAAATGTAGATGGATGGCACAAATCCTGGAAAAACCAACACATAAGGGAAAAGTGGATGTAAAGGTAAGTGAAAGAAACAGAAACGGAGTATCATGACCAAGAAAATAAGAGAAGAGTGTCATGGTAAGTTTTGAGAAGAAAGGTGAGATTCACAATTTAAAATCAGCAACGTGTCCATAAACAGAATGGATAGACAAAATGTAGTGTGTCCATACAATGGAATACTATTCAGTAATAAGAAAGAATGAAGCACCAATAGATGCTATGTCACAGATGAACCTCAAAAACATGATACTAAGTGAAAGAAGCCAGACACAGAGATTAAATAACGTATGATTGCATTTATATGAAATATCCCAAAATAGGCAAATCTAAAGAGACAGTAAGTAGATTAGTGGGTACCTGGGGCAGGCATTAGGTATGTTCCATGACATAGCATATATCTCTGGGAGAAAAGGGAGGGAATAAGATGACGTGAAGAAGAAAGTGGACAAAAAAGTCCTTGAATAGGAGGAAGAAATCCTCCTGTGGGTAAGGATGGGTGTGGATCTAGACGAGTTGGGAAAGGGGTTGGGAACTGGGGCTCATGCCTGATGGTTTCAATGTTCCTAAATAAAAATGATATTATCCTCTGAGAAAGAGGGGACAGTGGTTGAGAAGGGAGACTGAGGACTAAAGGAGCTGATGAAAAACAAATAAATAATTATCATTTTCAGTGACAAATTTACATAGGCACATAAGTCTGTATGCTGCCCTGGGCATTAGAGCACTATTCAGAGTTGAGAGTTTGGCTGGGGGCACAGTGGAAAGCAGAGATGTAAGAGGATTCAGATCCTGGTAAAGTAAAGTTAGAATAATTAATCATTTCACAGGCACAGAAAAAAGAAAAAGAATGGATAGAACTCCACAAAGTCACAGGACAAGGTTTGTGGGAAAACGAACACAAAAGCTTGAAGGCTAAAAGGGGTCAACAGAGTATTATGGAGGCTGGAGATCCTCCTGTTCCAAGTGCTGACACCATCCAGCATGTGGCCTTAGAGATGAAACAGGGAAAGAGTGAAAGTCACTGGAATTAAATTAGGTTGAAGAACTGCAAAACCAGTCTTCAGTGAGTGAGGGAAAGTGACAAGTTGGGAGATGGCAGCAGTGAGGAGGGGTCGATGGTGTTATAGCAGGCACCTCAAAGGAGGGGGTTTCTGGAAAAACAAGAAAGAGCAAAAACACGAATAAAATGTTGAGTGAGTACAGGAATCTATTTACAACGGAACAAAATCTGAAGTAAAAAGGAATTAGGTGGAAGGCAGGCAGGAGGGTGAGCAACACTGCTGGTAACACAGGATATAAAGGCAGAAGAGGGATCAGAGGTGGGGAGTTCTCCTACTGTGGAAGAACTAAGACTCACAGGCTCACAGGGAGGAAGACAGTGATAGAAGACACTCCCTGGCCTCAATATTTCGACTAAAACACAGACTGTTCTGGTCCAGGAATAGGCTAATGGTACTACCCAGTACTTAGCCTGGACTTGAAAGTTGGTGGGAGATGTGTTATAGCAAGAACTCAGATATGGAACGTACACATTCACTCATATAATATAGAAGTAATAATTTGGGGCATTTCTACTGATTCCTAACACCTGCAATATAATCTCTTCTTCCTCATAAAAGCACTGAGCTTCACACTTTCTAATCTTAACATGTTCCTAATCTAACCTTTGTAATTTGAGCAACTCAGTGATTGATGAGTTTCCACATCGATTGCTATCTAAATTCTACTTAATATACACTCGGAGTGTATTGTACGTGTCTGTATGAGTGTTTATACATATACAAAATATTTGGGGTTGTTGTTTTGTTTTATGTCAGTAAGGAAGAAGAAGGGAATCGTAGCAGCGAGACACAATCACTGTAAGAAAACCACCAACAAAAGCATCAGGACTGCAAAGTACAAACAAACTTACACCAGAAACGACTTACAGAAGAATCCTCTGGCAGTGCTCCCTTACCTTGTCATGCACTGTCATGCAGCTAGCTGCATCTTTCTGAAGAATTTCCGTTACCCCATTGGAAAGCCTTTCATACTTCAGTTTGGGCTCCTCTTCACTTTCTTCCTCCTGCACAAAAAGCAGAGAAAAATGACAGACGTCAGGCATTTGTTTTAAAAGACTCTAAACACACTTCTTAGGGGAGAACCAGCAATGGTTTCTTCAATGACTGTCAATTACTACAACTATAGCTAGAGATTAAGATCTCTGTGCTTCCTTTTGGCAACTGGGTGTATCAACTGTTACAACTTCACCAGTAAAATAAATTCAAAAGTTGAAAACAGGAGGACACAGACTTGTATTATCACTAACTTTATATGTTCAACCTCACAGTTTGATACAGATCCATAAAATATTCTTATTCCTTGTAGTTACGGAATATGGTTAGTAATCAATACTGACTATAATGACCATAAAGTAATAAATCAAAGATAGTTGTAAAAATTATTACAATAATGATTAAGAATAAGATTTTATTTTACATCAGTAAGTAATAAGAAACAAAAAAGTTCATATATTGAAAACTGTTCTGGCATGAATCTGGCAAAAACAGAAATTCACAAAAATAATGTACTCATTGGCATTTCCTTCAAAAATAAGTGTATAGGGGAAGGAAGGCCAAGATGGTGGACTAGAAGCAGCCCACACACGCTGCTCTCAAGGAGAAGATTAAGAGTTGCAAGTAAATGCCCACCTACAGACGGACCCTCTTGGAGAGAGCACTGTAAATCATCGGAGAAGCCATGGGAGACATTCAGAGTGAGGGAGACAGGGACAGGGAGATCCGCTTGCCAATATAGGAAGGTACCTGGGGAGATACCTACACATGGGGAAGGGATAAAGGAGAAAACCCCAGGGTCCTACACTCCCCACGAGGACATTGCGACTTGAACCATGAGGGGGCCTCCCACCACCACCATGGGCCTCTGTACTGATCAGGGAACTGTTTGGAGACTGTATAGTGATGTTGCATCAGACAGCGGGCTCAGCAGGGACCTGCTGGCCTCAGTGTCCAGGTTGCCACAGCTGACACCACTCTGAACTTTCGGGTCCAGAGCACCCGGTCTACACAGGGTTCAGCTGTGCTGCAAGTGCCTCCACATCGACCCTTACCAGACCAGGAAGGGAGTAGGGAGAGCAGATGTTCTCCCATGCCAGTGACTGGGAGCCAAGCATCCCCTCCCCACCATGAAGTTCAAATGGAGCAGGCACCAATGCCACTCCAGAGGTCTCACAGTAGCAGTCGCAACAGGACCTGCGTGAGGAAACAACTCCAGCCATCCAGTAGTCCAGCCCCCACAGCCCAGCACACTGACAAGCAGAACAAGACCCCCTCCACACACACACCCTGCACACATATCCCCACCTGCACGATACCATGCAGAGGTCCACACCCTTGGGCATAGGGCAGAGGACCTATGCCCTTGCAGACCAGCACACTGTCAGTATCAACTTGATACCAAAGCCAGGGAAGGACACAATGAAAAAAGAAAACTAAAAACCAATATCCCTCATGAACACTGATGTAAAATCCTCAACAAGATACTAGCAAATCAAATTCAGCAGCACATCAAAAAGTTAATTCACCATGATCAAGTGGGTTTCATCCCAGGGATGCAAGGATGGTTCAACAAACTCAAATCAATAAATGTGACTCATCACATAAACAGAAGCAAAAACGAAAACCACATGATCATCTCAATATATGCAAAAAAGCATTCAATAAAATCCATCACCCTTTCATGATAAAAACCCTCAACAAAGTAGGCCTAGAAAGAACATATCTCAAAATTACAAAAGCCATAAATGACAAACCCACAGCCAACATCATACTGAATTGGGAAAAGATGAAAGCATTCCCCCTAAGAACTGGAACAAGACAAGTGTGCCCACTGTCACCATTATTATTCAACATAGTACCAGAGGTCCTAGCCAGAGCAATCAGGCAAGAGAAGGAAATAAGGTGCATCCAAATCAGAAAAGAGGAGGTCAAACTATCACGATTTGATGACATAATCTTGTATGTAGAAAACCCTAAGGACTCCACCAAAAGACTCCTAGAATTGATAAATTCAGCAGAGTCTCAGGTTACAAAATCTATGTACACAAATCAGCAGCATTTCTATATACTAACAATAATTAAGTTGAGAGTCAAATCAAGGACTCAACCATTTACAACAGCTATGAAGAAAACAAAATACTTAGGAATATATTTAACCAGGAAGGTGAAAGATCTCTACAAGGAAAACTACTGATGAAAGAAATTATAGATGACACAAACAGATGGAAAAACATCTCACGCCCATGGACTGGTAGAATCAACGTCATTAAAATGTCCACTCTGCCCAAAGTGATTTATAGATTCAATGTGATTCCCACCAAAATATCAATGTCTTATTTCACAGATCTAGAAAAAATAATCCTAAGTTTCATTTGGAACCAAAAAAGAGCCCAAATAGCTAAAGCAATCTTAAGCAAAAAGAACAAATCTGAAAGCATCACATTACCTGATTTCAAAGTATACTACAAGGCTATAGTAACCAAAACAGCATGGTGCCGGTATAAAGGTAGACACATAGACCAATCGAACAGAATAGAGAACCCAGAAATAAAACTACGTAGCTAGGACCAACTGATCTTTGACAAAGCAGACAAAACCATACCCTGGGGAAAGATGCCCTATTCGATACATGGTGCTGGGGAGAAGAATGAAACAGGACCCCTATCTCTCACCACTCACAAAAATTAATTCAAGATGGATTTAAAAACATAAGTATAATGCATGACCATAACAATTAAGAAAATGAAGGTAAAACTCTTCTAGACATTGGCCTGGGCAAACAATTTATGACTAAGACCCAAAGGCAAATATAGCAACAACAAAAAGAAATAAATGGGACTTAATTACATTAAAAAGCTTCTGCACAGGAAAGGAAATAATTAACAGAGTCAATAGACAACCTAAAGAATGGGAGAAAATATTTGCAAACTATATATTAGACACAGGACTGATTTCCACAACCTACAAAGAACTGGAAACAGCAAGAAAGAAATCAAACAACTTGCTGGAAAAACTCTTATAGATAGACATTGGCCTAGGGAAAAAATTTATGAAGAAGATCCAAAGGCAATCACAGCAACAAAAATAAATAAATAAATGGGACCTGATCAAATTAAAAAGCTTCTCCACAGCGAAAGAAACTATCACAAGGGCAAACAGACAACCTACAGAATGGGAGAAAACACTCACATGCTACACATCTAATAAATGGCGGATGACTAGAATCTACATAGAACTCAGGAAAATCAGCAAGAAAAAATCAAACTACCCCATTAAAAAGTGGGCAAAGGACATCAACAGAAACTTTTCAAAAGACAGACTAATGGCCAAGAAACGTATGAAAAAATGCTCAATATCTCTAATCATCAGGTAAATGCAAATCAAAACCACAATGAGATATCACTTAACTCCAGTGAGAATGGCTTTCATCAAAAAGTCCCAAAACAATAAATGTTAGTGTGGAGATGGAGAGATAGGAATACTCGTACACTGCTGGTAGGACTACAAACGAGTACAACCTCTGTGGAAAGTAATATAGAGATATCTCAAAGAGCTATAGTAGAACTACCATGTGATCCAGCAATCCCATTACTAGGCATCTACCCAAAGGAAAAAAAGGCATTCTATAAAAAAGACAAGACATCTGCACTACAATGTTCATAGCAGCACAATTCACAATTGCAAAGATGTGGAAACAACCCAAGTGCCCATCAATACATGAGTGGATTAACAAAATGGGATATATGTATACCATGGAGGCCTACTCAGCCACAAAAAACAATGGTGATCTAGCACCTCTTGTATTATCCTGGATAGAGCTGGAGCCCATTCTGCTAAGTGAAGTATCACAAGAATGGAAAAACAAGTACTACATGTACTCACCATCAAATTGGTATTAACTGATCAACACTTATGTGCACATATAGTAGTAGCATTTATTGGGTGTCAGGCAGGTGGGAGTGGGGAGGAGGGGATGGGTATATTCACACCTAATGGGTACAGTGCGCACCGTCTGAGGGATGGACAGTCTTGAAGCTCTGACTTTGGTGGGACAAAGGCAATATATGTAACCTAAACATTTGTACCCCCGTAAGATGATGAAATAAAAAAAATTAATTAATTTTAAAAAGTGAGAAGACATGAACAGAACTTTTTCAAAAGAAGATAGACAAATGGCCAACAGACATGAAAAAAAAATGTTCAACATCACTAATCATTAAGGAAATGCAAACTAAAACCACAATGAGATACCACTTTATACCTATCAGAATGGCCATAATTAGAAAGTAAAAAAAAAAGAAAAAAAAACAAGATGCTGGCGTGGATGCAGAGAAAAAGGTATGCTTATATACTGTTAGTGGAACTGCATGTTTGTACAACCTCTATAGAAAACAGTACAGATATTTCTCAAAGAGCTAAAAGTAGACCTACCAATCGATCCAGCAATTCTACTACTCAGTATCTACCCAAAAGAAATCATTTTATCAAAAAGACACCTGCATTCGAATGTTTATTGCAGCACAATTCACAATTGCAGAGATATGGAATCAACCTAAGTGCCTATCAACACATGAGTGGATAAAGAAAATGTGGCATATATATATATATATATATATATATATATATATATCATAGAGTATTAGTCATAAAAAGAAATTAAATAATGTCATTTGCAGCAACTTGGATGGAACTGTAGACCATTATCCTAAGTATCTCAGGGATGGAAAAACAAATACCACATGTTCTCACTAATAAACGGAAGCTAAATGATGGGTGCCCATGGGCACAAAAAGACATAAAGGACATTGGAAACTAAGAACAGAGGAGGGAGGGAGGGGGATGAGGGATAAAAACTTACCTACTGGATACAATGAACATTGTCATGGTGGCAGGCACACCAAAGGCCCTGACTTCAGCATTATAGAGTGTATCCATGTAACATAAATGTCTGTATCCCCTAGATAGTTTGAAATTAAATAAATAACTAATTGTATAGTCTTCACATTCCAGCTAACATTAGAGTAGCTTGAGGTACATCAATGCTCCCATCCCAAATAACTAGAAAGGCATGATGAAATATACATCTCTCCAAGACATCCAAGTGCTGCTGAGGCAACCTGAACTAGAAGGGTCGAGATGCCAGGGTGATAGGGAAACTGCAGAGAGGTGAGCTGGCATTCTCCAGCCACCTTCCTCCTGGAGGCATTTATTAATTCTGAGTGTAAGACAAGAGGCTGAGAACCCAAGCTCTGCCTGGGAAGATGGTCACTGCTGGGGGTAGGGAAAGCCACAAACCTTTTGGTGCTTGAGGGGATGGAGTGACAAAATTGGAGACTTGTGGAGATGAGATCCCAGTGGAAGACAGAGGCAGAGAAGTGAGCCTGTTACACAGCAACTTTTCCCAGTTAAGACAATTGTCAGTTTCTAAAGCTGCATAAGGTCTGAGGCTAAAAACATAAACTGTAAGCCTCAAAAATGCAAACCAGCTGCCCTCATGTGCTGATAAGAAAAGAATAAGAGATCAGGAGCCATCAGGAAATTCCATACTGGTGAATACCACAGACTTAGTTGGAACCCCTGGTCCCTAGAAGACATAAAAACTTACCAAAACTTCAATAGAGTTTCAACTTAGTTCAATCCTTGATTAAGGTATGGAACCCCAACATAGCTGTCTAGTGAAGGAAAAGGGTGACTCCTTTTTGGAGAAAGAAAGCTACTGGGGCTTCTACAATTTTTCATTTATAATACTGAAAACTCAATAAAAAAATTACCATTTATGCCATAATGCAGAATCAAATGACCAAAAATCAAGATGAAAAAAGACCACAAAAATAAACAGATGCATGACCTAGATATTGGAGTTAGCAGAAAAGGGCTTCAAAATAACTATGACTATATGTTAAAAAAAAAAAAAAAGATAGAGAAAATTGATGAAAATATAGAAATTTTCAACAGAGAACTGTAATCTTTGAAAAAGAATCAAATGAAATTTTTACACTGAAAAATGTAACTGAAATTAACAAGTCAATAGATGGTTTAACGGCAGATGGGCCGAGCAGAAAATAAGATTACTGAAATGGAAACCAGGTTAAAAAAATATCCCAAGGGAAGTCTAGAGAAGAAAAATGGATGAAAAACATGGGAAAAAATGTATGAGACATGTAGAATACAGTGAAAAGTCTAACATATTTTAAGTACAGTTCCAGAATGATAAGGAAAAATGGGAAGGAATAGAAGCAACACTTAAAAAGTTAACAACTTTTCCAAAACTGTTAAGACATCAATCCACACTTTCAAGAAGCTCTGCAACCCCAGGCAAGATAAAAATGAAGATAATCACACCTCAGGTGATTCATAGTTAAAAAAAAAAAAATAGGTAAATTAAGTGAAAGAAAAATGACTTGTAGAGTAACAAGTGCTCTGCCTATTGATTATAAGACAGATAGGACACACCAGGCAGAGACTGTGAATTCAAATGCTTATAGAAGTCTTTATTCTTTACCTCTGGGGCAAAGGACTGCATCTTCACATGGAAAGGGGCTAATTTGTGAATACATGGAAACGATGGAATATAACAAGCATGAAGGTAAAGACTAAACATCTCATTTCATCCTGGGGGAGGAAACCATGGAAAGCTAAGTATAATTACCCCGTTTTACAGATTTTCAGTAAAAAACAATGATCAGAAATTTTAAGTAATTTCCTCAAGTGCAGTGGGTAGAGGTGAAGCTAAAATTCAAATTCAGTTATGAATGTGCTAAAGTCAATGCCTGTATAACACACTACCCAATCTCCTATGAAAGTGACTCAACAAACCACAATAGAAGCTTATTCTCTGCCTAAAAATAACTATAAGCTATGTATTAATAGAAAATGTTTTAAAATGTATATTTAGTAGGTGCATTAGCAATCTATTGCTGTGTAACAAATTATGCTAAAACTTATGGATTTTATTATTATTTTTTATACTCCAGCCTATGTTGCCCAGGCTGGACTCAAGCAATACTCCTGCCTCTACCTCTCTGAGTTGCTGGGACTACAGGCACATGCCACCACACCCAGCTACCAAAACTTCCTAATTTAAAACAATAAATATGTATTATTTTGCACAGTTTCTGTGGGTAAGCAATTCAGTAGTGGCTTAGCCAGGTGGTTCCCTCAGGATCTCTCACAGGGTTGCAGATAAGATGTCAGCTAGGGCTGCAACCATCAGAAGGCTTGACTTCAAGCCTTTCAAGATGGCTCACTCAAATGGCTGGCAAGTTGGAGCTGGCCTTTGGCAGAAGGCTTCAGCTGCTTGCCTCATGGACCCCTCCATAGGGTTGCCTGAGTATCCTCAGAACATGGCAGGTGGCTTTTCCCAGAGTGAGTGATCCAAGAGGGAGCAAAGCGGAAACCCCATGTTTTAAATATTACCTATCCTCAGAGGGTGCACAGTGTCATTTCTACAATATTCTATTGATCATACAGGTCCACCATGTGTGTGAGGGATGAACACAAATGCATAAATAATAGGAGGTAAGGGTCACTGGGGCCATCCGGTCAGCTAGCTACAAGAATAGTAACAGAACTTGAAGAGCAATAAACCTAGTTTTAAAAAAAAACAACAGTATTTCATGTCTACTGGTAAGTTGCCTTAAATTTAATTGCCCGAATATACATAAGCTATTAGCTGTTTATTTAGTAACAGAGTATTAAAAACACAGATGGTATATCTATTATTAACATTCTAAGAATAACTTTAAAAACTAATAGCAACAAAAGGAAAGTATAAGTACAGTTATCCAAAGTATCTACACATTTCCACAAAAAAGGTAGCTAATGATAATCAACCCAATATAAGGAGCTTTTGTTATACCCCAAAACTGACCTGTTTTTAATATTAGTATAAAATATGAAATAACTAATCAACCAAGTCTAAAGTTGAAAAAAGAAAATTACAAAAAGCAACAAATAAACACTTCTACTTATGTATCTACAAGCAAGAAATAGAAATCATTACAAAGTTAACATTAAATGTGGCACAGATGATGTGTGCATTCTAAAGTAAATGTGTTAAATATAAATTGAATCCTGAGTGTTAGTCTTATAATAAGATGCCACATGTTGCTCAAGTCTGGACATCAAATGTGCAGCCAATGTGAAAAGTTAATTCTAACCTCTTGACTATTTTGCATAAAAGCACTCATCCACGGACCATTAGATAAAGTTACTGTAAATAAGGTTTTCCTGTCTTATTTATAAGTGAAAACTAAATAATTTCTCTCACATAAATATACAAAAATAAATACTTTCACAACACAGTTCACTGAAGCATCCATGCGAGGTTTCAAAAGCCATAAATAAAATGAAAACTCCAATATTAGGCATTTGATGTACCATTTCCCACTCTTCTGACAGGTATCTTTTATGTTAAGTTAAAAGCAGGCTAAACGTGAATTTTTAAGGTTTTTTCCTCCTTGCTGTAAACAAAGAAAATAGAAAGTGATTCAAAAATACAATTCGTGGAGGTTATTCTGCTGCTGCAGACTTTATATCACATTTTAAATAAAAAACATTTTAAAAAATCAGGTAGACTTAATATAGAGCTTCACTTCAATTAAAAAAGATTTAAACGGAAAAAAGGCTTTCATGCAGTTTGAACTTCCACAGTAAACAACCCAGTGTTAATAAAAAGTAAATCAATAATTTTTGTTAAATTTTAATAATCCTACAAACCTACAAATAAAACCATCAACAGTCTGAGTTGAGATGACAGTTAACTGCGTTTCTATGACAACCTAGTGGAATAGTACAAGTCCTGACTTGCAGCTAAGCGAAGATATGAACAGAGTGACATTTACCCATACAAGAAAAATTTGCAGCTTTCCTTTAAAAAGAATCAATTCCTCAACTAACATGGATTTTTACTAAGTGTATAGCACTTTTAATTAAAGACAAGTCCTTTAAACCATCCTACAGAATTCTAAATACTATCTGAAAATAAATGTCATACCATGATCATTCTTACTGAGTTTTGAATTTGAAAGGGGGAAAAATTACTTTGGGGGATAACAAATTAAAGCAATTAAAGATTTCTGCCTGAAAAAATGTTTAGTAATTTGTTACTGTTGTTACTTTGTTACCGTAGGGTAAAGTTCCATGGAGCAAATCCTGTTAACCTAACTTGGACTTGGATACCACAAGAATACTGCACTTTTCTTTTTACTTGATCATTTAAAATCTGTGTACAAGGAATTTTTTTTTTGCATGTGTGTTTAAAACCAATGGATTCAACATTTTCATTCTGTTTTATCAATACCTTCCACATATTAATACATTTTATATACCACCATTACTGTCTTGAAGCTTTGAATTTTACTTTTAAGAAATGTGAGTCACAGGAATTCTAGGGGTTAACAGAAAGATCCTTATATTATCTATTGTTACTATTTATACAGAACCTAAAATTTCATTTCTGGACACCATTTCTTTATTAATATCCAGTTTTGTTTTGTTTTCACAAAATAAAATGACACTAGATACAATGAAGGGGAGAGGTGAGAAATCTTTTAAAGCCCAAATTAAGCTGGTGGAAAACACCACCAGTTGAGCACTCCTAGACAATTCACAATCTCACTCTGTGGAGATGGGCTTTATCCCACCCAGCTTCACCTATGAGAAAGACCTCTGCTCAACCTCCAGGAATTTTAATAAGATGAATGGTTTACTTGGTTTCATGTCATCAACTACATTTGACTAGGGACAAATCCTTTTAATAAATTTCCAATGTTTTAAAGCTAGACACAATAGGGAAACACTAACATCCTCAAAAGAAATTCTCATTGTTAAGGGGGAAAAAAAAAAAGCTTTTATGCAATTTGAACTTCCACAGTAAAAAACCAACTATTAATAAAAATCAAATCAATAATCAACCAGGGGTATGAAGGTATAAAATAAAGGCTTTCTTCCTCTAGAGCCTTTTCTGTAGAACTCTAATTACCTTAAGGAGAATTGAAATATTCAAAATTGGCAGTGAACCTTACAAGTTGAATATATAAAAATTCTGTTGAAATCCAGTATCAGAACATTAGAATTTTTTAAAATTTCTATTTTTTAAAAATTCTCTCTTTACAAGTAATTCAGTTCATAGAAGCCCCATGACATATTAAACCATTTCTTTTTGGTTACTATTTATTACAGAAGATAGAAGGAGAAGAGAAAAATAAAACAATACACAGCTGGTACCCAACAGAAATAAACATTTTTTAAAAATCGTAAGTAAAATTAATACTATGTCAATCAAAACACATAATTTGCATCTCAAAAACATACATAACAATATTTTAAGGAACAGATCTCATCACTACCACAGGGTATTATCATCAAAGGCAATATAAATAGACAAGAACTATATATTTGGGTAAATACATTTATTTTAAACTATAATGGTATCGCTAAATATACATGAATATAGGACATCTCCAAATATGTCACAACAATCTTGAAATTTTTCTGAAAAGATAGGAGAGATCCATTAAGAGAAAAGAAAATACATAAAAAAGACCCTGAAGGTAAAGTTCAAATTAATTACGGACTAATGTCTTTAATTACCTGTTACCGCCACCTCACCCCACCCCCAAAATTAATGCTACTTCCTTAAAAGGGCAACTACATCCATTAATTAATGTATGCTATAGTTCTATTACAGAAAGATCATTTTATTTGTACAAAAAGATGACCATCTGGTAGGAAAGATGGCTTTCTAGATCCTTTAAAGTGTCAAAACATATCAAGAAAACTATATAAACAAGCTGAAAGAGTAACTTCTGGTTTCCATTAACAACACAAGGTATTATAGCTGCATCAATGACCAAACTTTTTAAGAAAGTGACATGAAGATAATGGAATTCATCTACAACAAAACAACTGTGGTCAAAGCTCCCAGAGTGCCTTTCCATCAGACTGCTGACAGATAAACAATTACATTATATGAATGCAAATAACGTTAAACTTTCAACTTTCAAGCAATACTGCTCTTAAGGAAAAAATATATTAATAAAAAAGTAGCTGAAATTAGGAGCTGATAAATGTAATCTAGATGGCACAGGTCTACTTTTTCAAACAGAAAATTCACCATGACTCAACTCATATCCATGTATTATTTTTAAAAGCATAAAATACATATGGTTAAACAAGTGGTTCTCAATCAGAGGTGATTGTGTCCTCCACAGATACTTACCTGGCAATGTCTAGAGTCATTTTTGGTCACAAATGGGTGGGGGAAAGGTGCTACTGGTATCTAACAGGTAGAGACCCGGGATGATGCTAAACAACCTACGATGCACAAGACACTCTCCCAGAATATAAAATTATCCAACCCAAAATGCCAATAGTTCCAAGGTTGAGAAACCCTGATTAAATAAGTTTCAGAAGCTAAAATATTACACAGACATTAAAATTGTTTTCAAAGGGGATTTAATAACAAAAGGAAACGTTCTCACAATATCTTTTTAGATGAAATTCCTTTGCATAAGAATTTTATTAATTTATATGCATATGTGCCACGGGGAAAGATTAGAAGAATGTAACCAAAATAGTAACCTCTCTAAGTTTCAGTTTCTTGAAGAAATCTGTAGAATGGGGGTGATAAAAGGACCCACATCACAGGGTAGCTGTGACCTTTAAAAAAGATAGCAAATAAAAATCACTGTTGGGAGCTATTGCCAATATTTTCTAAGACAAACATTTATCATATTTATTATAAAAATAAATGCTATTTTTAAAGCTGTCGTTCAACATCCTCTTCAAAACTTTGTATCTACTGAACTAAGATTCTTATCTCTCAAAGCTGATTTCCTTACCCTGACACTTTGACCAGAAAAGTGAGAAAAAGTTGAGCCTCCAATAATTGAGGAGCTCTACTTAAGATTCACAAGATATGCAGTCTTCATAAACCTTGGTCTCTCCTGTGCCCTGTAGTGTTAGAATTTCATGTTCAATTCAAGGAGGAAAAAAATAAGGTGAAGGTTCCCATGCCCTAAGCCACATACCATAAACAGGATCAACTCCCATCATTTATTTTATATTGGGAAAGCGATAAGAATATATAGAGGAGGGGAAAAAAATGAGAAAAGCAAATAAGCTTTTCATTTCCTTCTAGCCATATGGAATAACCTCACCAATCTTCAAGCTATGCCATTCAGGTGGACAATTTCCGCCACTAAAGCCAACATAACCCTCTTTTCCTTTCTTCCAATATCCCTTAGTGATCACAAGATCCTCAGAAGCAGGGTTTATGCCTTTTCATTGTTCTGAACTTCACCTAACAGAACTGTGGGTACCTAATAAAGACCAGGGAAAACAAATGTACATAGTGACAGCAGGCCAGGTTTGGTAAGCAGCTTTTCTGAGACATTCCCATTTGGATTTCAACACAGCAAAATCCAAAGCATAGAATATCAACCAAAAAGACCCATAGAGATCATCTAAAATATGCGTTATTTTACAGACATGGGGGTGGGGGAAAAAGGAGACAGGGAGGTGGAGTCACCAAACAGAAGAAAGGGAGTGGCAATTCTGAAATAGTGTGAATTAGAATTATAGATAAATTTACAGAAATGAAGCTCTATCATCTTCTAGCAGTAGTAGCAAATAGAGGTCCTACAAACTCAATTTTCAGAAACTTACATTTATTTCTAGTTTGTGTGTTGTTATATGAAAAAGGAAAATGCTGAAGCTCTTGAAATTATTTCTTTTGAGATTAAATACTTCTCAAGCATTTCCAATTGCACATTCCACATGCCAAGTGCAAAGAAGCACCTTGCCAACCACCCTAACCAAAGCCTCTTTCAGCTTCTCAATAATTTCCAAGAAACAGATAAACACAATAGCAATGAAAATTAAAACAATTACCAAAATCAAGAAGAAACTCACATTTGCTGATTTTTGAATTCATGACACACCCTTAATTGTTTCAAGAAAACATAAACCACCTGAACGGAAGGTGGACAGATGCTTTCTAACTCTTCCACCAATCCTCTGGGGCCATGATTTGAAGCCTATCCCAAGTCCACTGAGCAGACATCCGAGCTACCCCTTAGGGACTTCTTTCCAGAAGGAGGCAACCATGCCTGTAGCCACTGCCCACTGTATCTCCACACCACGCATATTTTAGCCCTGGTGACCATCTTTCTTCCACAGGCAGACACTCTAACCCCCCACTGTTAGAGTAGGAGACTAAAAGACAGGACTGAGACCAAATGTAGGGGCTTGAAGATCAGGTGTTAAAATAAACAACTCTTGGGCAGAAGCTAACAAGAGGGGCCGATAACCACAGGCAAGAACCGATAACCACAGGCAAGAACCGGCTTCAAAGGCCTCGGCAGCTACTCTGCCACCTAACAAGAACTTTGGCCAATTACATTATCATTTACATTGTGGTTTTAAAATTTCTCTACCCTTGGAATCACCATGACAACTTTGAAACAACCATATAAAGTACGAAATAGGAGGGAACCCAATTCTAGGAACTACTACCCAAATTTTTAGTAAAAGTCACCCCCCTGGCCTTCAATATTCCTCCCCTCAATTAGTAAGACTACAAAAGATCTGAGACTATTTCCTCTCAGTGCAGCCGCTCTCTTTCGAGCCTGCCCACCCTCTTTCCTGAGAGTGTATTTTCACTTTCAATAAAACTTTTGTTTGCTTGGCTTATGTGGTACATCCCGAAATTCTTTTGCATTACAAACACCAAGAACTTGAAAAAACCTCCACTCTGAAGGCTGATAACACTACCACCTGGGCAGTGTACTATCCGTGGTCTGAGAGTCCCAGCCTCATGGGCTGCAGGACCAAGGGAACCCTGATAGCAGGAAGGTGGGCATGCAGGGGACCAGAGAAAACTAGGATATATGAAAGCAAAAATGAATTAATAAACCAGAAAACGAAACCATTAAGTTTCGTTAATGGTCGACTAATACTAAGTCCAAGCATTAGTACTTTACAAAGACAAACAGAATAAGATAACCAGCAAATAAATAGAGAAAATAAAAGTCATCAAAGTACTATCTATCCCCTGCAGAAAGGTATTGGCCCAGACTATTTTAACAGCAAGTTCTATGAAAAACCTTCAAAGAATAGAAAATTCTTAAGTTATTTAAACTGCCCCATAACAGGGAAACATAAAAACTTCCCCATTCATTTTGAAAACGTGGCACAACTCTAATATAAAAACTCTCAAAGAGTACACCAAAGGGAAAAAATATATACAGTAGAGTCATCTCATGTAGGAATTTAAATGTAAAACCTGTAACATCATAAATCAAACCCAGCATATATCAGTAGAAAACGTTTAAAATATTGCAGAAATGCAAAGACTATTAAGACATCTGACTTCACCAATTGACAGGTCAAAGAAGAAAAACCACAAGACCATCTTGACAGATACTGCAGACAGCATTTATGAAGTTCAACATTTGTTTCTGATTAAAAAAAAAAAAAAGCTTTCAGTAAATAAAAAGGTTTCTCTCCCAAAGAGCCAACAATGAAGAGCTGATAATGATCCTTTAAAACCACAAGCCAACAATGATACTCAACAATGAAGTAAGAGAAACATTCCCATCAACAGGAAACAACCACAGCCAACTATCACTATCACTTCTGCTTTTTTCAAAACCAATTTAGAAGTTCTAGCCAAGGCAAAGACAAAAAAATGGAAAACGTAATAAGCAGATCGTTGCTGGTATGGTCATATTTGGAGGCGACACAACTATGGAAAGAAGAAAACACAGCTTCTGCCAAGACAGAGAGCTCACCTGGGTTGCCGGCCCCCTCCCCACAAATCAGCCCTGAAAACAAAATACAAATTACAGGAAAGAGGGATTCCCAAAATTAACATCCCCAAGTGAGAAACTCTGGAGGCAACTGAAACTACCCACAACAGGGAGTGGCCCCCCCATTCACTACAGAAATAGGCAGCAGCTACCTCCCGCCCAGGGGTGAGGTTGGGCCTGCTGCACTCACCCCTCCATCTCCTAGCCTCCCCCCTGCCAAGTGCAGGTGACCTCCTCCCAGAGCTGCTGCCCCTGTGGATTTGCCTTAACAGCACTTCACAAAAGCTCAGAAGAATCAACCCACAAATTCCCACACTGAAATGTATTTTTCAAGAAAGTAGTCAAATAGTGGGAAAAAAAATCCAGGAGATGCTGTAAGAGATACGAGAAGCAAGGATGATCAACTATCTAGTTAAAGATCACTAATGTCATTGAAAAGAAGAAGAAAGGAAGGAGGGAAGAAAGGAGGGAGAATTATCAAAAATCCTACTGGAATTCATAATCAAGTAGCCAGTCACAAAATAAAACTAAAGTTTTCTTATGCCAGTTCTACACAGCCTGTATACACTGGACAAGTCACCTAAAACCTCAGTTATCTCACCTCTTGTGAAAAGGGAATGATACATACCTCAGAGGATTTCTGTAAGAATTAAATGTAATAAATGTACATAAGGCACAAAACACAGTATGCATTAATATCCAGGAAATGTCAGAAACTAAAAATATTACTATTATGTGTGTGCTAGCCCCAAGTTTAAACTGCAGAAATGCAGAACTCACATCCTCCCTTCTGAGTTTACTTCCTGTCACATGACCAGAATAGAAAATTGAACAAACGGTAACATTCTAATCTAATTACCTCTTTGTTTTAAACTACTTACAGAAAAATGAAGATATATTACTTTTGATTTTACCACAGCATTAAAAAAAATGTTTTCAAACATCTAAGTGTGAATCTTGTTACAAGGAAAGTAAAAGCAAATGCTACCGTCTCCTACTTACGAAGCCAAGAGCCTCCTGGATGCTGTAAAGACTCAAAGTGGCCCATCACAGGCCACTTACCTCCAAACTGCCCAATCACTGGTGATAGAAATGATGACAACAAACTAACACCTTAAGCTTTATCAGAGGTTTCCCCACTCCCACCCTCTCTGATACTATTCTGAGAGACTTATTTGATCCACTGAGGTCTTCAGGGGAAAAAAAGTCATATTGTAAAGTAAAGAGCAGTGGTGACATGGATGCCTGTGAATCTCTATATTTAAAAATGGCTGCACTGAAACTGAAATAGCTCATGGAAGAAAGAAACCTTCACGCTATGTAGATTTGTTATAGCATCTCTTGAGCCCACAGAGAAACGAATGCCTTAAAGCCTTGACAGTGTAGAATCAGGCCCTAATTGTCAAGTGAAATGACCATTTAAACAACATTCTTGATCATCAGAAAAGACACGCATTTTTATAAACATAGTTCCCCGCAGTATTAGCCGTTTCGTTACAACTGTTTTTTGTATGCTTTCCTTTGCTGGATGTATTTGACTCCCCAAACTCTGAGAATTAAAGCCCAATGAAAAGCACCAAGGGGACAAGTTCATCCAGTCAAATTATTTACTGTATCACTTTCCTATCGCTGCTGTAAAAAATGACCACAGACTAGAGGCTTGAAACAACACAAATTTGTTATGTTACAGTTCTGTCGGTCAAAGTCTGACACAGACTGTACTGGGCTAAAATCGGGATGTCAGCAGTGCTGCATTCCTCTGGCAGCTCTACAGGACAGCCTCTTTCCTTGCCTTTTTCCAGCTCCTGGAGGCCACCTGCATTCCTTGCCTATATGGACCCTTCAAAGCCAGCAAAAGTAGGTTGAGTCTGCCCCACATCACATCACTGGCCTTCTCTCCTGACTCCCTCTTTCCTTTATAAAGACACTTATGGTTATACTAGGCCTGCCTAGATAATGCAGGATAATCTCCCTCTCTTAAAGTCAGCTGATTAGCAACCTTAATTCCCCCTTGCCATTTAACATGACATAGTCACAGATTCCACGGGTGAGGATGTAGACATCTTTGGGAGACCACTATTCTGCTCGTTACTGAGAATAACACAAGGATCAGAGAGGCTAGAAATGATGGTAGGCTATGGAGTTGAATGCCCAAGCCAAACTCAAAGCTAAATAAAAGACAGTTTTCATCTGCTTGTTCCTAAATTAAATCATGATCCCTTTAAGGCTACAGCTGGGGATAGAACAGTTCTCAGTTTGAGTGAGGAGGCATGGGTGGTCCTTGTTTCTCTCTGACAAAGGGCTTTCCTCAAAGCCCTAGTTTCACCATCTCCAAAATAAGGACACAATGCCAACTTCACATAATTGTTGAGAGGGTTAATGAAATCAATTTATTCGTCCAGTCACAAGCAGCTCTGCTAGGTATTGGAGATAAGATCCCTGCCCTCATGAAAGTGCCTGGCATAGACCTGGACAAAAAACAATAAAATAGCAAGAACAGCAGCAGTAGTACACCTTCTGAATACCTTCTAATGCCAGGCAAGGCACTAAACACACATTATGTCCTTTAACAGTCATTCAGCAAGTGTGTCCCTATGAACATTCTAGATTCCACTACTTTGTAATACACAGTATGAGAATTTCTGAGGACATCAAAGACATTCTGCCAACTCAGTCTCTCTTGAGCCCATTCCAGTTGGGCTCCACCACCACAAGTCACCACGACTGCTCTTACCAGGATCACCAATGGCCTACCTTTGCAGATCCAAGAGCTAACCCCTTGACCTCATCTAATTCCTCTTCTCAGCAGCATCTGACACAGTAATCATGCCCTTCATCCTGAGATGTGTTCCTCCACTGGCTTCTTGGACACCACTCTTTCCGTTCTCTTCCTCTCTCACCGGCTACTCCTGCTCAGTCTCCTGTGCTGATTTCCCTTTATCTACCATATCTCTTAAATGTGGTAGCATCTCTCAGGGACCAGGCATCAGGCCTCTTCTTCGTCTGTCCTCATGACCTAAATGATCTCATCCAATTTCACGGCTTTAAATGCCATTTCAATGCTGACTCGTAAATTCTTACCTCCAGCCCAGACCTGAACTAGTCTTCTTTATCCAAGTACCTACTAGACAATTCCACTTAGATGACTACTTGACATCTCCAAGTTAAAATATCCAAAATGAAACTTCTGATCTACCACATCACCATCACCTTGCCCTGAGCACCAAAAGCAGCTCTAGCCAGAGTCCTCCCCTATCTCAGTTAACAGCAACTCCATCTTTCCAATTCTTCCTTGATTCATCTCTTTTACTTACACCCCCACACCCTAGTCAGGAAATCTGTAATTATACTTCAAAAAGAAAAAAACAATACTCTAAACCCTTCATCACTTCTCACCAGAGTTCTACCAAAGCCTCCTAACTTGTTTCCCTGCTTCCTACTTGTCCCCCTCAGATTGTTTTTGAAACAGCATCCAGAATGATCTTACTGAAATAAAGATCCCCCAATGGCTTTCCAGCTTACTCACAATAAAAACCAAAGTACAGGCGCAGTGATTAATGCCTGTAATCCTAGCACTCTGGAAGGCCAAGGCGGGAGGATCTCTTAAAGTCAGGAGCTCGAGACCAGCCTGAGCAAGAGTAAGACCCCATCTCTACAAAAAATAGGAAAAATTAGCCAGGTGTGATGGCACACACCTATAGTCCCCGCTACTCAGGATGCTGAGGCAGGAGGATCACTTGAGCCCAGGAGTGTGAGGCTGCAGTGAGCTATGATGACATCATTGTACTTTATGCCAGACAACAGAGTGAGACCCTATCTCAAAAGAAAAAAACAAAAAAAACCCCAAAAAACCAAAGTCTATAAATTGACCAACAAGTTCTACATTCTTAGCTGTCCATTATTTATCAGACATCATTTCCTACCACTCTGCTCCAGCTCCACTCACATTCTCGAAGACCTTAGCATGACACCACTTTCAGGGATTATATGTGCTCTTCTTTTTTTTTTATTTTTTTTTTTATTTATTTTTTTTGAGACAGAGGCTCACTCTGTTGCCCAGGCTAGAATGAGTGCCGTGGCGTCAGCCTAGCTCACAGCAACCTCAAACTCCTGGGCTCAAGCAATCCTTCTGCCTCAGCCTCCCGAGTAGCTGGGACTACAGGCATGCGCCACCATGCCCGGCTAATTTTTCTATGTATATTTTAGCTGTCCATATAATTTCTTTCTATTTTTAGTAGAGACGGGGTCTCGCTCTTGCTCAGGCTGGTCTCGAACTCCTGAGCTCAAACAATCCGCCCGCCTCGGCCTCCCAAGTGCTAGGATTACAGGCGTGAGCCACCGTGTCCGGCCTGTGCTCTTCTTTTTATCTATGAGAATCTTGCCTGAGATATTTACCTAAATGTCACATTATCAGATAGGCCTTCCCTAACCACCCATGACAGAACAGCAACTCCTCAGTTCACTCCATATTCCACTTACCCAATGTTATTTTTTAATCCACATTTATAACCATTTGATATATTATATATTTAAGTGTTTTTGTTTATTGTCTACCTTCCTCATCAAATATTGGCTATTTGTATAGCATCCAGAACATAACAGTATTCAATAAATATTTGTTGAATGAATAAATGATCAGTCACTTTTGGACTGCCTACAATATTTTTTACCCTACGTAGTAAAATTATAAATTCCATTCAAAGGTATATCATACCAGGGGGGTCATGTTCATCTTTCAATTTCTAACAAATGGCAGAAATACAGATTCAAAAATATGGCATCCAGAAAGTTTTCACTAAGTTTCCAAACATACAATTTTTATAATATATGCATCAAAGGGAATGTTTATCCATGCCTGAATCATGCAATAATCAGCAGAACCTGTTAATATTAATAGCTCATTAAATCAAAGAGCAAGTTTGTAATCCAAGGGCTATCTGGAAGAATATAACATTATAACCCCATGTTCCATTTTCCTCAGCAATCAATCTCATAACAGGGTATATTACCATTTTAGTTACTAGTTGCTATAAATTTGTTTATTAAAATTAATACATGTAAAGAATCAATTTAAGTTTCAATAAATGATTCATAATGTTCTTCCCACCAGGTGAGATAAATAAATGATTTTTGTGTGATGCATTTTCTGATTTAAAAAGCTGTCTCTTCCTTTCTCACAATGACCGGTTTTCATTCTAACAAAACGGAAAAAGAACTCTCCTTTTGCACCTAGAAGTTGATTTGATTTTAAATTAATTACTCATTCAACATAAATAGCGACAGTTTTATTTTAAATAGCTTCAGCTATTTGTCAGTCCATTTGGTTTTATTAAAATTTATATATCTAACATATTGAAGGCCTCCTAACTGGGTTATTTGGAAGAAAAAAAACAGATCTAAATGGATATGTGTTTAGGAGGCATGTTTATTAATAATGGTAACAAAAATTATAAAGACAGAGGTGACACTAATTAACTGTTCTGTTCTATTATAACATGCCTTCACCTGGGCACTGGATAATGCAAAGTACATGCAATCTTTGCTTCAGTGAAACACACTATAGGCAGAATAAGCCTTCATTTAGCTACTCAGTTGCATTCATAAATCACAAAAGGTCACTGGAACCCTCAGCTGGCAGCGCACAGCAGACCTCAATACACTGCAGGTTCTATCTGGTGCTCCTCTCTTTCCTTGACACTCTGCTTTAGCCTGATGTTTTTCTGGTCTTATTTTGCTCTTTGTTGTTCAATTGTAATCTTGAAATGTTAGCATAGCAATTTGATGCTTCTGCAAAGTTCTTTGTACAACACACTGAACTCTTCTGAGAAAAGTGGGATACACTTCTAAATATATAATACATCAAGAACCTACTCAGAGTAAGCAGAATTTAAAAAAAAAATACATATCTCCATGAAGCAAGGCTGCTTTAGTTTCCAGCTCTATGACTAATGTATTCCACAGCACACTGTTTGTGTTCCATAAATTCGAAAGATCCTACAGAAAATAATGACATTTCTGTATTGTTGATGCCTCAATTTCCTTTCCCTGCCCTACTGATTCTACTCAGAAATATACCTGTGTTGTGTTAAACCACTATTAATACAATTTTGGAACTGTTTGTTACTTCAGCATAACCAGCCTCTCCTACCTAATATACCACCTGATAGGATTGTGGTCCATATTAAATGAGATAATCCATGTAAAGCACTCAGCACAACACATGGCATATAGTAAAGTAATTGATGATTCATGATTTAAATATTGTCTTGCATTAAAATGTGTATCATAAGAAATGAATCAGATGTTGGAATTATATGACAAGGATTTTAAAGCAGCCATTAGAAAAGAGCTTCAACAAGCCTTTATAAATTCTCTTGAAACAAACAATAGGTCATCTCAGCAAAGAAACGGAATTTATTAAAAAAAAAAAACTTTTTGGAACTGGAAAATATAATAACCAAAAGAAATAACTCGCTGGATGGGCTCAATAGCAGAGTGGAGATAACAAAGGACAGAACAAGTAAACTTGAAGATAGAGCAATAGAATTTACCCCCTCTGAATATAAGAAAAACTTAAAAAAAAAAAAAAAACCAGAGTCTCAGGGACCTGAGGAACAATAACAAAAGGGCTATCTTTCTTATTATCAGAGTTCCACAAGAAGAGGAGAGAGTAGGACTGAAAAAGTATTTAGAGAAATAATGGCTGAAAACTTTCCAAATTTGGTGAAGGACATAAAACTACTGATTCAAAAAGCCAAGCAAATCCCAAATAAATCAAAGAAATCCATGCCAAGAAACATCATAATGAAACTTGTGAAAACTAAATTTTAAAAAAATTCTTGAAAGTAGCTAGGGAAACACAGCACATTACTCATGGGAGAGCTCCAATTCAAATGGCAACAGATTTCTCATTTAAAACAATAGGTCAGAAGGAAAGAAAAGAACTGTCAACCACATGGCACATCTGGTGAAAATATCCCTCAAGAATGAAGGGGGAAATAAAGACACTTTCAGCTTCAAAAAAAAAAAAAAAAAAAAAAACCCTAAGAATCTGTCGCTTGCAAACCCACCCTTTAAAGAGTAGCTAAAGAAAGTGTTCTAAAACAGAAAGGAACAGAAGATAGAAGACAATGGAAGGTGACTCAGAACTTTCAAAAGGAGAGGATAACATAGAAATGAATGAAAACGGGTAAATGTAACAAATATAATAGATTATCCTTCTTTTCATGGGTTTCTTAAGTAATTTTGATAGTTGGAATAAAAAGTATAATACAAACTGATGTGGTGCTCAATGTATGTAAAGTCAATATTTAAATAATTGTACTTAAAAAGCAAGGAGGGTAGAGGGACCTACATGGAAGTAAGGTTTCTACACTTGACTAGAAGTGGCAAAACATCACGGACACCAGTAGACTCTGATAAGTTTTGTAACACATATATTTTAGTACCTAGAGCAACCAGTGAGAAAACTACACATAGTAAATAAAAAATACTATAAACACATCATGTTCAAGTAACTCACAGGAAAGGAAGAAAAGAGAAACAATGGAAATGAAAAACAGGAGAAACAGAAAAGAAAAAATGACAGCCTTAGGCTCTAACATATCAATAATTACTTTAAATGTGGATGTTCCAACCACACCAATTAAAAGACTGGCAGAGCAAAAAAAGCCCAACTTAAAAGGCTGGCCACACACTGTATGATTCTGTCCATACAATATGCATAAAATGATAAAAATTATAGAGATGGGTAACAGATTACTGGTTGCCAGGGGTCAGGGGTAAGGAAGGGAGTGCCTGTGACCACGAAGGGGTAGCATGAGGGAACCTTGTGTTGAAACTGTCCAGTATCTTGACTGCAGTGGTGGTTACGTGAATCTTCACATGGGATAAAATTGCACAGAACTAAGTACACACACTGTCACACACAAAAATGAGTACATGTAACACTAGTGAAATCCAAATAAGGTCTGTAGATTGTATCAATATCAATTTCTTGGTGTGATATTGTACAAGAGTTATATAAGATGTTACCCTTTGGGAAGTGGGTGAAGGGTATAGGGAATCCCTGTATTATTTCTTACACTGCATGTGAATCTATAGTTATCTCACACAGAAAGTATAAGGTAGGGCCAAGGTATCAACCCAAGGGCACAACTCCAGTCCTTTAGCACCATCCCAAGCAGAAGGCACCAGAGCTAGAAGGTAAAAAAAATGGAAAGAGCCCAGAGTTGGAACTCGTTTCTCCCACTTATCAGCTTTATGACATTAAACACTCAGGCCACCCTGTGGGTCTGCTTCCTCAACTTTAAAATAACTACCTTTTCATTCCATCTCTCTCCTCAGTTTGATCAACTCTCATTCCCTAACTTCCTAGTTTTTTTGGTCCATTTCTAGCCTGAGTTTTTGAATTTCTGATTTAAGGTAGTTTATCATATCTGCGATGCTTGTTTAAGGATGCTCAACTCATGATGGAGTGTTATGTTACCATTTTCTGCTGCTGAAAATTTTGATTCTTATTTCCTGTTTTCTTCCTATAGTAGCTTTGTATGGATGTTACCTGTCATTTCAATTCATTTTTAAATGTCGCAGATTTTCCTGAATAGCAACAATATATATTACTATGAATGGGGTGATGTATCTGAATGGTTTACCAGGTTTTTGCATTTTCTAAGTGGCACCTTTTTTGGTGGTGGAAAGAGGAGTAAGTCAGTCTCCTGACATTATGATTGTCTTTGCTTCTCATCACCCTTTATTTCCTCTGCTCTGTCCTTCCCCTTCACCACCAAGCCTTGAAGGGATGCCTCCCCCATCTCTCCCAGAAGCAGCACCATCTAACACTGTCACCTCTGGCCCTATGCACTTTCAAGTCCCTTCCTTTAAATTCTCCCAATCCACCAGGTCTCAGGTCTACTTGCACAATCACGAAGGGTGATTTTCATGTACATCCTGCGGCCACTGGGGCTCAGCTGCTGGCTCTTCATGTCCCCCCAGTCTCCACCTGACTCAGCTCCAGCGTCAACTCTAGAGCTGGCTCTCCTGGCTCCGGATGTTTACTTCCCCACTTACACTGAAGTTCACTGTACTCCCTGTTTCCTAATTATACAGGAGGCCTGGGTTATGTGTGCTTTTATTTGCTCTCCTTGTTTATCCATTTAGTATCTGGAGGATGTGTGGAAAGATTTAGATTTAGGTGGCTGCCAACACCCTCCTCACTTGTAAAATGAAATTCCTGGACAGAGAGCTCTAACACTACATGATTCTGTACCAAAGATTCTGAGAACACCAGGCTCTCGGTTAACTAGAGATTTCCATAAGTAAGAAAAGTGATCTAAAATGTTTTTCAATACTTTAAAATTAACAAATATTATACACCCTATCTATAAGCAAACTAAGAAATGCCTCACCAGGAGCCCCACAGTAATGGAGGTCTTTGGTAGTGAAAATGTTAGGAACCATGACTAGACAATGGCATAATATTTAAGATGTTCTCCGAAGGAACATGCCTAAGCCCACCTTTTCCCTGAAAAAGCAAATAAATTCATGTAATAACTATATACAATTTTCACCAAAATTTAATAGACTATCATAGCTATAGTCACACCAGATTTCCAGCAGGTTATCACAGATACTTTTCATTCCTCTGAGCTAAACGATATATTAAAAGGAAAAAATGTACCCATTAATCCATCTATAAAATTGATAAGCTAAGTAATTTGTATGATGCTTAAACTCATTTCTTATGCATATTCTTCAAAATGAATTTTTTAAAAACTCCTTCCTCATAAATTACTTTATTCTCCTTAAGATACAATCCTCATCCAGAAGCTGACATACTAGTAAAAAAAAAAGAAGATACAATCTTCAACACAACTTAATTCCCTAACAACTTTTAAGGTAATTAGCTTCCTTTTTATTTTCAGAAGTAAACTCCAATTTCAATGATTCTGAAATTATACCTATGTCGTAGTCACTAAAAGAAAGAATAAAGAGTAACTATTATAAACACCTACAGTGGCTGTTTTTTAAAAAAAGTTTTTAAAGTGTTGGGAGTAGTTTTTAAAATTTTGCATCAATTTTACCATTGCCAACATGCTTCAGGTTAAAATGCTATTCAAGATAAAGAGAAAACTTTTTGTTCCTTTTCCTGTTTATTTTTTAAGCTAATCCATTTAATATTTGTAAAGACAACAGGATGCTCTTCCTCAAGGCTCAATCACCTATGGCCCCACTTTACCGTTCCCCCGCCCCTGGCCCCTGGGAATGTTGCATTTAGCCAAGCAGAGCAAGCTCAAGCTAATAACGTGGTTAGCTACAAATCCCAAGTCTCCTGAGTCACCACCTTACCTCAGACTCCTCTGTAGATTCTTCAAGAGACCCCGTTTCCTACAAAGCATAGAGAAGGGAAATGGTCAGAAGAGATGATAAAAGAAGAAAAAGCATTTGCAATGGGAAGGTGTGATCATGTGCCCACCACCAACACCCATTTCCCCTTTTTGGAAAGGAATCTACAACTACACTTTAAAGGACTCCACAAGCTCTGCCTCTCACATGCCTCCTACAACTTCACAGGCTAACAGGCCTGAGACAGTTTACTCTGGAGTACTAGATCCACGGTCCTGTTGACCTCCCTCAATGAGTTAGCAAGTAAATAAATGACCCCAGGAACTTGTCATCTGAGGGCCCAGAAGACTCTTTCCCTTGCCAATAATGGAAATCCATCTGGCAAAGCAGCCTCACTGGTCCCGG
This sequence comes from Varecia variegata, assembly GCA_028533085.1. Lineage (NCBI taxonomy): Eukaryota > Metazoa > Chordata > Mammalia > Primates > Lemuridae > Varecia > Varecia variegata. The sequence goes on along the minus strand of CM052437.1, from coordinate 108,342,536 downwards.
AAGGGAAAAGGAAACTGCCATTTCAAATTATCTACAAGCCAATTTTTATACTGAAAAGCTCTTACACTATTAATTATTACGCTATTAAACTGGTTGCGTCAAAAGGACTGTCTTGCTAAAACAGCTTTTAAAAGAATCCCCTGCAGTGGTACCTATCAGACCCTGTGCAAATAAGCTGTATAATTTACATGCACTCTTTAAACCATTACCACTAAGACAAATTCTGCCATTTAACAGTTTCCCTCTTGCTTGACAATGAATCTTGCTGCTCTGAAGGAAACAAAGCAAAAAGGGAAAAATTGACTTGATCCTGCTAATCTCTCACCTGTCCAGTGAAAGAGAGAATCTGCTGATGCCATGTATCCTCAAAGAGGTCAGCAAAATGAAGATTTACTTAACGTACTTATAGATATCAATAGCAATAAAAGGTTACAACTAATATGCTGACACTGAATGTAAGCATTTTACAACAACCCATGAGAAAAAGAATAAAAAAAATAGGGCAAGAACATTTTAGATTTAGCTAATATTTTTTTCAAATAAAAATGAACATTTTAAAGGAGGTCAGATGCATATACTACTCAATGCAAGTTGGACAGCAGAATAAATGCAAATCTAGTGTTTAAAAACATTTTAATTTCATTCATCAAAAATCATTAAGAGTGTGGTAGGTGGCAGGCACCCTCTGGAGTACAGTCTTGTAGACAACACAGTCCCTGCCCTCCAGGGCCATCTGTAGAATGGGAGTAGGTATATATCACTTGCAATTAAGAATTTTATTACAGTTATATCATCAACCATGATGCATACTAGAATTTACTCTGTATCCCAATGCAGCCTGTTTAATTTAAAATTAATCTAAGTCTTAGAAAGTTCTTAGTAATTTGGAGCTACAATTATCCACAGTAACTTTTTGTTCTTAGCACCATATAAAAAACCTGATTCTTCCACTACTTGACTGCTATTCCAATAATTAACAGTATGTATCACGCCCATCCTTCTAAAGTGTTTCTTCTTTGTGCTCACCATCCCAATTCCTGGTTTTAGTCCCTTTACTATCCCAATCTTTCTCTTGTGGACACACTCTACGTTAATATTAGTAGTCACTATTCAGATTTCTTTACTGAACATCTATTATAAATTGCTCATTATGCTAAATTCTTCACCCGTAGCATCTTGAAATTTCCTAACCACCTCTGGGGTCAGAATAGTGAGATTTAGAGGTTGAATTTATGACTTCTAACATTCCTTCCATCCCTGAAAGTCCCTGAATATTAAGTTATTAACATTAGGAAAACAAGGCTTTGACGACTGTGCCAATAAACCACACCTAGATTCCTATCCTATTTCCCATATCTAGAATTCTAAAAAGACACCTGACTACTCTTTTCAGAAGAATTACATTAAACCTAAGGAAATTATTTTTCCTTATTTGGAATACACTCAAATATGCACACGGATTAAATGGGTGAATGCCCGATTTATGTTCTTCATTAAAACAAAAACGTAAGTCCCCAGTCAGCAATTTCAATCCCAAAACACAAAATCAAATTACACTATTGCTTCACACCAGAATGCATACACCAGAATTTGACACCTTGAGGCATGCCGCTCTCAGAGACCTGAGTCTTCAGGGAAAACCAGGCTCTAAGAACAGCTCCCTTGGCTGCTGGTATCAATGGAGAACATTTACTCCAAGAAACTCTGAGACTTACCCTCAGCACCAATATGAACCTTCTAGACAGAGGCCTCAGCAAAACTTTACATTTTCTTCACAATCCTACCAAAACAGTGCAAGAGTGAGTGACTTCAGGAATTAGCTTGGTCTGTTATTTCTTGGCTTCATTCATTCATCAAGCCCTCCAATTAATGTTCTATAGACAGAGAGGAGAACAAGAAGACAAAAAGGAAATGTCCCCGGTGAGGGATCTAAGAAAGCCTAACCTTGAGAAAGGTTGCCATTTGAGAAAGAGTCAGTGGTTTTCAACCTTTTTTTTCAGCTTCACACACTCATTCATATCTTCTCATTCAAATAATCTAACTATAGGCCGGGTGCAGTAGCTCAAGCCTGTTATACCAGCAACTCAGAGGCTGGGGTAGGGGGATCACTTGAGGCCAGGAGTTCAAGATCAGCCTGGGCAACATAGCAAGACCCTGTCTCTACAAGAAAATAAGGAAAATTAGCTGGACGGGGTGGTGTGTGCCTGTTGTCCCAGCTACTTGGGAAGCTGACGCAGGAGGATTGCCTGAGCCCAGGAGTTCAAGGCTACAATGAGCTATTATCATGCCACTATACTCCAGCCCGGGCAACAGAGCAAGACCCTGTCTCTAAAAAAAGAAAAAAATGAATCTGACTTCAAATCATGAAAAAAACAAGTTATGAAATTGTGTTCTCTTAAGTGAAGTCAACCAGACACAAACAGACAAATATTATATGATTCCATGATGCCACTTATATAAGAGAGAAGTAAAATAGGTTACCAAAGGCAGAGGGAGGGGGTGATGGAGAGTTATTTTTTAGGTTTTCAGTTTGTGAAGATAAAAAGTTCTAGAGATGGACAGTGGTTGTCTTAATCTGTTCATGCTGCTATGGAGGAATATCTGAGGCTGGGTAACTCATAAAGAGGTCTTTTTGGCTCACGGTTCCGCAGGCTGTACAAGAAGCATGATGTCAGCATCTACTTTTGGTGAGAGCCTCAAGCTTCTTCCACTCATGCCAGAGAGGAAGGGGAGCCAGTGTGTGCAGAGATCTCATGACAAGAGAGGAAGCAAGAGAGAGCAGGAGGGTAGGTGCCAGGCTCTTTTTACAACCAGCTCTCAAGGGAACTAATAGAGCGAGAACTCACTCATTACCTCAAGGACAGCACCAAGCTATTCATAATAGATCTGCCACCATGACCAAAACACCTCCAGCAAGGACCCACCTTCAATACTGGGGATCAAATTTCAACATGAGATTTGAAGGGACAAACGTCGAAACTATAGCAGTGGTTATGGTTGCACAACAATGTGAATGTATTTAATGATTAAATCATGCACTTAAAAATGGTTAAAATGGTAATTTTATGCCATGTATATTTTACCGCAATAAAAGAAATGTGCTATTCTATTAAAGCAACAGTGATGGGCTAGAAGACACCCAGTGACATAAATGTATAGCTGACCAGATTCTGGGTAACAGGTTGATAGCTAAACTCACAAAAGTGTCACTTGACCTTTCTTTTGCAAGCCAATCCCTTAAACTCAATCATCTAGCCATCATCTAGCCAAATAGCTTTACCTAACCATTTTCATGTCTTGATATGTAACTTCTCTAACATATTCATCAACTGCCATCAGGATTATCTTCCCAAAGCACAGATCAGACTGGTTGCTGCCCTCCTCAAAGAACCCTCAGTAGTCCCTCAGCCTGAAGAAAAGATTTCAGATTCTCCAACACCGGAGTCAAAGCCCTTCTTAGTCTGGCCCCCAACAGACTTTCGGCCTCACTTCCCTGTCTCTCCATAAACCCACAACCCATCAACCACACTGCAGGACTCCTCACTGAGACGTCGCATGTTCATGTCTCTTTGCCAGGGTTGGCAAAACAGTGGCCTAGGGACTGCATATGGCCTACAGGTGTTTTTTAAAAGACTTCCATATAAAAAAGTGTGCTTATGAATTTATAAAACTCAGACTGTATGTCTACACACTGTTCACATTTCCACAGAACGTCAGCTGGAGCTGAGCAGTTATGCCCAGGACAGAACACCCACCAACACGACTCCCAATTTCCTGCACCAAGACACTTCCACTCATGCATATTACCCCTGGCCAGCCTCAGGTTTGTGCTGCCTGCTCTGAGCCTGTCCTCATGTCCTCCTCTCAGCTTAGAAGGTGCTTGGCCCACTCTGCACTCATCCTGGTGGAATGCTCTACAGCTGCGGTCCCCAAACCCCAGGCTACAGCTCAGTACCGGTCCATGGCCTGTTAGGAACCGGGCCGCACATCACCACCTGAGCTGGGCCTCTACCCCCACCCTGCCCTTTCATGTCTTCCATGAAACCAGTCCCTGGTGCCAAAAAGGCTGGGGACCACTGCTCTACAGGGTCAGTGGAATCCTCAGGGGTACAGCAGGGAGGGGACTGCCAGGCAGGCAGGCTGAGGGCCTTCAGTCTTGCTTCAGCATCAGAGCTTGATATTTAGTTTTATATTTTCACAATGCCAATCTGAAGTCTGAAGTCTGAAAATCACTATTTCTGAATCCTATCCTTTCGAAATGGCCCAACCTAGGTCTCACTGCCTTCACAAAACTGTTTTTAGCAAGCCCAGGCTACAAGGTCTAGGCCTGGCCTATTGTGGCCTTTGTTTCTCCCCATAACCCTCAGCTAGCACCTAATATTAACTGCCTTGTCCTATTAGTTATCATTGTAAATACACTGTGGGTAAACCCAAAGGCTTTGGCCTCTTGGTCTCCCTTATCCTACCCAAAGAAATACAATAGCTCAACACATGTTTGCTGGTGATGATAAGAAATAAGCAGCCAATCTAAAACAATATTCTGCCTCCTCTGTATATTCCCTTGGCATTTATGAGCAATACCCAGGGCATTTTCCCCAGACAGATGCTTGTACTACTGGCTCATGCTATGGGATAGTTACAGAAGGGGGATTGCAGGAAGGCAGCAGCAAACAAGGACAAAGCCATTCCAACAGATTGTCAACCACCCTGCAGGGCCCCTTGGGCTCTTAGAAGACCTCTCTAAAAAACGCCTTCAACCAACCCTCACCCGTAATCCTACCAGCAGTTCAGGACTATGACAGTAGCCTGGGAGAAGATTCAGAGAGCTGGACTCAGAGGTCAGGAGGGATAAAAAGGAAGACTGGCATCCCAAAAGAGAGAGAAGCCAGGAACTTCCCAGGTTGTGAAGTCCTCAGAATTTTAAGACACCTCCCATCTCCCGCTGTTTGCTGAGAAAGCAAAACAAAAATTAGAAGAGAAATGGTAGGCTAGAGCCTAGGTAAGGTCAGCTCTAAACTTTGCGGGAGGGCAGACCTGGCTCTATGTTGTAGAAAGTAAAGACCAGGCTCCAAGAAAATCATCTACCTCTGTCTGTGCCTGGAGATAGACATGAAACACTCAATGCAATACTGCCATCTTCTCTCCCTTCCCAACAGTGTGCCCCAGTTAAGCTTAATGGGAAAGAAGGTTGCAATAGATCCCAATGTCTGACAAGGGTACAGGAAGGAGAAAATATTTTGTGTGACATATATTTAATAACCCTCTGTCATAAAGCCTCAATTTCAAAACCTCAAAGGAGCTGTGGCCAGTTTTAGGTACTCAATGACTAGGCTGCCTGAGCAAGAGAGATGAAAGAATACCCAGGAAGCCGGCAGGAATAGAGAGACTCAGATTACCAAGCCCACTCAACCCACTAGGCTCAGCTACTGCACTCATTTTATTCTGCAAATGAAGAAAAATCTTGATGTCTGCCCCAGCATGAAAAAAGGGACAAGTCTGGTGACCTGGTAACCCAGTCCCAAATCTGACTTTGCATCAGAATCATCAAAATTCAGTTTGGGAAATCAGCTACTGCACTCTATCTTCACAAATTCTGATTCAGTAGGTTTAAAATAAGAGCCTGGAATCATAGTTGTTAACACCACCACCACCACCACTACCACCACACTAAGGAGGACCAGGCATCAAGAAGAAGCAAAGGCAATGTGAACTGAACACTGTGAATGGGGTGGTAGCTGCACGAGACACAGACACCCCTGATCTGATGAGCACCCTCTCTCCAAGGTGGTGATACGGGCACTGGGGAGACTACTAATAATCAGCTAGTGACATCAGCCTCCAGCCAACCAACCCAGATGAAGATGAGTGGAAAAACTTACAAAGCAATAAGCAAGTCCAGCTAAACTAATTTGTGACTGCACTTTAGTTACGTGATGGGAAAGAATGGGCCCTTTAAAAATGTGTGTGATCCTGTGCTTTTGCAACTTCTTGCTTAGGCTTTGTTTTTCCTATAATTATTGGTAATGTTGCCCTTAAAATATCTGTCTTGGTCAAAATGTAAGAAAAGAGGATTGTGTACATGTAAGCCAAGTCCAGGTTCGGATGATTAATCTTTGTCCTATTTTTAAAACAACCATTTCAACCTATCCACTTTAACATACTTTATTCTCATCTCACACAACAGTTGTGGGTAGTAAAATTCCCAGTTTACAGGCAAAAAAAAACTGAGGCACTCAAATATGTGTTGACTTGATCTTTACTTTATACATAATCACATGAGGGTATACATGATCACAAATGTGCCATCAGCTAATCCAAAAGTGATCTACCATAAGGACAGAATTACCCTAACTTCTAAAATGCAAAGGGAGAATTCAAAGCAGAAACTCTCCTATCTCATCAAGGAATAGATGGCCTGATTGTTCAAATACTTAAACGGACCAAGCTCCAGGTTGGTTGGGTAGGCAAGATGAATAGGTACCTGCGGAGCAGGCAGAAGTAAAGAGTATATGGAACGTAATTTACATTATATTTGAATTAACAACTTTCAAAAGGCTCAAATAAGATGAAATAATTTCACACAAATCCTATTACTTTACAATTTGACAACTCAGAATGCTATTCTCCTCCTAATAAATTTATTTAAACATTTTATTAAACACATAGTACCTATAAAGCACTAGCCTTGTGGGAGATACAGACATGAGTAAGCTCTCGTTCTTATTCTTGAGGACTCAGCAATCTGTAGGAAAGATAAGACAAATACACAAACAACCAGACTTGAAGCAGAATGTTATTCATAAGAGAGATATGGACAAATACTGTTGGGCATCTGTGATTATGAAGGTCAACTATAAATCTTTGCAGCTAAGTAAAACTGCTGGTTAGAAGATTTCTAAGCAGAATGCAGAGTATTAGTTCTTTCTATGAACTATAAAATATATAAGCAGTTACTTTTGCAAACTACCTTTACCATATTACGCAAAAGCAAGGAATTCCCAATGACTTATTGAAAAGTTTCATTCATTTCTAAACAAGTGATTTCAGTTTTAGACTCTGTGAACTGTTTTATACTACGTTAACTCACTTAGTACAGATGTCATGATTTTGGTTCTTGTAGCAAAATAGAATTAGCAAATTTATGTACTCCACTTTCATATACTTTTTAGCCTTCAAAAATCATATAATAAAGGCCTACTGTCTTCATCAGATTCCAACGGATTTCTACTGAAATGCAAAATGCACCAATCAGAGAAAAGCCTAAGGATCTTTAATCTATAAAGAACTGATAATGCAGGTACAATTACTAGTTTTCCTTAAAAAAATAAACAGAACAATTTGTGAATGTTTGCTTCTTTCTGCCATTGACAATAGACCACTGGTCTTTTTAAGAAAGACACTGATACCACTGGAGAGGAGAGTGCCCATTCCAACTGTATTCTGGCTGTTAAGGCATCAAAACGGGATTAATGACTTGAGGGAAAATCATGAAGTAATAGAACTAATTCTACTCCATGAAGCAAAAAATGATTTAGATCACTTTTTATGATCTAAATGATTTAGAGTTAGGTTCTTAAGTATATTTTAAAAGGCAAGGTATTCTAGTGAGAAACCATGAGCTGTGGAGACAGAAGACTGGAGATTTACTATAAAGTCTGAACAAGTTACTCAAGTTGTCTGAACTTCAATTTGTTTATCTGTAAAATTCAATTATTTAACACATATTTATTAAGTACCAAGCAATATTCTAGGTGTTGGGCTATACATCAGTGAACAAATCCTTGTCGTGATGGAGCTTACATTCTAATAGTGAGAGTATATGGAAATATGCAGAATATACAGGAAAAAAAACATTACAGAATTTTAAAACACAGTATGCCAAATGGTGATGAGCATTATAGAGGAAAAATAATGCAGAAAGAAGGCTTCAAAGCATGGTCAGGAAGGTTTCACTCAAAAGAAATACCTGGACAAAGACATGAAGGAAATCAGGAGGAAAGCCCTGTAAATATCGGGATTCATACAAGGAAACAGCATGAGCAAAGGCCCTGAGGTAGGAACATGCCCGGCTCATTGAAGGAACAGTAAGAAAGCTCACGCAATGACAGAAAGGGAGGAGAATAGTGGAAAATGAGGTAAAAGAAAAATGGCAAGAGACAGCTGGGGTGAGATCCCGCAGGGCAACTCGGCTATTGAAAGGCTTTGGCTTTTCCTCAGAGAGAGATGAGAAGCCGTTGGAAGGTTTGGAACATCGGAAGTGTTGCCTGACTTATCTATCAGAATATTTACCTAATAGAATTCTTTTGGGAGGACCGAATACACTGTGAAAGGGTTTTTTAAACTGGAAAGTGATAAACAAATATGAAACATTCTTATTACATCCCTAACTTTCTATATGTCTTTTTACATCAGACAACTTTGCCAAACTCTTCTTCTGAACAAAACAGTGGTAAATACTAAGAGCAACTTTTTCCATTTCTATTACACTGTATCTGAAAACATAAGGAACTTGGTTTTTTGCTTTTAAATCAAACCGTGAAACAATTATATTTCAACAGGAAATGAAGATGAACAATGTGAAAAACAATCTCACCACTAATCAAGTCAAGCAATGACAGTCATGAAATGGTATGTTCTTAACAAGTGCTGTCTTCGGAACTGCCCAGAATGGAAAAGGTAGGCTCCAGTATTAGGTAAGAGTTCTCATTACCACAAACACCAACCAATCCAGTTTTCTACTTAGTCAAATTTCTTAATTATTGGCATATATAAAATGAATAAAGGGCAAATTTTCATTACTAAATGAAAATGAAGTATGTTGCAAATGGTAAAAATTAAATTACTGAACTCAATCACTTTTTAAAGTCAATCACTGCAACTGACAGCCCTGTTAATTTGTGAGGAAAAACAATATCAAATTGAAATGACATTGGAAATGGAAACTTAAATTATCTTCCCGAAGTTCTAGACTTGATCCGCTTCTCTTTTCTGTTGTTTCAATTTTACTGTTATTTCATATAATGGGGCTACCATTATCGCTAAGTGAAAATAATTCATATTCCCATCACTAATTTCTACCCTAAACTACAGTGCCACGTTGCCAGTTGTTGACTGGATATTGTCATCTGATGTCCTGCCAGCAACAAATACTCTCATTTAACTTTTACTGAGCCCAACAGTTTTAAGCACTTTAACCTTATGTATTAACTCTGTCCATCTTAAACCGGCCCTCTAAGGACGGTACTACTATTATCCCCATCTTACACTAGAAAGTTAAATAAGTAGCCCAAGAAAGGGAACCAGCACTTGGAGCCCAGGCGTTTTTACTCCAGAACCGGTGCGCTTAATCTGTGCTGCACCAACAGTGCTTCAGTTCGGTACCTAAAACCAATAGATACAAAAGGAGACTCATCTACTCTCCTCTAGTTCTCACTGTGCTACTTCGAGTGGAAAGCAACTTAAATTTCAGTCACCTGGCCTCAAAACTCAAGTCATCTCCTCCCCCTCCATAAGCAGTCAGTCCCTGGGGGTAACCTGGCCTGCTTTCATGTCAAAATGTCACTGGGCACAGGCCACAGGGACTAGACCCAAGGAAAGGCCGCCTCTGAACGTGGGGGTGGGTCGGTGCGCTTTCCCCAGGTTCCCTCCCAGGGGCTAGCATCCTACCCCAGCTCTCTGCTCCCACAAAGGAACTTTCGCCGCCCCACCCGGCCTTGCCGTGGGCCCGCCTCGCCCCCCAGCAGCTCCGCACCTCCATGGTCCACTCCACGCCCCTGAACACCTCACTCTGGTATCCCCCTTCCCTTGTGCCGTAAACTAGCAGTTGCAGTCTTTACCTGCTCCTCCGCTTCCGCCATGGTGCGGCCAGAGAGTCACATGACAGACCCGGAAATGAGAGGAAACCAGACGCTGGTCCCGGGGCCTGCTGGGAAGTGTAGTTTCAGCCGCACCTGACCCTGGACTTCTTTTCTAGCGGGCGAACTTCCTGGGGCTCATTTTTGCTACTGATTCTCCTTGTTCTATGGAGTTCTGCTTTGGAGAATCTGAATATAATTTTGTTAATGCTATAATTTAATTTATTGTTTTTCTTGTTTCTGTGATTTTTATAGTATTTATTAAGCACTTTCTACATATCAGTCCCTGGGTTTATAGCTTTGCATAATTACCTCATTTAATCTTCCCAGCAATTGCTCCTATTATCCACATATATAGGGACGAATACTGTAGCTCAGAGGTCACAGTTAGTAAGAGGCCGAACTAGGATTAGAATTCAGCCCTGTGTGATGCTAAAGACTCTGTGATTACCAAATGCTTACTCTAAAAGTGTTCTTGCCCTTTCTTTTTTAAAGTATATTCAGTGAATGTAAAGCAGTCTTTGCAGTGGACAGGGAAAAATTTGTACTTCAACAAAAGCTATTTAGCTCTTACTGTTTGCTACTTAAAGTTAATGTCGTCTTCTGGCATGTGAATGTTGAAAATTTTTTTAATCTATTGTTTAATTAAATTATTTGTTAAAGGTTTGTTTTTATGTTCTATAGGTAAATGTTCAAGATAGAATTTAAACTTGTCCTTGGTAAAATCTGCAAAACCACTGTATTACTTACATCCTTTAGAATGACTGATCCCCTCTCCATGTTTCTGGAAATTATGAACTCTCCTTCCTAATCCTCAGGAATCTGCAATATCTTGTCCAAAGACAGGTATTTTTTTTCTTTCCATTCACTCCAGTAGCTGGTAACCAGCAGAGGGCATCCTGTAGGTGGTGGATGCCACAGTGCCCTTTTTGACTCCGTGTGCTGCAGTGACTCTGCCCTAGTAGGAAGTCATGGACTCAGCACTCTGTGTCTCCAACTTGCTCAACCCATGACTCCTCAATGGCCCAGAAACCAGGGTAACATCATCTCTGAGACACTTGTTTTCTCCCCAGAGCCTAAACAGCCTTCTCTCCATGTTCTTCCTCCAAGCTTTGCTGGGATTCCTCTTCCAATCTGCCAATCACTCCACTGCAAAGGAATGAAGATAGACCAACTCCAAGGCATTTAGATATCCATAAGCAAGCACCCAGTGCCCTAAGTCTTATATCAACCTGTCCAATGCAAGAGTTTCTAAAATCTCTTGAAAAGCAGCCCAGAACCAAACATTGCTCATGATGGACTCCAAATCCCATAAAGACCTTTACACGAGCAAAGAAGCTGTGCAAGACCTCAGTCCAGTCTCAACAAGAAAAAGAACTAAGATGAGCCCTTCTATGTTTCTGACTTTCTCACGAACTCTAGCTTTCTCTTTTCCTATTTTAAACTAGACCCTTCCATAAACCTCTAGGACTACAGCCTCTCCAAACTGACAATCTCTTTTGCTTTGGTGAAACACAGACATGATTGGGATGAGGAAGGAAAATAGAGAATCATTACCATTGTCTTACCTCCAAGGGTGCTTTTATCGTTAGATTTTATTTTGGTGACAAGTCAAGCAGCACATCCAGAGAAAGAGTGATTACATACTCTTTCTCTCAGTGGGAAAATACTGAAAGTTACCCTTACTGGGAGAATTATCACTGAAATCCCAAAGAAGATCTTATTCTTTTTCTCCCCAAATTCTATTTTTCTTTCTCAACAGTGTGTGAGCCCTTAAAATTTTCAGGACTTCACAAAATTTTGGCTTCTCTCTTTCCTTTTGGGCTGGAAGTCTTTCTCTTAACTCCTCCTGGCCTCTGAGGCCAACTGTGCTGTGTCTTCTCCCAGGCCACTGTAACCTGGCCCTGTGTTGATGACAGAATTAGGAGTGGGCGGTCACTTGAAAGTTTTATTTATTGAAGAGGTCTTCTGAGAGTCCCAATCAGCCCCTTGCCAGGGCTGCTACTTCCTGATTTCATTGATGAATTTGCTTTTTTTTCTATTTTTAACAGCTGGAGTCCCCTGGGTTTATATGCTGCATAAGTCTTCCTGATTTTGTTAAGGGACACATCCTTTTCACCTGCCACATGAGTTCTGCTCTGGGAGACCACCTGGTGGGGAACACACAGTAACAGCCTAGGCAAGCAAAGCCAGAGGCTGACCATCTGCTCTGGGCCTTCCTGGCCTTTCTACTTTTCTGGGATGAAGAATGTTCAGCCTCCTTCTCTTTATCAAAAAGCGTGTTATGGGCCTAATTGAAGATGTAGACAAAGTTTACTGTAGATTTTCCTCTGCTCATTCAACCTCAGAGACTCTGGATTCCCCAGGTTTGTTCCCCATTCAGTGTGCTATCCTGATTATAATAAAATGTGATGAGCATTGGTTCTATTACTTTTTCCTCTCGCACATACTAGGAAGGTGAAGAGACACAGGTATAGAAAGACTACTTAGAAGAATAAACCTGCTACAGGATAGCAGGTTCACGCTGGGCCAGTGGGCAGGATGAAATGTGACCTCTGAGCCCCAAGTTTTCTCCTGTGAAATGAGAGTTTGGGGATCCCTTATCTAGAAGGTCCTGTAGCCTCTGACTACTCAAAGTGTGGTCCACAGACCATATGATTGTCAGAAATGAAGAATGTGGGGCCCTTTGAGAGACTTACTAAACCAGAATCTGGATTTTAATAATATTCCCAGGTGATATGCACATACATTAACATTTGAGAAGTGGTCATCCCAATAGTCATTGATTCTACATCAAATCACTGACTTGTTTCTTGCACATCATCAGTTTATCCTCTTTCAACTTCAAGCTGTGGAGGTAAAAGTAAGATTCAACTCCTTATTCTCAGTCTTTGGGAACTAAAAGTGTTAATAAACCTCCAAAACCAGACCTGAAACATTATATTTATAGAATAGTTCACTGGTTTTAAGGATCTGCCTTCTAAGTTTGTTGTATAGGTCTGAAATAGTTTACTAAGAATAAATTATAGCCATTTTATTTATAGTAATAACTATTTCATTATTCAAACAATATGGATGGCCTCAATATTTTCCAATATAAAATAGTATTTCTAAATTTAGGAAACTTGAAAAATCATAAAACTGAAAGATGAAGTTAAAAAAAATTCACTTCTGTATCTTTTATGGAGAAAGGATTAGATGATGCTTTATAGATTGCTACCTTTTTCAGTGTAAAGGTCTTTCTTGATAGCTAATGACAAGCAAAATTACACCACATTATACTATTGACTCCAAGCAATAATCTTAGCCTTTATTTAATTAACTTTCTCTCCCAAGTTAGTTAAAATAATATTGATGTTATCTTTAGCAATATTGGAAAGCCTCAGCTTATTTTGCAGTTTAGTTTTGCAAAAACTGTACCCACTAAAACATGTTACCTTTTAATATTGTAATGTTGCTTTAAGATAAACCTTATTGGGAAGTTCCCTGAGCAATCACACTAGATTTTTTTACAGGAACATTTACCTAATTACAAACATACTACATGTTCATGATAGATAACTGGAAAAACAAAAAAATTATAAAATAAAATTCTAAAGCCACTCACAATTCCTCCATTCAGATCATCATTGTTGGATATATTTCTCTTCTTTCTTTTCTCTCGTTTTTTCTCTCTTTCTTCCTCCTTTCCTCCCTCCCCCCCTCTCTATTTCTCTATTTAAAGTTTTTTCAACAAAAAGAATATTATCAAGTTTTGTCATCTGCTTTGTTCACTTAGTGATATTTCAAGATCATTTTCCAATAACATTGTAAAATATTGTTCTAAACATGATTTTAATGGTACACATTATATAATTGTATTCTATAAAAAACATAACATGTAATGATTCTTTTTGTTGTATGCTTCAAGTATATCTAATTGACATCCCTGTGCATAATTTTGGAAGATTCTGTCATTAAAGGTGGTTTCAATTACAGAAATAAAGACTGACCAAATGAGAAAAGCCATTGAGGATTTATTCTGAGCTTGCTACATCAAGGGAGTCAGCCACCATCACTTGCATTTGGGCAGAGACTCAAAGGCAGGCAGAAGAGTGGGAAAAGCTTTATAGTGGAAAACAGGGAGGCTTCAGGTGTGTCCTGATTGGAAGCTGTTGGTGTGGGAAAGCTGTAGGGGAGCTAAATTGAAGTGGGCCATCCTATATGATTGGTTAGAGGTGCATATTTGGCTTTCTCTTGTTGGTCTTAAGTTGGAAGTGGGGACAAAAATTGGGGAGGTTGTCAATTATTAATAAAGTCCTGGTCATTTGGGCCTGATTGTTAACAGAGGTTATTGTTAAACTTCCTGGACTCTTAATAGAGATAGCAGTTTGACTTCCCACAAGTGTAACTTAAAGCAGACTGGCTCCCTGGGATGTGGATTGTACGTAAGGGCTTGGTTTCCTGGGCAGGTTGCTGTAGGTTGTTGCAGGTTGTGGGGCAAGGTTCTATTTTTAGCCATTGTCCATTCATATATTCAGTCTCTCACAATTGATACTCCTACAAGCTGAATATGAGATCTCTGTACCCTCCTACCATCAAACATTAGAAATTATCATTTTTTAAATTTCATCAATTTATTTGGGAAAAAGGAGTATTTTATGTTTCATTTTAATTTGCATTTCTTTGATTTCTGATGAGTCGATATGTTCCATAAATTTACTGGCCATTTTCAATTCTTCATACTTTCTGCTCTTCTTCTTCACCAATCTTCTGTTAGGAAGTTGGTCTTTTCCTTATTGACTTGAAAGAGAAATGTCCAACTAATAGTCAGCTATTGGTTTTGAAGCTAAGATGAGTCAAGTGCTGGGGATAAATATTCTAAGATCTTCAGCATATAATTGGTATTTGAAGTATAGTATAGTATTGCAACCTAAAAGATAGTCTTTGGGAATATATAAATTAGAGGGAATGTTGAAAGAGGTGAAGTTTAGGTTTGCTGTGGTGATTATCTGGCTAGAATCTTGCAAAATTAGTATACCTGGATTTGCACCCAGGGGGTTTATTGCTAAAAATCAAATAGTCACTGCATTTGCCCAATTTACAGAAAAAAGCTAATGAAACAATGGGGAAAATATTCCATTTAGGGCTTTTTTCATACATGTTTTCTTGTAATCTTTGATTTTTGCTATTGCTTAGCTGCAAACAAGCACTGAGACACAAAAATACACTTAAAAATAGTAAATAAATCCTAACAAAAGAATCAGAAAGAAACTCTCACACTTGGTTTGACAGCTTCTTACTTTTAAATAAACATGTGCAGATCACCTAGCACAGTTCCTGGCACATAAGAGGAGCTCGTTAATTATTTATTGACTGGATTAATTAATTAATTTAACATATCTCCATTCATGGTGTCTTCTCAAGAACTATACTATTTGGAGCCCTACTGCCTGAATAAGTTTCAGACCTGCTCTGTGAGAAAATAAGAAGACACTGAAGGTGTAGAGCAGTGGGATGATATGACGAAAGTAGCATTCGGGAAGTTTAAGTCAGTAGTGTGAGGGTTCAAAGGTGGGAGTGATCAAATCTGTTGGAAAGATCAGAAATGATTTCACTGGAGAAGTAGCACATCAAGCAGTCCTCAAAGGATGGGTAAGAGGTTGATAGTGGAAAGCAGAGGAAAGGGAAAATATGCCACATAGAGGGAGAGAACAGTATAAGAAGAGACAGACATAAAGGTGTGGAATAGCATCCAAAGAATCAGATATAAGACCAATTAGGAAGGATGGTGCTAGAATCTGTCTACATCAGGTGTAAATTTGTGCATGATTCCACAGGCAGTTGTAGCAGAGACTTCGAAATGCCCATTCACTTCTACTTCATTAGTAAAAGAACTCCTGTAATATTGGGAGCAGCAATTTGTTTAAATAAAAGATTACATTTCCTGGCCTCTGTTAGGTGTGGCTGTGGTATTAAGATCTTGTCAATGATATATAAATGGATGTGTTATGTATGCCTTCCAGGAAAGACTCTTAAAGGGAGGCAGACAAGCTGGAAATATCCCTTTTACTTTTTCTTTTACCTTTTCCTTCCTTTCTTCCTTTCCTTTCCTTTCCTTTCCTTTCCTTTCCTTTCCTTTCCTTTCCTTTCCTTTCCTTTCCTTTCCTTTCCTTTCCTGAGGTGTGACCCACTGCTCCCGGCATACCCTTTCTGTTACTGGATTCTCCAGAAACCATTTAGGTCCATGAGGTGACCTTGAGAATGAAAACCAAAGAAGGAGCCTGGGTTCCTGGTGACTTTGGAGCTACCACACCTCTCTAAACTCGCTAACTCCAAACTCATTTTGTATGAAGGAATAACCCCTTGCATTATTGTGAGTTGCATATCACATGCAGCCAGACTTAATCCTAACTGATACAATGATGGGTAGCCATTGAGGAATTTTGAGACTAGAAATAACTTGGCCAGAAGACATCACCTCCTGCATGTAAGCAAATCATCAATTTCCGACTTGCTCATCTGAAAAAAGGGAGAGATTATGTGTGAGAAGAATAAACTTTTCTATTCCCAAGTTTTGGATCTTGGGACATAGGGAAAGAAGAGGGCCCCCAGGGTGCAAATTTGGCTTTGCCTCTTTGTAGTTCATTGTAATGTTTAAGAGTTTGGGAATCAGATCAAGATTCAAATCCTGTCTGTGTCATTTGCAGTACAATCTTGGGCAAGTTAACTTCTCTAAGCTCCAGTATTCTCAACTGGTAAAGGGCTAAAAGTACCCTCTAATCAGTATGGTGATTCCTCAAAAAAGTAAAAGTAGACCTACCATTTGATCCTGCAATCCCACTACTGGGTATCTACCCAGAGGAAAAGAAATTATTATATTAAAAAGATAGCTGCACTTGTATGCTTATGGCAGCACAATTCACAATCACAAAGGTAAAGAATCAACCTAAGTGCCCATCAACCAATGAGTGGATAAAGAAAATGTGGTATATTTATACCATGAAATACTACTCTGCCACAAGGATGAATGAAATAATGTCTTTTGCAGCAACTTGGATGGAAATGGAGGCCATTATTTTAAGTGAAGTAATTTAGGCAGAGAAAAATAAATGTCACATGTTCTCACTTATAAGTGGGGACCTAAACTATGGCCAGACAAGAACACACACAGTGGTATAATGGACATTGGAGACTCAAAAGGGGAAAGATAGAGTGGGTGAAAGATAAAAAATTACCTATGGGGTACAATGTACACTGTTTGGGTGATGCCTACAACAGCCCAGGCTTCATTACTATACAATATATACATGTAACGGAATTCAACTTGTACCTCCTAAATCTATTAAAATTTTAAAAAGGAAAAAAAATATATAGGAGGGAGGAAGTAGGTAGAGCCAGAGATGGAAGAAAACTGGTCCTGAATGGATAATTGGTGTGTGGAGGTTTATTGTACTATTCTCTATACTTTTGTGCATTTTAAATTTTCTGTAGTTTGAAAATAGAAGTCAAGCTGTCAAAAGTTAAGTGGGAGAAAGGGAGGAGGAAAAATGGAAGAAAAAGTACAGATATTGTATTATTATTCTGTCAATGGAAAAGAAGGCAAACTCTGCAAAATAATTTACAGAGGTTTATTCTGAGCCAAATTTGAGGACCATGGCCCAAAGCCATGTCCAAGAAGCCTTGAGCAAGTGGACTCGCTGTGGTTGGATTGCAGTTTGATTTTTATCCATTTTCAGGGAGACAGGAATTACAGGTAGAGTAATATATCAATATGTGGAGGGCATACATTGGTTTGGCCCAAAAGGGCAGGACATCTCGAAGCGGGGCTTGCAAGTCATAGGTGGATTTAGGGATTCTTTAGTTGACAATTGGCTGAAAGAGTTAGATTTTGTCCAAAAGACCAGGAATCAGCTGAAAGGAATGTTTAAGTGTCTTCTATCTTTCATGTGATACTATACCTGAATCAGGTTGAGAAGTAAACAACATCATAAAAACCTGTTTACTGAGTTTTTATCATTTGTAGGCATGACACACCAGGCCCCCCTTAGAAAGGAATGTTTTTTTCTAGGCAAAGAAAAAGATCAGAGTTCAGTCCTCAATTCCCATCTCACAGCATGGAAAATCAAGAAATTTTCTTTAAAATTGACAACCAAGAAATAGAGGGCTACCATTTAAAATTGCAATGTAACTAATAAGAGTTATTATTATTTAAAGTTACAATGTAACTAGTAGGAGAAGTAAACAGTAAAATATCCATCAACCAGTAGGGGAAAAATAAATGAGAAAATGTACATAAAGCTCCTAGCTGAAGGCTGGGGCCTAGCTGTGTTTTTAATCAATGTTGTACTGCTTTTGTGTTCCCTGCACTTGAATGTCCATGTAGCAAACACTACAACCTCCTCTCCAGGTTCCATTTCTCACGATCCTCACTTAGAGGCTCAGGACCACTCTTGAGATTGACTTGTTTTTATAAGAAGAAGAAATGGAATATGGGGGAATGTACAGAGTTGCCCTTTACCTAGTCACTCAAAGGGAAGTCTATGCAGGGATTATCAGAGGGCTCTTATAGGTAAAGAAAGTGCGAACTAAAATAAAATCTTAAGACTCCTCCCAACCAGCTGACTGAATGGACCACCTCTTGGCCAAGGGGATATGCTAAAATGAAATTGCCTGGCAGAAGGAGGAAGATCAGACATGCCTCATCATGTGCCCCTTCCTTATTGGAGACATCCTTTGTAAACCATAACAGGCCTAAGGCTATGCAAGACAAACCTTCGAGTCCTCAATTTACACAACAAATATATGTCTCTCTGGTGGCTTGTCTCTGATTAACAGACCTCCTTATCTTAAAATATTCCAAGGCTTTAGACAAAGCATCTTGTCTTTAACCAATTACAAGTCAAAGAATCTTTAAACTCATCTATAACTTGTAAGCCCCTGCTTCAAGATGGCCCACATTTTGGGCCAAACCAATGTATACCTTCCACATATTGATTTATGACTTTACCTGTAACCCCTGTCTCCCTGAAATGTATAAAACCAAACTGTAATCCAACCACAGTGAGTTCACTTGTTCAAAGCTTCCTGGGCGTGGCTCCGGGTCATGGTCCTCAAATTTGGCTCAGAATAAATCTCTTTAAAATTATTTTAGAGTTTGGCTTCTTTTCCATTAACAAGAGAGCATAGCCTAAAAAGATGTTATCTTCTGTACAATTATAGACAGCATGGAGTTGTGTCTTACTTGTAGTGAGGTTGTGCTACCTCTCAAACAGAGGGGCTTGTTCACTTGGTGGGTACCAGGCTAACAGACACAGCCAAGTTGGTTATAGCAAGGGGGTTTTATTATTTGGCACAAATGAGAAGCACACTGGGGATAGTTCTCAAGGCAGTGTGTCCTCAAACAAGGGGGTTGGGATGGTTTTAGAGCCAGAGGGTAATGAGGTATGTTCTGATAGGATCTTGTGAGGGGGTGATGACAGGAACTGTGCCCTGACTGAATCCTGCCTGGGGTGACACCAGGGCTTGATCTGGTTGGATCCTGGATCCTGCCTGGGGTATCTTTTGTTATTCATGAGTGCCTTTCAATTTTGCCAGAGTTTATGCTAATGAGGTAACTTAACTTTTATAACCTCAGGATGAGACTGGTCACCAGAAGACCAATTCATTATAAGGTTGGAACTTTCTACCCCCCCAACAACCTCCAGGAAGGAGAGCCGGGGTGGGGATGGCTGGAGATTAAACTCTATGAAATAAACTCTTTAAATGAGATTTGGTGAGCTTCCAAATTGGTGAACACGTCCACATGATGGGAGGATAGAACACCCCATGGGGATAGAAATTCCTGTGCTCTGTACCCTTCCAGAACTTGCACTGTATATCTCTTCACCTGGGAGTTCATTTGTATCCTTTATATTATAATAAACTGGTAAAGGCAAGTAAAGTATCTTCCTGAGTTCTGTGAGCCATTCTAGCTAATTACAGAACCTTAGGAGGGGTTTGTGGAACTGCTGATTTATAGCTGGTTGGTCAGAAGTAGAGGAGGCCCAGAACTTGCTACTGACATTTGAAGTGAAGGGCAGTTTTGTTGGACTGAACCCTTAAGCTGTGAGGTCTGTGTTAACTCTGGGTAGTCAGTGCTAGAAATGAATGGAATCATTGAACACCCAGACGGTGTCCAGAGACTCAAAGAGTTGGTTGTAGGTATTGGAAAACACCCCAGAATATGTTAATACTTCACATCTATGGATTTCTAAAGGGAATGGGGAAGGTTAATCCCTTTGTAAAAAGAAAAAGGCAATATGAAAATGATCTGTTCAATATTACTTGGTAATAAATGAGAGAGAGAAGAGAGCCCAAGAGGATTTTCCCCCTTATGTTCATTGCAGTATTTTAGGGGATATTGATCCTGATTTTTCCCCATCATATATGCAGGGGACTACCTATATGTGAGTTTTAAACATAATTTGGATAATCCTCTACAGTTCTGTGTCACTTTTTTTTTACTTGTTAATGCATCAAAAACATAAATGCACATAAATATAGAGCTACATAATTATTTATGCTTATATAGTCTTCCATTGATTTGGTTACCATAATTTATATAACCAATCTCCTACTTTTGAATATTTAGGTTGCTTTCAACTTTTCACTGTTATAAGCCATATTGTGATAAACACCACATCTTGTGCACTTGTTGGAATTATAAATATTTCCTTAGAAAATTGTGTAGAAATGGAATAGGTTGGTCATTGAAGCATTTGAAGTTGTCATATAAGTTCTTTGGAATATCAGGAAATACCTTTTAAAAAAACCTCTTCAATAATCTAATGCAGTAATTTTGAATAATTTAGGAAATCTTTTGTTCATTCTTTAGATTTCTATTATATGTTTACTAAAAAATATCTCAAAGACCATCTGTTTGAGTTTTCTCCAGACATAGAATGCTTATGTTCAATCCACTTACTGAACTTCTTTCATGTTTTTGACAGAAAAGCACAAAACTAATTTTTTAACTTAAGGCATGAATTCAATCTGTTCAGAATCCAGGTGTTTAGCTGTGTCAGGAAAATGTTTTATTTCATAGAGAATCTTTCATTTTCAATCAAAATTTTGAAACAAAATACTTAAATACATCTTGCTATTGGATCCAAATATCATTTGTGAAACAAGGTTCATTTTTCAGCAGCAGTCCAATTTCAAGGTATGTTTGTGGAACAAGAGCCTTCTTCAGACATAAAGACATGAAAAATTAAAAAAAAAAAAAGGAGGAAGAGGAGAAGAGAAAAGAGGAGGAAGAAGCATTTGGTGCACTAAGTGAAAGCAGTGGCAGCCCCCAATTGTGTTCCAAAATTTGACAAATTTAACATAACAGTTATGTTAATGGATTAAAACTTAGTATTTTTTTATACAATCAGTAATAGAAAATTTTTTAACCAGAAAGCTATTTAATCCACAATACAGTTAAATCTGTATATGATATGAAAAATAGTAGAAAATATTAATTACTGTTGTAGTACCAGTAATTAAAGAAAATAAACCCTAGCACTCTGGGAGGCCAAGGTGGAAGGATTGCTTGAGCTCAGGAGTTCAAGATCAGCCTGAGCAAGAGTGAGACCCTGTCTCTACAAAACAATAGAAAAATTATCCAGGTGTGGTGGTTCAGCTACTGGGAAGGCTGAGGCAGGAGGATAGCTTGAGCCCAGGAGTTTGAGGTTACAGGGAGCTATGATGACGCCACTGTACTCTAGCTGGGGTGACAGAGCAAGACTCTGTCTCAAAAAAGAAAAAGAAGAAGAAAATAATGCTATGATGTTGGCTTAATAGTTTTGTACTTACCTAGAACATTAGTTTACAAAGAAAACCAAGCTTAATTACTATAGGGATTTATTTTTTATACTTTATGTGTTTCTGCTGTATTCCGGTCATTCATTGGACTAGCTAGGCTGGAATGGGACAACCAGAGAGCTTATCCACCATTTATGGTATTGGTATTATAGTTACAAGCCCTTGCCCCAGAAACAAGGTTTAGGGGCTCTTGATCGTTGCCTTAAGGAGAAAAGGACTTTACTGCTAAAGAGGCCTTGTCCCCTCATAAAGGGAGCATACCAAGGAGAACACAAGAAAGAAGGAAGTTCACAAAATGAATAGGTAAGATAATATCGCACATGAAAGTGAAGCCAGACCTGTGTCCTTAAGGAATTCTTGTTAGACCACCATGTGGTATTTCTATCTTGTTTGACAGCTACTGAGAAAAAATCTAATGTGACAGTATCAGAACCCAAGACCTCACATCTCCAACTGATATATCATGAACCTCTTCTCTGACATGTAAATTTCTGGGAAGTGCTGGAGAAACTCCCACTGCCATCTCCCTGTTCCCCACCCCTGCACCGTGTGTGTGCGCACACACACACACATCACTGCCTCCCAAGGCCATCTTAAATGCTTTTTCTTTCATGCTTTTCCCTTAGTCTGGTTCCTGCAGATCCTACTTCAAACTGGGGTGTTCCAGCCTTGCTATTCCCACAAGCCAGCTCCTACTCCTTTCCCCCTACCCCATTCTAGAGACATCTCTCACATCTTTTCATTGTGCTTCAACGCCTGTCATCGATGCAGGTGTTTGGAAAGGAGGATGGGAAAGGCCTTTTTGATAGGATCGGCTATGGAGAAAGAAAGCCGTGTTCTATCATCAGTTGATATAGATGATGGGGCTCCTCCTGGTTTTGCCCATCCTGGGTCTGTTTGTTACAGCTAAGAAGACCTAATGGTACAGAAACCCTGCTTTAGTATTTGTGATATGTTGTAGTAGGCCTCTATGGGACTGTCTGCCCCACACCCTTCTTCTAGAACTTGGCTCCTTATGACCCTCTGCTCCCTGCTCACTACCTACAAGGTACCTACAAAGTCTTCCCACTTACCGGATACAATTACTGATCTTCATCCCTTCCCTGGGATTTTTGGAATTAAGACTGAAAGATGTCAGACTATGTCCTGCTGGCTTATATTCTGAGAGATATCCCAGGAATGTTTTGTTGTTGTTGTTGAAACAAGTTCAAATTAGTTTTCTGATGCTAACAGTCAAAGAGCCCTAAGTGATGTGTACACGTGCATACACACACATACACACATGGTGGTTTTCTCCTTGAAGCAATTTTTATGTCATATTTTCCCTGCCCTTTGCTCTAGTAAGTGGGCTTTGGTAACCAGGGAAACGGTCTTGGTTCCCAGCCCTAAGGGATTAAGGAAAGGTATCTCAGAACAGATAGAAACAGGGCTGAATTCACGCTCTTTGGATGATGCATATAATCTCCACTCCCACCTTTCCTTGATACATTCCCTCACTTGCATGTGGCACTGACAAAGGCCAGGACTTTGTCACTCTTCCAGTACTAGCTGAATTCTAGCCAGTAACTGATTTTACAATGCCTTCTTTGCTAGATTGCAGATGTGCAATCACAGATCAGCCACATTCGGAGCCAGGAGCCATTTTGAAAGATAGCTTCAAGTTCAGGAAAAACTGTAATACTGAGCCCCTCAAAGATATTGGCTCAATTACATGGTTCAGGGACTAGGTCAGTAGAGTACTAGCCTTGGGTTCCCATTCCTGGTTGATCTGAGCTATGATTACGAAGGAGAGAGTATTCAGGAAAATACTGAGGCCAACTGGGCAGCCAGCCAAAACCCACCTGCAATGCCATGGAAATATTCCTACTATAATAGGTATTCTTTGAGTTAAAAGTAATACATCTCCTCTTGCTTAAGTGACATGTGGCTGGGAGAGAAGTCTCTTGCTTTTCAATAGAAAAGAATAAATCACTGAACAATCAGGACTTGAATGTAACTTTTTGCAATATGACCCTTCCTAAACAAGATGCAGTCTATTCTCAGAGCACTGAATTTCTACCTTCTTTGAGTTCCCATCTTATAATGGTTGGAAATATTTCCTCTTCTACTAAC
The DNA here is from genome assembly GCA_028533085.1 of Varecia variegata. Classification (NCBI taxonomy): domain Eukaryota; kingdom Metazoa; phylum Chordata; class Mammalia; order Primates; family Lemuridae; genus Varecia; species Varecia variegata. The sequence continues at coordinate 108,318,744 of CM052437.1, read as the reverse complement.
AAACTGAAGTAAATTAAATATTTTTCTCTTTCTGGTGATCTAAAATGTTGCTAAGTTTGCACACTAGTCCACAATTTGCAAATGTTATCTAAGACTCTTATGCTAAACTGCAGGATTGAAGAAAATATTCAGACTTTAATAGTGATAGTCTTTGCTGACCTGGTGTAATTTCAGTGTAATTTCATACCTGGGAAAAGATTTACTGATAACAGTTGTAAGCTGTGCTTCAAATGCCACATTGCTGCAAATGGCTGGAAGATCAATATCTTTAGTCCATCTACAAACCCAAAGAGTCATTTCATCCCATAATAATGGCTCTTTTCTGTGTTTGCACGTACTACATTTTGTGAATTGGGCTAACCTCATTGAAACTCTTAGAAATGGTGCCAGAGTGACTTCCAAGTCTACTGGTCATGCAAGATTTGTATTACCTTGTGGATACTATGTATTTCAACCAGAAAGCCCTCTCCCAATTTTAAACAAGAAATGGATTTTTGCAAAGCAAAACCTTTTGGTGCCTTGCTTAACACCACTGCTACTTAGGTGTCAGGAAGCTATCCTTCACTCCAAGTGTGAGTTATTAGCATTGATGTACACTAAACCTGGTGATATGTAGTTAAGATTATCATAGTAAAGTGTGTTTAAATGCTTTTTCTCATTGTTTATTACAGGAAGGTTTCTGGGAGGATTTTTATCTAGCCTATACAAAGGATTACATGGGGTGGGTGGCAGTTTGTCCTGGAGGTTCCATGAGTTAATTCTTGGGCCCTTTACTGTAATATTAATAATATATTATTACTATATCATTTGTTTTGAAATTACAAAATTGTTGAAAAGGCACATTTTCTACTAATTTACAGAGATTATATTCATTTATTTAACAATTAGCCTGTAGTAAGAGTAAACACATGAATTCAAAGATTAAGAGACAGTTCTGCTAAACTTATAGTGTGAAAATATTTAACTAAATTCACGGAGTCAAATTTATTGCTGTCATTTTTTATTGTAAGTTTTTCTATTTTTCTCCTTTCCCTTTTGAGGATAGACCCCAAACTGAATCCATGATCTCTTCTCTAAAATCTCCTTCTGAGTTTCCTTTCTCCATCATCAGCACCACCTATTAATACATGCTGAAGTCAGAAAGCTGGGAGCCATTCCCGATGTATCTCATTCATTCCTACCCTCAGGTCTCAACATGTCACCAAGTTCTGTTAATTCGACCTGTTAATATCTTGCTTTGTACCTTCTCTCCATTTCCACGGTGTCTTTCCTGGTTCAATTTACTGTGAACCCTCCCCTAGATTGTTATAACAACCTCCTAACTGGTCTCTCTGCCTCCATCCCCGTCCCTCTCCACTTCCTTATTCCTGTTGCAGCTAGAGTGATATTTTAGAAAGGATACATGGTGGCAAATCCCCTCTGCTTAAAACTGGCTCTCCACTGCTCTTGGGATGAAATTCAGTTGATTCATCTTCACCACCTGTCCAGCTTCATATGTCACCACTCCCTCTCCCACTCTCTTCCCCAGCCACACAGAATCACTTGGAGTGCCCTACGTGTCTCACCCTCTCTAATCTCTGGGCATTTATCTACAGAATCTCCCTGTCTTCTTTACTCCATTCCACTCCCATACTTGATTGCTAAAGCCTCAGACTTCATAACTCTTATTCATTATTGCCTTACTAAAAATAAAAATTATCTACTAAACAAAACCAAAAATAGATAAATATTAAGCTAAAAAGTTTCTGCACAGCAAAGGAAACAATCAACAGAGTGAAGAGGCAATCTGTAGAATGGGAGAAAATATTTGAAAACTATCCATCTGACAAGGGGCTAATTAATAATCCAGAATAGATGAGGAACTCAAACAACCCAACAGTAAAAAAATAAATAATCCCATTCAAAAGTAGGAAAAGGATCTGAATAGACATTTCTCAAAAGAAGACATACAAATGGGCAACAGTATATGAAAAAATGCTCAATATCACTAGTCATCAGGAAAATGCAAATCATTACAATGAAAACTACAATGAAATATCATCTCACCCCAGTTAGAAGGGCTGTTAACAAAAAGACAAAAAATAAGTGCTAGCAAGAATGTGGAAATACTGGAACTCTTACACACTGTTGGTGGGAATGTAAATTAGTATAGCCATTATGGAAAACAGAACGGAGGTTCTCAAAAAACTAAAAATAAATCTACCATATGATACAGCAATTCCACTACTGGGTATTTATCCAAAGGAAAAGAAATTAGTATATCACAGGGATACCTGCATCCCCATGTTTATTACAGCACTATTCATAATAGCCCAAATATGGAATCATCCATATCTTATGAATCTAAGTGTCCATCAATGGATGGATAAATAAAGAAATATTACTGAATAAAGAATAATGAAATAAAGAAATACACAATGGAATACTATTCAGTCATCAAAAAGAATGAAATTCTATCATTTGCAGCAACATAGATGGAATTAGAGGTCAGTATGTTAAGTGAAATAAGCCAGGCACAGAACAACAAATGTTGCATGTTCTCACTCACATGTGTTAGCAAAAAAAGTTGAACTTATGAAGGTAGAGAGTAGAAATGATGGTCACCAGAGGCTGGGAAGGGCAATGGAGGAGATCAATAGAGGTTGGTTAATGGGTACAAGCATATAGTTAGGTAGAAGGAAAAAATTCTAGTGTTCGATAGCACAGTAATGTGACTATAGCTAACAAGAACTTATTGTATATTTCAAAATAGCTATAAGGATTGAAATGTTCCCAACACAAAGAAATGATAAATGTTTGAGGTGATGGATATTCTAAATACCCAGATTTGATCATTACACATTGTATGCATGTGTCAAAATATCACATTTATTCTATAAATATGTATAATTTTTATTTATCAATTAAAAAATATCTACTAATCTCTTCCAAAGGAAGTATACTTTCTATTTCTGGTTTGTATTTGTAGAAAATTTCCTAGGATTTTAGGCAGCTCAAGCTGCCAGTTTAGCTATACCTGGTTACCATGAAGCTACAACATTTTTAGCAAACATAGAATGGTCCTTCTATCTTTGGAAAGAATTTGGGGACCCTGTGAAATTAAAGTTCTTTTAAGTAGCCATAAACGTATGGCTACTTACTTCAACTCTGAATTGATCAAGTTTATTTCAGTGCCTAATATTGCCTGTAATAACTTTTTCCTCTTTCTAGGCTACCATTTGATGATGAAAACAACTTATTTTACTATATATCTTCCAACAGTAAATTATAACTTAAAAAGTAACTGAGCCCTCAGAACAACTCTGACTCTTGGAACTAGTTTTCTTGAATCTTTGCAAATTGTTTGCCTACTTTCTTAAGACATTCAATTCTGATGCTACTTTTCATCCAACTCTTAGAGACATTTTTTTTAGAGATGGGGTCTTGCTGTGTTGCCCAGGTTGGAATGCAGTGGCTATTGACAGGCATGATCATAGTGCACTGCAGCCTCGAACTCCTGGGCTCAAGTGACCTCCCACTTTAACCTCCCAAGTAACTGGGACTACAGGCATGCACCACTGAGCCCAACTTCTTACTGTCATGTGATAAAGTATGCTACTTACATTGTTCTATAATCAGCTCTGTGAACTGCCTCTGAGGTTCTATTTTCTGAGGTTACAGTGCCAGGCTTAGAACATTCAAACCACAGGCACTTACTGTTAGGTCCACAGGAATTTTTTGTCTCATTGTTTTCATGGTCAAAGCCTTTAGAAACATATTGACATAAAATAATTAAACATAGAGAGCAAATCTGGTTTCTCAATGAAAAGGGTTAATCATTCTAAGTGATGAGTAGAATTATTAATAATTTCATCTTCCAAAGAATTAAGAGTGTGCTTGAAAGTCTTACTCGTATTTGGGATCAACTAAATGTATCTTGAAGGTTTTTGTTTGTTTTGTTTTGTATTTTACCTACTGTATCCCACAGTAAGAAACTCAATCTATATCATAACCTAATTATTATTATTATTATTATTTTTTAGACAGAGTCTCACTTTGTTGCCCGTGCTAAAATGAGTGCTGTGGCTTCAGCCTAGCTCATAGCAACCTCAAACTCCTGAGCTTAAGCGATCCTACTGCCTCAGCCTCCCGAGTAGCTGGGACTACAGGCATGTGCCACCATGCCCAGCTAATTTTTTCTATATATATATTTTAGTTGGCCAGATAATTTCTTTCTATTTTTAGTAGAGACGGGGTCTCGCTCTTGCTCAGGCTAGTCTTGAACTCCTGAGCTCAAACAATCCGCCCGCCTCGGCCTCCCAGAATGCTAGGATTACAGGCGTGAGCCACCGTGCCCAGCCTAATTATTGATACATGTACTGAGAGTGTATATATACACACACACAAAGATAACTGAAACAAAATTTCCAAGAAATAATACTTACTTTTAGTGTAAGTGATGCACACTGACATCACCAAAATTTTTTTATTTTATTCTATTCTGTACTATCCTACAATATTCCAGTCACTCCTCATTAGGTTGATTTCATGATCGTTAATTGGAACATGATTTGCAACTTGAAAAGTACTTGCTCTTACTTTGTCATAATTTTTGACAATAAGTAAATAGAAAGGCAAGTGAAATGGAGTGGGGTAACTCTAGTTTTTCACTTTCTAGAACATTTTTTCCAAACTTCTTACCTTTGATCTTAGGTATTTCTGACGGGGCTCATCACAGTGCCTCCCTTATTTTCAGTCTTCAAGGTGAGCATGTGGGCAAGCTGAGCTCATTGTAATACGTCTCTTCCTGGACACAGTAATTCTTCTAGGTAAAAACTTTTAACCCAAGGTGTACTCATCAAAACTTCTCTTCTAGAGCGAGTGTGGAGGACAACCTCTTTCTTCTGGGCTCCCCAAGCTGTGAGGATGTGAGCCTGGACTGTTCACAGCCATCTTCCTCTTGCTTCTGTGGGGAAAAGTGACTTCATAAGGAAGCCAAGTTGTGCTGAGGGATGGCAGGGGACAGAGAGAGCCCTGGGAGCAACACCTGGGCAACTGGAACAGGCTGTGAAGAATTCTAAATGTATCTTGTATTTACCAGGTACATGAGAGAATCTACTTTTCTTTTTCTTTAAACAATTTTGAATTGAGTTTTCTAACTTGCCATGTGGAAAAGTCCTAATAATATGGCAACATAGATGGACAGAGAGGGCTTGATATTGGTGATGTGAGTGGCAAGATCACATGCCTGTGTCCACACTGGAAGTATTAACGTAAGTTACCTTCTGTCTCCCTTCTCTCATCCATGAAAATATAGACTGTTCAGTGACTAATATAGCAGGATAGCATATTTTAAAAATATTTTAAGTATTAATTTACATGTCCTTTCCTTCTTTTGCACCTGTTCTTCTAAACCTTGTCTTCTCCCGATTCAGTCAGCTTGGCATTCTTTATTCGTTTCCTTGGGAAAGGAATGGCAGGGCAGAAATGCAAGGTCTTGGCTTTTCATTTTCAATTGCCCAGGTTCAGGAGAACATGAAGGGGGTATGAAGAACAAGAAACAAAAAGCTTTCTAACCTGAAGACCAGAAGAGAGTCCCTAGGTCGAGGGGTATGAAGGACAGTGGAGACACGATGTGGGAGAATGTTGGGAGAAGCCCTAGGCAAAGCTATCCAGCTCTGCTCCAGTATCTGGTCCCATGAGCAGGGTCCAACATCAACTCCTGGGGGACTTCCTGGCTCCACTCAGGTGAGCACAACATATCCCCTGTGCTGAGGAATTTTGTTAATCGTTCTTGCATTAAGGCTCAGTGAGAACCTCCTTTCAACAGCAGTTACCGCATCTCTTGCTGAGTGTCTGCTAGGAAGGCTGCTGCATTGTGTCCTAGCAGTTCCCATTAACTCCAGGGAGACAACACCCACCAGGATACCCCAAAGCCCCCTGAAATAGAGTGTTAGGCTCTCAACACATAGACATCAAAGCCCACTGCATATTGACTTGTTTGATGCAAATTATTACCAGCCAGAAATCTCTCCAGAGCTAGGCAGTAATAAAAAAATGCAACCTGACCCCAAGGCCCCCTTTCCACCCCCAACACACACTATTACCACTACCACCATCTTCACACCTGATTATTATGATTGTGCCGAACAGGGATTCAGTCAGTTAGTACTAAACTAATTTATGCACTTTTGTTTCATGGCTTCTCAACAAATGTTAACCAATGTCAGTTAAGCCCAATGCTAAGCACTGATAAGATAGAGATGACAGCTCAAGATTCCCTACCCTCATGTGGCTTTCACCATGTGGCAGGAGGTACAGAAACATATGTAGCTAATTCCATTATATACCGTAAGTGCTGGAAGGTTCAAAGGGCAGATGGAACAGGGTCAGCCTAGACCTGTTCCTCAGCCTAGGCCTCCCAAGGCCTCTTCTATTCTATCATTTGATACTTTTTCTTTTTTGGTCAATAACTATCCTGCATTATCACAATTTTCATTTGGGTTTAGCCAGAAATATTCTACCTGTATAGTTTAATGAAGGAGTTTTCCTATAATATTTTCTGAGGGGTAAAGTTTGGCATTAATTACAGCTTCAAAACCCTAGAATAAACAATGCACTGAAGAGCCTCTGATAGATCACCCCATTGCCAAATTCTAACAAAAGTGTGTGGCGCGAGTCCCATCTGCTGCAAGTGCTTTGCACAGGGTCTGACTGCTCCAATCACGGCCTTGCCAACCAAACAGATGGCTGCTTCCTTCATTACAATTTCCACTCTAGTGCTGGTATCAATTCTCTCCTCTTCATAGAAATAGCCTGCCCTTCCTATTTCCTCTCTTCCTCCCAAGCTCCTTCAATAATTGACGCTAACCCAGAGCCCCGAGGCTCCAACGCTCACCCTTGGGCAGCCCTTGATTATGGAGCTACAGAGTGGCCACGTCGGATATCAAATCCTGATCTCTTCGGTTCAGCTCAACGCCATTAAGTGGTGCTTGAAAGAGACTGCTTAAGTACATGGCTTTGTGGTGGGTTGTTTTTTTTTTTTCCCCCCTACTTCTTCTCAGTGAGTCTTTCTAAAGAAATACATTTTGAACTAAGAGCCTCTTCCAGGGTGGAATGTATATTTGTAGGTTTCAAGGAATTAAAAACCAGGCCACCACCTGCCAGGATAGTTAAAATGGAGCCCAAACAGCTCTTCTGGGGGAGGGGCCTGTTCTTATTAGGGAAGTGACTCAGCTTCCTAATCCAGGAGAGAAATGAATTTTTCAGAAACGGAAGACATACTATTTTGAAAAGATTATGTAACATTCCAAGGACATACACTTTTCAGTGGAGAATTCTAGTTCGGTGATTGCATTACAGAATAAGTTAATACTTGAAATGACTGCATCTTATTAACAGGCAGAGCATTTCCCTGAACAATAGTTTTTCTACATTCTTTTCATTCTGTAGACTCAGAGAGGTCTTTTGATGGATCATAGGCCTTTTATAAACCTGTGACCCAGATTTAGAAAAGCTGTAATCACTGCATGCTGACCTTTTATAGTAAGCATGCTTTCTCCTTCCTCGCCCCCAGCCCAAAATGAATGCTAAAGGATAAAACTCAGATATGGGGAACTATATGCACCAGGAATTATAACCAAAGTTTGACATAACTCTGTCACATTTTGGCAATAAATTAGCTAGCGAGATGGCATATTAAGTGGAGCGTATTCCTGTTGATTGTCAAGGACTAGATATTGAACTTATTTTAGTGCCACCGTTGATTTATATTTGCTTTATAGCAACAATGGATTGGTGCCTTTCCTTTAAGACAACAAAGTTAACCTTATCATTCTCTTCACATATCTGGCAGCAACTTTATCACATTGATATATTCCAAGGCTATTGGAGAGAGAATTTTTAGATAGAAAGGATCGGCTGCCCAGCCCTGGCTGCCTCCCTTTGCAGAGACCATTTTTCCACATCAATGTAGACAGTTCTGAAGTTTTTCTTAGCATCCAGGCCAAAGGAAGAGATGATGGAAAACAGGAAAGGTTGACCTGTAGCCACTGATTAAGACTCAGTTTCCAATTTCTAATTTCCTATAGGGGAGCAGTCTTACTTTGTCCCCAAAGACATCATATTGGAACACAATTGTTCAACATCAGAGTAAGGGATACATTGTGTGGGTCTTTTCCTTAGGTGATCACTCATGATAAATATGGGCATAATAATGTATACAAATGTATTACATCCATATATAGTTGCTTCTTAAATTCTTTTTACATCCTGGTGAGTTAGTCAAGATCATGCCCTGTCCCTACTTAAAATATTCTACTAATTCCCCTGTATCTACAAGATAAAGTCTAAACTCTTCACCGTGACATTCAGGGCTCTCCAAGGAGTAGAATGAAAAATAAAGGAACAAAGTTGGGAAGCACTATAATTTTTTATTTGTCTTCATTTCCCTTGTAGATGTATGGTCTTCAAGTGCATGACTGTGGTCCAGTCTTGTCTCTGCCATTTTTCATTTATGTGACTTGCAAGAAACAACTCAGTGCTTCCATATAAGGAAACTGACCTTCAGAAATATAACTATTAGTAGTTTCTCCAAGGTTACATGGATGGAAAATGGCAGAGACGAGACTGAGACCCAGTCTTTTTGACACCAGAGCCAAGCTCCTCCATGTTCCTGTGAGTCAAGTCACTGACATTAACAGCAATTAGGACATAGCAGAAGCTCGATCCTAACTTATTGTTGTTATTATTAGTCTCTCTCTAACGCAGCATTCAGAGTTAAGCACTTGGCAGTGGATTGGTAGGTAGATAATTAGCATTCCATGTATACAGGATTAAAGATCAAGTTTATGACTTCCATTTCTCAGATGAGGAAATTGAATCTCAGGGAGGTTAAATGGCCTGCACAGATAACAGGGATAGAACGTGGCAGAGCCAGCATCAGAATCCAGATCCTTTGATTCTTAGTCTAGTATTCTTACCATGCCGCCCATTAATCATATATTTAAAATTTACAATTAGGGAGATATATAATTGAGAATAAAAGCATAAATATTTAAATTTTCTAAGAGAAGAAATTTCTTCGAGAAAAATCCACCTTATTCTTCTACTGGACGGATTGATGAAACATCTATGATTTTTTAAAAACCCACTGTTGTACTTTTTAAACAGGATTTTAAAATAAAATCTATGCTTCCTGGTAGATGAGTAAAGCCAGATTTTAGCAGGTAGGCTAGAAGGGTTAGAAACATAAGACACTTAGGGTAAATGTAAAGGAAATATATTTTTATTGACTCAATCCTTAGGATAGCAAAATGAAAGTATAGGTGTGTGCTTATACATTAGTCTCCTGATCATTTTTTCCTCTTGTCAACACCCAGGTCACACTCCTTGAAAATATGGTGGAAAGTCCAGAATTTACAGATCTGTTAGTGCTTGACTTGAGTAGAATAGAGGAAAGGCACAACCTAAAAATCCAAGTGTGGCCTTAGCAAAAGTAAATATGTTTGTTGGGTTTTTCTGCTCACTGTTGTTTTCAGAAACTCTTACTCATCTAACACTGACAATAAATTCAGCTTTAAGCCTTAAAGGAAGAAAGAAAAAGAAAAGAAAGAGAATTTTTCCCTCCCTGGTACTTGTAACACCCTATTAAAAGCTTGAGAATAAAACTTCCTTCCCTATCAATGTTGTCCTTTTCCATTAAGCAAATATTGATTTCCCCTCCCCCTCCCCCTTTGGACACAGGAGTCCAAATTACCGTTGGTTCTCTCCGTTTACTTCTTTGTGCACTGACAAGGCTGAATGTTTGTGAGTTGCCTGCTGCTAGGCAGCCAACAGGGGGTGCTCTCTGCATATTTTGATGAGGGGAAAAAAGACGGGATTCAAAATAATCTTCGGTTTCTTTTACTTTCAATGCAAAAGTCAAGACTATAGTTCTTACAACGGTTTTGCAAATGTGTTTAGAAGCAAAGTGAGGAAAATGTGTAGGTCAGTGAAGGAGGCCTTAGGGAGAGCCAGTATTTATACATGAAATGGGGGGTTGAGGTTCCCAGGGACTTGGGTCCCTGAATTATTTGGGTCATTGATCATCAATTACACCTAAATTTTCTGGGCCATAATGACTAAATTTATTGGACAATTTATCAACTTCTCACTTTGTGTACATGGACCCAGAGTGAATAGTCAGAAAATATGTTCTAATTTTGCTTTTCTCCATTACCTTTAGCACATCTCTTAGCTCAGTTTCAACTTCTCCATGGATAGAATGCAGAATGGGGTCATGTATTCCTGCTGACAGTTTCTCCTATGAATAAACTTCTTGGTGTCCAAATGGCAAATGAAAATAATAATGACATTTTGGTACATTAAATCTTAAGAACAGCCATACGTTATAAAATTAAGGAAAACTGGGGAAGTATTTTAGGATTTGAAATAGCTCTTACCTACTTAGACTTAGATTCAGTTTGAATTGATCAAATCTCCTAAAAATAAAAGAACATGTGGCATATTCAAATATTGTTCAATTGTAATATTTAAAAGGTCAAGCTTAAACTTGAAAGGAGATTAAAAAGAAGTTGCTTGAGCACCAGATAGATAAATGCTGGCAGAAACAAGTTATTTTGAATTATTTGCCTCAAAGAAAGATGGAAAAAATCAAAAGTAACAAGTTCTCATTAGAAGAAAATATAGTACATGGCAAGCTCTGTAAAATTTATCAGGCTATCTCATCAAAAAATACCAAAATTCTCAGGTATCCATTGAGATATTTTAAAAATAGTTAATATTGCTTACTGTTTATCAGACTAAGAAATAAGGTTTCCTGTAGAATTATTAAAGCCTTTATTTTGATTTACACAGCAAAGACTTTGGGAAGAGTGATGACCTGGCTCATTATTCAACAAAAACCACAAGGAAAAATGTGCATCTTAGAAATATATTTTGTTTTCTTTTTCTGAAGCCCAAACAACTTCCAGCTAAAAGACATATTTTGATTAAGATAATATTTTTCCCTAATCAATATTTTTTACCTCTGGGTTATTACTTCCTTGAAGGCTTCTCTGCCTTTTTTTTTTTTCTTTCTAAATTAGTCCATGTAGTTTATGAGAAATCATCAGCTCTGCCATACGCTGCCGTTTACATTAAATCTTTCCCTTCGTATTTACTGCTGGGTGGCAGGGCTTGTCTCTAGCCTGTATGGTTTGGCATCAAATCTTGAAATGTGTATTTTAGACTTAATTGGAGTGGGGATAGGGGCACAGGAGCAGAATTAACCATTAATGAAATAAGCCTGCTCGCGACCAACATTCACGTTTTCAATTTGGTTGGTGATGCGTCTGAGCCCTCCTTGGTGTGAAACCATATCCAGTGTGGTGTGCTTGCCTCAGACGTGTGCCTAGAATCATGTACTATTAAGTCTGTGTCGAATTGCTGTCAAAGTACTGAAATGCTTAGTCTGGATTTCTGTACTTGTCTCATTGTGGCTGGGTGATAAGTCCTCTGGGGACCAGCAGTGGTCTGGGGCCCACACTCGGAGGAGCTCTGATGAGCCTGTGGACAGGGAAGACGGAAGCGCACACCCAACCCTCTAGTGTCCTTCGTTTCCCCAGACACTCAGTGGCTGCACATCTCCACATACATCCACCCACCTCACCCCAGCATATGTGTGGCAACACACACACACACACACACACACACACACACAGGGAGGTAGGGCCTAAAATTAAGGTTCAATATTTTGTGCTGCCTTGACATCTGGCAAAATTGGGAGGGCCTTGAATGACCTAACCACAGGCTCCCCTCCCCACTGGGAAGATTCCTTATTCACCAATAAGGTGAATAGGAGGCAATTACCCACCGGCCCCCCCCCCCCCCACACACACACAGCTCCTGAGAAGGAAGAGATTTAACCTAAACCTGAATTCTTAGGACAATGCCTTAAATAATAGCCCTGTCCCTGGATGCTTGTTCTAACTCAGGGTGTTTGGACTTTAAAATGGGAGAGGGGAGGGAATTAAGGTGAAGAGAATATGGATCTCCAGGTCTAGAACCAGAAGATCTAAGATGAAAAGGAATAGCATCAGAAATGCCCTGGCATATTGTTAGCTTTCAAATAAATGTGCTTTATTTCCTATTCCTTCCATAGTATCATTATGTGGTCCCATGTGATATTTGATGTGAGTATTTTGGGAAAGTGTTATATGTATATTCTTTAAAGGGAGGGTGGTTCTTAAAATTATGGCTAGCTAACAGCTACTGCGTCATTCTGCTCCATTTTCCCACGGAAGTATCCATGAAATTAAACAACTACAAAAAAATGCAACACTGTAACTGCACTGGCCCCAGGAAAGTGTTGATGATCTGGCAAGAGCAGAAGCTATGAGGCTGGTGAGAGGGGTCAGGCAAATCTCCGTGCCCTTGCATTCTCTCCACCCTCATGTGTCTTCTATATATCCAATTTAAAAAAATTTTTAACTAGGGGAACAAGATCGGCAAGCCCCACACCGTACCTTGCAAGGTGACGGGCCGCTGCGGCTCTGTGCTGGTACATCTCATCCCTGCCCCTAGAGGAACTGGCATCGTCTCAGCCCCTGTGCCCAAGAAGCTGCTGATGATGGCTGGTATCGATGACTGCTACACTTCAGTCAGGGGCTGCACTGCCACCCTGGGCAACTTTGGAACTTTCAGGTCCTGGAGTGGAGGACTTGTGTCAAGTCACAACACCAATCTCTCTCCTGATGTTTTCTGTCCTCCAGCAAAGGCCACCTCTGATGCCATCTCCAAGACCTATAGCTATCTGACTCCTGATTTCTGGAAAGAGACAGTATTCACCAAGTCTCCCTACCAGGAATTCACTGACCATCTTGTCAAGACCCACACCAGAGTCTCTGTGCAGAGGACCCAGGCTCCAGCTGTGACTAAAACACAGCATTTTTATACAAGAAAAATAAAGTGAAATTAAGCCTGCTAAAAAAATTTTTTTTAATTGTAAAATTTACCATTTTAGCCATTTTTTAAGAATGTAATTCAGTAGTGTTAGTTATATTCACATTGTGCAATCAATCCCCAGAACTCTTTTTATCTTGCAAAACCGAAACTCTGTACCCATTAGGCAACAACTCCCTATTCCCCTCCTCTTCCCAGTTCCCGGAAACCACCATTCTAATTTTTGTCTTTATGAATTAGACTCCTCTCGGTACCTCATGTAAGTGGAATTGTAGAGTATTTGTTTGTGACTGGCTAGCATAACATTCTCAGGGTTCACCCGTGTTATAGAATGTGTCAGAATTTCTTTTCTTTGTGTGGCTGAATAACATTCCATTGTGTATATATATCCCATTTTCTTTACCCATTCATCCACTGATGGACACTTGTGGACACTACCTTTTGGCTACTGTGAATAATGCTACTAATAACATGAGTGTACAAATGTCTCTTCAAGACCCCACTTGCAATTCTTTTGGGTATATACTCACAAGTGGAATTGGTAATGCCATTTGAAATTTTTTGAGAAACTGCCATGTTGTTTTCCATTGTAGCTACACCATTTTACATTTCTACTAACAGTACACATCTTCACCAACACCTTTTATTTTCTGTTTTTTTTTTTTTTTTTTATAGTAACCATCCTAATAGGTGTAAGTTGGTATCTCCTTGTGGTTTTTGATTTACATTTACCTAACGATAATGTTGGATATCTTTTCATGTGCTTATTGGCCATTTGTATACCTTCTTTGGAGAAATGTCTATTCAAATCATTTTCCTGTTTTTTAATTGGATTGGTTGTTATTTTTTGTTGTAGGAGTTCTTCATATATTCTGGATACTAATCCCTTATCAGATATGTGATTTGCAAATATTTTCTCCTATTCTGTGAGTTGCCTATTCACTCTGTTCATTGTGTCCTTTGAAGCTTGAAGTTTTTAATCTTGATGTAGTTCAATTTATCTATGTTTTAGTAGTTGTTGCCTGTGCTTTTGGTGTCATATCCAAGAAGGCATTGCTGAATCCAGTGTCATGAAGCTTTTCCCCTATGTTTTTATCTAACAGTTTTATTGTTTTAGCTCTATGTTTAGGCCTTTAATTCCTGTTGAGTTAATTTTCGTATATGGTTTAAGATCAAGGTCCAGCTTTATCCTTTTACATGTGAATATTCATTTTTCCCAATGCCATTTGTTGAAACATATGTCTATTTAAAAAATATTTACATTTTAATTTATTTTTTTAACTTTTTGATCTGAGAGAAGTATTTCCTCATCTACGTGGTGCAGAGGCAACAGCATGGGGGTTGAGCTCACAGGCCCAAGGGGTTATTTTGACCATTAAAGAGTTGGGGAGATGGAAATGAAGGAATTGTGTTTGTGAAACACCCTGTGTGACTATCAATATAGATCGGCCTTTTTTTTTTTTTTTTCAGTTATTTACTGCTATGTAACAAATTACTTTAAAACTTAGTGGCTTAAAACAATGAACATTTATTTTATGGGTTAGGAATTTGGCTGCCACTTTGCTCTGTGCCTTTGGCTCCAAGTCTCTCATGTAATTACAGTCAGGGTGTCAGCCTGAGTTGGGGTCTTATCTGGAGGTTTGATAAAGATCCACTTCCGAACTCACTCTTGTGGTTGTTCACAGGGTTCAGTTCCTCCGGGGCTGTTGGACTGAGGGCTTCAGTTCCATGTGGGCTGTTGCCTGGAAGCCTCCTTCAGGTCCTTGGCATAGGCACCTCTCCACAGTGCAGCTCACAACACGGCAACTGCCTTCCCTCAGCAACTGGGCAAGAGCACACTAAAGATGAAAGTGAGTTTTTTGGTAACCTATTTTGCAAATGGTATTCAGTTACTTTTGATGAATTCTATTCCCTAGAAGCAAGTCATTGAATCCTGCACAAACCCAAAGGGAGGGGATTACACAAGAGTGTGAATCTTGGGAAGTAGGGTCATTGGGGACCATCTGAGAAGCTCTCTAGCACATAGCCCAAGTATAAAATGGTGTTTCTCAGGGCAAGGGTGACCAAGGGCCACCCAGAGCTGGGAGAGAGCCATTCACTCTCCATTCCCTACCCCAGCAAAGGTCAAGAGACACTGAGTGAGGAAAGTTGTACAATCTCTCTTGCCACGTGGAATCATCCATTGTCATTGCTAAGCCAAACTGATAGAAATCCACAGGAACCCAGCAGGAGCAGGTGGCTCTATCTGAGCCACTTTTCAATTCACTGGTTGGCTGCAAAATTCAGTGTAACTAGTGGAAACACAGCTTTAGTTGAAGACTTGCATAACTCACCCGTCTCATTCTCCTCTCCTTCAGGGTACATGTGAGGATTATACTTTCACCCTCTCCACCTCCTTGCCGTTTGTGAAGTCTTGTGGCTAGAAAGCAGCAGTGACACAAGTGTGAGACCCACCAGCACACTCATCCACCTTCCATAAAGAAGGCCTTGTGTGGAGAAGGAACCACAGCAAGACTGAAGCAGCCTGGGTCCATGTCATAGAGAGAAGAGTTGTCCTCTGCAGTAGACACGTATGAGCAAGAAATTGACTTGTGTTGTGTTAAGCCTTTGAGATTTGGGGGTTGTTTGCTACAGCAGCACACTGTGGCCCTTTCTGACTAAGTCACTAGGTTTCCTCTGTCACTGTTGGCCTTGGTGGTAACAACAGGGGGCAATGGCAGGTGGGGGAAGGGAAGTTTCTGCGTCCTCACTCTCAGTGTTTTTTGAGGCAGCAGAGACCGACCAGGGTGAGCATGTTGGTTAGATAGGACCTCTGTGGCGTTGCCTGTGGAACCAGTGGGTGTGCTCTGGCCTTCAGAGATGCCTCCAGGTTCCTACTCTATTGGTAGGTGGAAAGGAGGACCATGACTACTTCAAAGTCAGACTCCAGTTGGCCTCAAGCTTTTGTTCTTTGATGTTAAATTTGAGAAGAAATGGATTAACATCTACAGAGTTCTGAGGGAGGAAAAATGTGACTCTGGCATTATATAACCAGCCAATTTTTCCTTTGTGTTGGCAAAAGAAATACATAAATAACAAAAGATAATTCTCTGGTCAAAACAACGGAAAAGAATAAAACTAAGGATTCAGCATAGATTAAAATAACCATTAGCAAACACTATGGAGGAAGATGTTCTGTGATAAATTTTTACAAAATGTTTGATTTTCTTGGGGAGAAATGTTTAGAAATTATCACAAATGGAAACTGTAAACAAGTAAATATCTGCATAGAGAAAAATCATTAAAATATTGAATATAATATCAAAGAGTAATATTTTAAAAAGGCTTCACAACCACTTAGTTTTACTGGAAAATTCCATTGCACTATAAACATTCCAGAGCATTGAAGTAAATTGTAGAAAACCATAACTTAAAAAGTCATCTTGATTCCGACACTGAAACCTGACAAAAGTAGCACACAAATATTACAGACTAATTTTAATTATTTACATAATTACCTAAAATATAAATAAAATTTTGTTTTCTCACCTTGACATGGAGATAATAAGACTACCTATATCATAGTAGTGAGCATTATGAGATAATGTGTGTATGACAGTTAGCAGAATTATAGCACATAGCAATTGTACAATAATTAGTGGCTATATTTTTTTCTACAACATTTTCCAAATATTTCAATGAATCATATATGCCATATTCTCATTCTTTTAAAGATGTTCATTTTACTCAACTGAATTTATAGGTTTATGACAATCAAAATACAAAGGAGAGTCCCCTAAGAACCTGAAAACTATTTCTAGCTATTCTTTAGAAATAAAAATGGTAATAATAGCAAAAAGGATTTTGAATGGAGAAGTACTGTTGAAGTATTTCTTCTAACAAATATGACAGTATATAACTAAGTGACAATCACCAAAACAATGTATAAAAATTAATGGAATAGAATAAAAATCCTAAAATAAATTCTGCTTATTATTTGATAAAAAACACCACATATACATGGAGAAAGACTAGTTATCCAATGAATGATGTTCAGGATGTTAACTATTTGGAAAAAAAAAAAAAACAACAGAGTCTTTACCTCATATCTAGTACAGTGAAATAAATCACAAATGGAGTTATGTGAAAATTTTAACATTTAAAAACATAAAAGAAAATACTGTACAGGTGAATGCATCCATCTAATCTTAGAATGGAAAAAGACTTTATAATTATACATGCAAAGAAAAAATAAAAAAAGAAATGATAGATTTGATAAAAATTGTGTGCATCAACCACAAATCTATCAGAAAGTATTAATCTTTAAAGATCACTTATGAATTAGTAAGAAACTATTCCAATAGAAAGGGGGCATGCCATCCAAGTACTAACCAGGGCCGACCCTGCTTACGGTCCCGAGATCAGATGAGATCGGGCATGTTGGGGGTGGGTATGGCCATAGCCCCAGTTCAGCTTCCTGCCTTCACTCCCTATCTCCAGAAAGCCAACATACACCCAAAAAAGTTTCATTACAAGAAACTTCAAAAAGCTAAAAGTCTGGGATTATTGGGTAATGTGTTATAATTTCTCCTCCTGTAATGGGACTAGTTTTGTTTGTTTGTTTCAGTTACCTTCCTAGGGATAGGATGAGCATATTGTGCCCAAAGAAGTGAGGTAGAGTCAAATATTTGGTGACAAGAAGCACAGATGTGATCGTGGCTAGTGCAATTCACCAAATAGTTTCATATCTCTGTTTTACAGACAAATATCAGTTTTATCTGCCATTTTCTAAGGTTAGGAATGCCTATGTAATTTATTTTGGTTTATAAAGGAGTGGAAGTGATGTGCTCCACCTCTAGGGAACTTTAAGGGCTATCTGTTTTTCTGCTACCATAGTGATCAACAACATTAGAGGGGGTGATTATTCTGTCAGCCTAGGTCCTAGAACAAGGCAATGCAGAGCTATCCCCTAGATGATGTGCAACAGACATGTGGTGTAAGAAATAAAGCTCCACTGTTATAATCCACAAAATACAAACAAACAAACAAAAAAAACTTATGTGTACATATGGAAGTAACATTCATCAGGTGTCAGGAGGTTGGGGGGGAGGAGGGGCTGGGTAAACTCACACCTAGCAGGTGTGGTGCGTGCTGTCTGGGGGATGGGCACGCTTGTAGCTCTGACTCAGGCTGTGCAAAGGCAATCTATGAAGCCAAAGCATTTGTACGCCCAGAATAGTTTGAAATTTAAAAATAATAATAATAAAAATATATAAAATAATTATTTCATTAATTAAAAACAAAAAAACAAAACAAAAAAGTAGAAAGGGGGAAAAGACAATTCACAAAGGAGAACTTTAAATGCCAATAAACCTGTGGAAAATGTAACATTCTGTATTCAAAGAAATGTAAAATTAAAACAACAATGAAATAATCATATTTTGCTTGACATATAGAAAGCTGATTGTTTAAATGTTAACACCTAACACTGGATAGAATTCAGGGAAACTCTCTTGGGAATGGCTGAGCATTAAACATTGTATAGACTTTGTCCCTACTCCCAGTAAAGAAGACCAGTGGTGGAACTACATTTTGGGTGAGGAAACATGGTATAATAGTTAAGAGTTTGCAAACATCATTAGTGATTTCAGCAGTAAGGTACAGGGAAGTAGCTAAGAACAATATCTGAGCATGCAGCTGGCTGGACGTGCCTCACTGTCAGGAGTCTCAAGGCAGAGAATGACTAGCTCCTTTTTAAAAACAAATCTATTCTATAATTTATTTATCTCAAATGTGTGAGTTAGTCATAAACTACTGTCTCAGATTATAATGGTATGAGTACCTGTCCCTATGAAAAAAATCAGTGGTACTAAAAAAGTGATCATTCTTTGATCATAGGATGAGATTACAGGTGTGCATTTTTTTTATTATTGTTATTTTTCTGTTACTTCTGCCAATACAGGCAATTCACTTTGTAAAGTGCCTTGCACAGCATCAGATTTAATTAAATACTAAAATATGCCTTTTAGTGATAAAGAGAAAATTAATGATCCTACTTATAAAAATGCATGTCTTTTTGACTAGAACATATATGCAAAGGTTTTAGAAAACTGTTGTATACGGGAATTTCTGCATTTTACACCAACTGCTTCAGGACTAAAATGTCTTTTGAAGTCAATTTTAAGATCAGTGGAACAATATTGTATCACCTCAAAATAAAAATCAAAAACTCTTCTGTTCAGAGACTAAAAATGGCATTAAAACAGCAGTAGAACTGCAGATATGCCAGGCTTCTAACCACTGATTTTCGAATTTCCATGACATAACTGAGGTTTCTGGCCCATTTGTTTTGTATTTAAGACTTGGCATTGGCATCTTCCCTCCTCCCTGCATAGACATACTCGTGAGTATAACAAATGTGACTATTTAGGATTTATATAGCTGTGAGGAGGATGCTCTGTGGCTAGCTTGTGCTCCAGTGCAGGCTTT
>CM052437.1:108285829-108299255 GCA_028533085.1 Varecia variegata | reverse complement strand
AAATCATGGTCACACAGGAGATAACACCGTGGTTACATGAGTACGCTGACTCATGTCTCCCCAGAAGTCCAGCTAACGGGGGGGGGGGGGGGGCAAGGTGGGGGTGCGGACTGGAGAAAACACTGCCGCAGTCATCTTAGTTTGGCCTAAGTAACCTGTTGCCTATACAAATGCAGTTTCCGTTACATTCTACCCCCTGGGTAATAGGTTTTGCAGCCGACACATGGGCCCATAGGGAGGCCCCTGGGGCACAAAGGCCACAACAACAATACAGGGAACAACACAGTATTACCAGACCACAGTCAGGAGCTCCTAACACTAAAAGAGTCCAACACCAGGAGAACGAGAGACGTTCCCACCATTGCTGTAGTGGGTCTCCAGTTAACTGTTGGATGGCCTGGACCTCGCCATCAACTTCCTTCAACACAGAGGAGATATCCTCCTGGTGATCAGGTATCTACACAACATTCAGTATGTGTGACTGCGCATGTGCCTCCTTGAGCTGCAGTGAGGAGATCAAGGGCCATGCGGTTTTGCAAAACTACCTTTCTCATCTGAGTGACCTCATCCATCCGGAGGGCCAGGGCCTGCTGAGTTTGACTCAGGGCCCCAGCAGTGTGCGCCACTAGGGCATGCACGGTTATTTCTACCTTAATGGCTCCATCCCCAGGGGAAAAGATAGCTGCCAGGTAGAAGCACCATGGAGACTGTTTCACCCGGTGCCAGCGGGAGAACACCGCATTCCAATTATGTGGTTTCTTGGTAAAGGTGGGGAGGACCTTCCCTGGGACATATGGCCATCCTCACATGCACCTCAAGTGCACCTTCCTGTTGAACGAGTGAGAAGATAAAGCCACCCATACCGGTGCCCTACTAGCCAACCTTGGGCTTTCCATGTAGGTAACCAGAGAGTGAGTGAGACCCTTAAACATGACCCAGCTATCCTTGCAGACATGCAAAGGGGACGGCTCGTGCACAACTACAATCCACACGGCATGCAATTCAGCTCATTGGCTGCTCTGCCCCTGCCCCATTTCAAACCAAATTTCATCATGATCCAACTGGACAGCCACTGCCATCCATTGGGCTAAGGGGCCACGACTGGACCCATTGGTATACCATGCCTCCACTGGAAGGGGACCCCATCCTTCAAGGTGCGGGCTCTCTTCCCTAGGTATTACCATGGTCTGAGGGTCAGTGTCAGACACAAATTCAACAGGACACAATACTGTCTGCAACTCTGCAGTTAAAGGGCTGGAACTGAACTCTGCTCATTGCTCCAAGTAAGCTCCCCACTTTGCCAGAGTGGGTGTCTGGGCTACCCCTGATGGTGGGCTGGTTATTCATGACCTCACCCATCCTGCTATGGGGTATGTGGTGCACACTAGCACCTTAGACTGCCCAGTTATAGCTTCACAGGCCTGAAGGGTGGCATACACAGCTTCCAGCTGCTTTTTCACCAAGGAAGAGCGATCTTGGGGACCCTTCCAAGTCTGGGACCAAAACCCAATAGGGACCTTCCGCTTATGCTGGTGTTGCCACAAACCCCAGTCCATCCTGCTTGAGTCGACTGTCACATCGAGGTCAAACGTCTGTGAGTGGTCTACTACTTATAGCATCTAGGCCTGTGAAATGGCCCTCTTGGCTGCCTTAAAAGAGGCCTCTGCCTCCGGGGACCAGTCCCACTGTGCCCCCTTTTTACATAATGAATGCAATGGCCGCAACAGTTGGGCCAAGTGTGGAATGAATATACACCAATACCCCAAAAGACCGACAAACACTTGTAACTGTTTTATCATAGTGGTTCGGGGGAAGGCTTGAATCTTATCTGTAACTGCCTTGACTGCTTTTGTCTTACCCAACCAGACAACACCCAAGAATTTGACCGATAAGCCAGGTCCCTGGGCCTTGGAGTCGTTCACCGCCCAACCCCATTGTTCCAACAAGGTTCCAAGACTGGCGGTGGCTTCTTCTAGATCTGTAAGAGAATCAGCAGTTAACATTATATCATTAATATAATGAAACAAAAATACTGAGGACGGCCAACTCCATGTAGCCAACTCCTGTGCCACCAAATCATGACATACAGTTGGGCTGTGGAGGTAACCTTGTGGTAACACCACAAATGTCCACTGTCGTCGTTCCCCTGTGAAGGCAAACTGGCCTTGACTGTCCATAGCCATGCCTATGGAGAAAAAGGCGTTGGCCAGGTCCACTACACTGTGGTGCTATCCAAGCCCCGGTCCGTTGATCTATCAGATCCAGTATAGATGGCACCGTGGCATGCAGTAGGGGAGTCACTTTATTCAGCTCCCGGTAGTCTACTGTCCTTCTCCAGGTTCCATCCAGTTTCTTAACTGGCCAAACAGGAGAGTTGAACGGACTGTGACCTGGGTGCACTATGCCAGCCTTTTCCAGCTGCAATATGGTTTGTGAAATTTCTTCATGTCCCCCAGACAAATGATACTGTCTGGTGCATACCACATGACAAGGTATGGGCAGAATCTGCAGTAGGTGACGGGCATGGCCACGCACCACTGGCTTTCCAACCCTAACTCGAGGCAGAACTCACCTGCGGAGGTGGTTAGGGGTAAGCCATGCAGAATGTCAACACCCAGAATATATTTCTTCACAGGGACACATACACAGTGTAAGGCCTGAGAGCCAAAGGCCCTATCCCCAATGGAATAGTCACTTGTTTAACTTTGACAGTTTGCCCACCATAGCCATCTGTGTAGGCTGTCTGTCCAGCAAACCACTCAGGGTTTCCATAGATTAGGGAGCAGTCAGGTCCCGTGTCCACCAAGACCAAAACCCTCTGCACATTCGTAGGTGACCAATGAATAGCAAGTTCCACATGTGGCATCTGGTCATCCAGGGTCCATCTGTGGTCCCTTCTAACCAGGTGCCTTGGCCTCACCCCTAGTCTATGTCAAAGAGGGAGATTTCAACCATAAAATCTTACAGCCGCACATTGTGGGTCTCTTTGGCAGGTGTCTCAGCTCTTGGGGTTTTCATGAATTGCTGATGGGGAGCCAGATGATTCCACAAAGCTAGCAGCACCTCATTCAGATGTTTATATATTTTCTCTTTACTCCTTCTACTATGAGGTCGAGCCACATCTGGGTTCAAGATACCTTCTGGGTCCGTTGGACTGCCTTCTTCTGTAGGGGGCCCTGAGCTCGGGGGCCCTTCTTGGGTCCTTGTAGCATACACACTTGTCCCTTCCTTACTTTCCACTCTTCAGCATCTCCCAGAGCCACCATGGCAGTGGTGACCTCATGCATCCGCTTCCCCACATGGGGAGTGAGCACAGCTGCCAGTGAACCAAATGAATGGGGAGACCTGTGGCTAAGAGTAGGTCTCCCATGTGTGTAGTGAAGGCTCCTCATCAGACCCCACCAGTTATCTACTGCAAAAATGACGTGGCGCATTCCCAACTCCCAAAGAATCTGAATTAAGTTCATGTATGAAGTCCACTTACTCACGGTTTCAGGTAGTTCTCCGGCATCATCCCATACTGTGCGGGTGGCAGCCATACGCCTTTCAAGCAAGGAGTGGTCACCCTCCCCACAGCGACCACTTGTCTGTAGCCTCTGCCTCAGGGAAGGATGTATAGTTATGGATGCCAATTGCTCCACCTCCCTTGGGGAACACAGGACGCTGTCTGTCCCTTCCTCCCATAAGCACAACAGCCGGGCAGGCAGTCTCCCCAGGATGCTGCCTGCACTGTTTTCCCAGCTCCTGCAGCTCCGTGGGGATGTAAGCAGAGTAAGAGATATGCTCCACTACTGTAGGCGCCCTCTGCTCGCCCCCCCCCCAGCCCCATGGACTGTGCATGCTCCATTTTCTGTTTTACCACTGGGTGGGCTCTCAGCAGAGGGGGTTCTCCACCCTCAGTCTCCTCCATACTTGCAGTTTCGTCAGCGTCCAAGGTCGGACCGCTAGTTAAGTCTTTCTCCAACTCCTACAGGTGGCTTCCAAATTTTCCTCCATCTCTCGTAACTCCTTTACCTGGGCTTCTAGCCACAGGGCGTCTTTATGCTCTCATTCTCTTCACTCACTGTGTTCATTCTTACCCTCTGCCTTTCCTCCTGCTGTATACTCTGAGTCTGGAATGTTCTCCCCACCTCTTTTACCCATTCTAAATGTCCGGCAAGATTGAATTCACTTCCCGTTCTGCAAGAAATCTCCATGCCATATTCCACCCTGTACTGGTCTCTATCAATTTATTCCATTATTTTTCCTTTTGTAATTGTAAGTTCCAGGCACAAAGTAGCATTTATAAAATCTTCATTCAATGAATCAAGTTTTTAATTTCAAAACTAGGCTCTCCACCAACTTGAATATTTCCAAGTAAATCTTCTCTAGTTGTGCTGTATATCTCAACCAAATTCCCAACTAAGTTTAAGACTTCTCATGAGTAGAGATACAATTTGGGGCTTCTTTTGAACAGTCCATAAGGGTTAATGTAATGTTTTCATGATAATGAGCACTAAAAAATGTGATGAACAGAATAATTTAGATGTTTATATCTGAGGGGAAAAGGTCACTTAGAATAGCCTATGTCCAGATATCCTTTCAAGCTTTATCATTCAGATCATCATGTTTATCAAAAGCATAGACAAAGTAAAGCAGGTCGTTTGTGAAGGATCTTGCAATGAGTATTGTGCTTCTCTGACAATCAAGGAGATATTTATGTGCTGTTGGTACCAAGGCTAGAGGATGCCAAATATGGGTTACATTTAAGCATACCCTTTGAATACATATAAAAAGTAATGCAAAAATTATCCCAACTGACATAATGGATCCAGGCTTGAAAAATACAGAAGTAACAACCTTTAAGATATAACTTTTCTAGAAAAAGATGTAATTTCAAGACAGCTGGAACTTGTCAAGGAGAGAGGGAGCCTTGACTACCAACTTTGTGCTCCATTGTCAATATTGTCCTTAATGTAGAGACAGATAAGATGAAATTGTACAATCTGTTTGTTAAACATTTAATTTATTTGTTCATTTTCTTAAAACACGTATTTACCTGGTAACTTTCTTATTTTGACTTCTCTTTCCATGAAGGTATTTTTCTAGAGCTTTCTTTGGTCACGTTGATCCCAGAATTTTGGCTCACATGATTTTTATTTCTCATTATAAAGCAACAAACTGGCAGTTCTGGTGCCCACTTTAGTTTTCAAATGCTTCAGTTTTGTAAAATAGTTTCCTGGGCCTGATCACCCCTGCAGTCTGACAAGAATGTCTAGTTCAGGTTTCTCTGAGAGGCTGCTGCATCTAGTCAGCCTGGCTGATTTCACCTCTATCGTGTCCATATCCAAACGTCTACATGACACACTAAAGTGACAAAATGAACAAATAGGATCCATCTTCTTCTCATTCTTCTCTCTAGTTACTCATTCATTCACTTAGTAAGCATGCCCTGTATGTCCAACCCCATGCAACCTGCCGTGGGAGTGGACGTTGACCCTGCCACAGTCGAGCTCTGGCTACCAGAGGGTTTTTTTTTTTTGAGACAGAGTCTCACTTTGTTGCCCGGGCTAGAGTGAGTGCCGTGGCGTCAGCCTAGCTCACAGCAACCTCAAACTCCTGGGCTTAAGTGATTCTACTGCCTCAGCCTCCCAGGTAGCTGGGACTACAGGCATGTGCCACCATGCCCATTTAATTTTTTCTATATATATTTTAGTTGGCCAGATAATTTCTTTCTATTTTTAGTAGAGACGGGGTCTCACTCTTGCTCAGGCTGGTCTCGAACTCCTGAGCTCAAATGATCTGCCTGCCTCGGCCTCCCGGAGTGCTAGGATTACAGGCGTGAGCCACCGCGCCCGGCCTCATACTATTTTCTTATTATCCTTTTAATGTCAGTAGAATCTGTAGTCATGTCCCTCTTTCAATCCTGGTACTGATAATGTGTGTTTTCTCTCTTTCCTTATCAGTCTATTTAGAAATTTATCAATTTTTGATCCTTTCAAAGGACTAACTTTTGGTTTCACTGATTTTCCATTGTTCATTCATTTTCCATTTAATTGAAATTTCTATTATTATCTTTATTATTTCACTTTTTCTGCTTATTTGGGGGGATAATTTTCTCTTCTATGGCAACTTCTTAAAATGAGAGTTTAGATTATTGATTTTAACCTTCCTTTTTTTCCAATATAAGCATTTAAAGAGATAAATTTTATAAGGACTGCTTTATGTGCATCTCACAAAATTTGATATCTTATATTTTTAATTTCATACAAAATGTTTTCTAATTTCCCTTGCATTTTTTCCTTGGCCCATGGGATATTTGGAGTGTGTTGCTTAATTTCCTAATATTTAAAGATTTTCCAGGTATCTTTTTTTTCAGTTATAATTTAACTTTGGTTAAATTATGTGTTTAAAGAACATATCTTGTATTATTTCAATCCTTTAATGTATTCAGACTTGTTCTATAGCTCAGCATATAGTCTATCTCGATGAGCATTCCATTTGCCTTTGAAAATAACATGTACAGTTGACCCTTGAACAACATAGAGGTTATGTGTGCCAACCACTTGCACAGTAGAAAATCTGCATATAACTTTTGACAGCCCCCCACCAGAACTTAACTAAGAGCCTACTGTTGACCCAAATCCTTACCTATAAAATAAACAGTCAATTAACACATATTTTGCATATGTTATAAGCATTATAACTGTATTCTTACAATAAAGTAGAGAAAAGTTATTAACAAAATCATAAGCAAGAGAAAATATATTTACTACTCATTACGTGGAAGTGGATCATCATAAAGGTCTTCATCCTCATCATCTTCACGTTGAGTAGGCTAAGGAGGAGGAAGAAGAGGAAAGGTTGGTCTTGCTGTCTCAGAGGGGAGGCAGGAAAGACAGGGAAAAAATTCCATGTCTAAGTGGACCTGCGTAGTTCAAACCTGTTTTGTTCCAAAGCCAACTGTACTCTGCAGCTGTTGAGTGCAGTGCTCTTTAAATGCCAATTAGGTTAAGTTGGTTGAAATTATTGTTCAAATCTGTTATCCTTTCTGATTTTTTGGTCTTCTTACACTTTCAAGAAAAAACTATTCAAATCACCATCTGTAATTGTGAATTTGTCAGTTCTGTCCATTTTTACTTTATGTATTTTGAAGTTCCATTAAGTGTATACACATCTAGGATTATTATATCAACAAATATTTTTTCTCTAATTTTGCTCCATACATACTTATCAGGTAATGTCCATTTTAAAAAAAAATTAATAAGTAGTATTTTCTCCATGTGAAGAATTTTTTAAAAATACAGAGAAAAATATCAAAGCCTCCCTACCTTCAACATCCTCATCCTCCTCCACTTACCCTGCTCAGATGTAATGCCATTAACATTTTGATGAAAAATCCAGGCTTTAAAAAAGCTTTCTAAAACTCCCACTGTCAAGCCATACTTTGGACCCAGGGGAAGTTTGAGACTGAGCTGTGCGTCTTGTCTGATGTTGAAAGTGCCCCCCACCATGAACAGGTTGTAAAGAGGAACTTTGTAATAGTTAAGGTGAGAGCAAAGAAACCAGAGAAATCCTCAGTCTTGTGGAGATCAGTTTTCAGAACCTGCTTTAGCCATTTGGTGATGTCAGGCCCAGTGAAATATCCTGGCTGACATATGTGAAAGGCAAACATACATGAGTTTTTAATTAAACACCACTTTGTATCACATTCTATTACACTCTATTAGTAAACTCTAGATCTGGATATTCTATCAATAGAATCAGTATCTTTTCAATGTTCAAGGAATAGAAGTGTATTCATAAATTTAAAGGATTAGGGGACCATTCAGTGAGTATTCTGTTCTCTACTTCTTTTTAAAAATTCTATTTATGCTATTTTCCTCTCCATATTTTGACCAAGAGAAATCCTTGCCTGACAGTTAATTACCATTAAAAATGCCATTTTTAGATGGCCCTAAAGTCACTTACCACTTATATTCTCTAGTTTTATGGCTAGAGTTTGTTTTCCCTTTCCCTTAGCAAAACAAATGATGTGGACTATTTCCCACATGAAGCTGTATCAATAATCCAAGACATGAAAAATAACTTAGAATTTTACTTAGCACTCCCAAAGATTTAGTGCTAGTTTACTAATTTCAACATCCATTTCAGGATGAATTTTCAAGGTGAAGATAACAAAACCCGGTGCTCTGAGTCTGACCTCTTCATTTCCTCTAGAGGAGAGCTGTAAAGGAATGGCCCAATTTTACATGTAATAGACCTCAGATATTTATGTTCTAAAGCATATATAATTTTCCTTGTGGTAAATAATGGCTCTGTAAGAATAGGTTTATCTTTTGAATCTATTTTCACTTTTATGAGGCAAACCTTAATGTGATGTTTCATAAACTTGCTGCCCTCTCAAGTTTCAAAGGATAGCTCCTCATTCTCATGTGCCAGAATCCGATAAAAGTCAATCATTTCTGTGTATCCATCAGGTTCATTTATTATACATTTCAATATATAAATAATAATAAGTAATATTTGTATAGTGCTTTAAGGCTTCAAGACTCTGTAACATTAAATATTTCATTTGTTCTGTCTCTTAGACTCCAAGATTTCACATCTTAGCATCTCCAACATCAGGATACATCTTATAGTTGATGGTGTTCTAGTTTAACTGGCAGTGTTTTATCTTTTCTAAGTTGTGCATAAAATCATGTGTGTCTTATAATCAATCACATCTTAGATTCTATGAAACATATTAATTTTGATCAAAATCTTCAATTTGATATTATAATTTTACTGATGGAGGAATCAAGGCTAAAAGGGATATAATACTTTTCACACAGATTAGGTAGGTAGTAATAGATCTTGAACTTGATATCTGACTTTTAAACCCATTATTTACCACAATGGTGGTCATCCAGGGTGGTCAGATGGTGTGAAAAGAAAATAGGGCATCAAAAGATGGTGTAGACACCAAATTGTAGGTGAACAAACAGACACGAAGCATCTACTTCACATCTTTGCCCAGAAATCTTTGCAACCTCTTCGCCTGCACCCTTTGTGCCAATACACCCACTCATATATCCAACCACAAATATCCTGTTTGTTTCATCATTTCCAGTCTTCCCATTTCTGTTCTAAAAGCCACAACTCTAAATACTCAGACTTGGTATATTAAATTGTCCTCTGCCTTGTGATGAACACCTATCCCATTCAGTGTACCTCAACACCATAAACATAATTTTCCTTGGCATTATTTGGATTACATCATTCACAGCTGAGAAACCCAACTAAGCTTGCAGTTTACTCCTTTTCAATGTTGTCTGGAAGCTGGATGTGTAGGAACAAAGCTTGAGTATACCTAAAAGATGAAACAATCAAATTTTACAAACAAACAAGGAAACACAATCTAGTGTTTTTAGCCATGTCAAAACCCAAATAAATAAGATCGATGGAAACCCCAAAAGGATCAATAACCTAGAGAACAATCATAATGCCTCAAGGTGGTTGCCTAAAAATGGCTTATAATAAACTTTAGTCTCAAAGGCAAATATGGCATCCTCAGAATTGGCAACTAAGGTTGGACCTTCTCAGAATATCCACAGCACAAAGAAGCTTATTGAGATACATCTTAGAGGAATGTATATTTTATGATCTCAAAGCCATCATAGTAAGTTTTGGAAGAATGCCCATGTTGAATAAAGAGTAATCAGATTCTATTAAATTCAATAGTATTTACCTTTCTGCTAGCAGGAGCTTGAATCTGGCAGCAACTGTTTTTTTCTCTGTGTGTCTTTAACAGATGCCAGACCCAAGGTACTGGGCAGGGCATCAAGACACAGCAGCTATGATTTGTGTTTATGATGTTGTTTTAAACATCAAGTCATTCTAGCATCAAAAAAATTTTTATATAAGAACATATTTCTAATCATATTATGTCATTGTTTTAAAAAAGCAAATTTCCAATGTGAGAAAGCAATTTCCTTTCTCAGTTAAATAAAAATTCCTTGAATAAACCTCCAGCATTTGGGGGCAGTCAATATTGGGTGAAAGTTTCCCCCGTGTTTTACTATAATTTCAACTTGCTTAGTTGTCTTAAGACAAAATGTAACAAGTGGATCAAATAAATGTCAAGAGATGCATTCTAGGTTTGGATCTGCTTTTTTTTAATACCAACTTCTAGGTCTAGAAGTCCCTAAGTTTTCCAGCCTCCTGGGGCCACTCTTTCATTTAATATCTGAAATAAGATGGCACCAGCCTATCTGACAGGTATTATAGGAAGTTCAACCTTCCCCAAGATTTTAGCAGGATTCCCAGAGGGACCTTACGAGTTCATGGGCACCTCCCATTCTGGATTTATGCTCCTTCTGAATTCTCAATCGCTACACTTAGTGGCCAATACCTGAGCTGCTGTCCTCTCTCTGAACTTCCTTGCCCATGCTCCACCCACCTCTCTTCCTTCATTTTCTCAAAGGACGACTAACCACAGTTCTTCTGTGCAGTGGACATTTTATTGAAGGCTTAGGCTAACAGAAGTGAATTACGTACAGCCAGGTTAGAATTGGCAACCACATAAAATTGAGTATTAGACATCACTGTGCTAAGATCTGAAGGTCATCTCTGCTGCAGATAATTTTTTTGTGTGGCTTTTTTGTGTGGCTCCAGACTCCATTTGCTTCCATTCCCCTGGGTCCCTTCCTTCGGCCACGACATGTCTTTTCCATCCCTCCCTCTCTGCCGCCCAGCCCCTCTCTAAGCTTAGATTTTCCTGATGACTCCTTTTATCCAAGGGAAAACAATTCCAGTAACTTAGCAATGCAAAGGAATTCACTTCTTTATTGGCCTTGATCTTAACTTTTCAGGCAATGCCCTATAGACTTTTAGTGCCAAATAGGTTATTTGCTACAGAAAAGATACGTTTTTACCCTAAAAGGAATTTTGCCTTTCCTAGGCCTGACAGCTTGAAATGAAAATAAATAAAGACCAAAAATTAAATAAATAAATATAAATAATATTTGTCCTTTTCCCAGTAGTGTTATCATTAAGGACTATATTTAACACAGACCATTCCAGAGAAAGGGCCAAAACTCCATTCTTGTGAAGTTCTTCCTGAGCTTGAATACTGTTTGGAAGAAACTGAAACGTTATTCAAACTGTATATATCTTATAGTCCTGTGTTATGATGTCTATAATTCAGTTTAAAATACTTCAGCACAGACAGAATGATGTAAATGAATGTGGGTGTTAATTTTAATCTACACCCTTAGGGCTGTCACTTATTCTAATGAGAAATTTATACTCAAAGAGGGATCAGCTAGCATTTAATCAGGAGGCCACATCTATCCAGAGGCTACAGCTATCTTTATCTTCAGTCAAAACTAGAAACTTTGTTCATTTACATATTGAGTATTAAAACAGATTTGTGTTCACGAAATTACTGGCTTGATAATTAGTATAAAGAATGTTAGAAATGGTTAAATTACTTAAACAAGTGGCACCTGAGATATGTGGATTGAGTAAATTACTGTAGCTACAGTC
Source organism: Varecia variegata (assembly GCA_028533085.1). Classification (NCBI taxonomy): domain Eukaryota; kingdom Metazoa; phylum Chordata; class Mammalia; order Primates; family Lemuridae; genus Varecia; species Varecia variegata. Next base: position 108,287,747 of record CM052437.1, on the reverse strand, counting down.
TACCCTCGCATGCACCTGCAAGCCTTTGCAATGGCACCTAGAGCATAATTCCAGTCCCGATTTTAAAGGTCAATGGTACCAATTGCCAGGTAAACTAAATTCTATCATTGAACTGTTGCTATACTGGCTTGCAGTGAACCCTCCATTCAAGATGTTTGCAGAGCACATAAAAAAAAACCAAAAAACAAAAAACATAAAACAAGAACTAGGCCTTCCTGGAGCCCACAGAATGAGTTGTGGGGTGGTGTATGTGCCTGCTTGCTAAAAATGTTTATCTAATAAATGTTTGTATGTACAGCAGAATCTGTTCTAAGACCTTGATTTCTTTAAAAATAGATCACGGAGAATCATTAGCTAACAGTAGGAGCTCTGATTTCAGTGAATATCAATATCTACCAAAAAGATATTGGTGTAGGTGTGCACAGCTAAACTGATTCAGATGAGTTCAAAACCCTCTGGTAGGCCGGGCGCGGTGGCTCACGCCTGTAATCCTAGCACTCTGGGAGGCCGAGGCGGGCGAATTCTTTGAGCTCTGGAGTTTGAGACCTGCCTGAGCAAGAGCAAGACACTGTCTCTACTAAAAATAGAAATAAATTACGTGGACAGCTAAAAATACATATAGAAAAAATTAGCCGGGCATGGAGGCACATGCCTATAGTCCCAGCTACTTGGGAGGCTGAGGCAGGAGGATTGCTTGAGCCCAGGAGTTTGAGGTTGCTGTGAGCTAGGCTGACGCCACGGCATTCACTCTAGCCCGGGCAACAAAGTGAGACTCTGTCTCAAAAAAAAAAAAAAAGAAAAGAAAATAGTATGAATATGTGAACACATTTGATAACTTAGGTAAAATGGACAAAGTCCCTTAAAGACAAAATACCAAAACTGACATAAGATAAAGTAAATGCCAATATATTCAATCACTTGAGAGATACAAACATTGAACTTAATATAATACCTTTACCTATTTTTCAGAACTCAGCTTATCTCCTCAGAGAGATCTTATTACTCACATAATTTTAACTAATAATATCGAACACATAAAGCAGTTATAAATATGTTCATAGGTATATTAGTCTGTTCAGACTACTGTAACAAAATACCACAGACTGAGTGGCTTAAACAACAGACATTTATTTTCTTAGTTCTGGAGGCTAGAAGTCCATGATTAAGGTACCAGCAAATTCAGTTTCTCGTGAAGGCTCTCTTCCTGGCTTGTGGACAGCCACCTTCTCATTTTGTCCTCACCTGGATTTTCCTCTGTGCTTATGTGGAGAGAGAGAGAGAGAGAGAGAGAGAGAGATAGATAGATAGATATCTAGTGTCTCCTCTTTTTATAAGGACATCACTTCTGTAGGATTAGGACCCCACCCGTATGACTTCATTTAACCTTAATTACCTCCATAAAAACCCTATCTCCAAATGTAGTGGCATGGGAATTGGGGCTTCAATATATGAATTTTGTGGGGACACAATTCTGTTCATAACAACAGGGTATAAAGGAAAACAATATATTGAGCACCTGGATACCACTCACCAAGTTTAAGAAGGAAAGCATTACCTACCTTACCTTTGAATATCTGTCCTTGCCCTTTCATAATCTAATTCCTTTTTATCCTCAGAGTTAGCCATTATCTTGAATTTTGACTTTATCATTGTATTGCCTTTATTTATAATACTACCACATGTTTGTGCATCTAAATAACAGAGTGCCACAATAAATTTTATATAAATGGAAGCATACTATAATTTTTCTATGACTTATTTGTATTGCTTAATATTATGCTCCTGAGATTCATCATTTAGTTGTGTGAAAATGTAGTTAACTCAGGTATTTATGCTGTGTAACTATTTACTATTGAGGGACATTTGGGTTGCTTCCAGTTTTGTGCTGTTAAAAATAATGCCGCCATAAACATTCTTT
>CM052437.1:108233553-108285329 GCA_028533085.1 Varecia variegata | reverse complement strand
TATTTCTTATAGCTGAGTAATACTCCATGGTATAAAGATACCACATTTTACTAATCCATTCATGAATTGATGGACATTTGGGTTGTTTCCACCTCTTAGCGATTGTGAATTGTGCTGCTATAAACATTCGGGTGCAAGTATCTTTATTATAGAATGACTTTTGTTCTTCTGGGTAGATGCCCAATAATGGGATTGCTGGGTCAAATGGAAGGTCTACTTGAATCTGTTTAAGGAATCTCCATATTGCTTTCCATTCTTATACATGTCTTTTGGTGGACAAATGCAAGAATTTCTTTAGGTCGAGGGGCCTAAAGACAAACTTTTTCTGTTAAGGGCCAAATAGTCTGTGAGGGCCATATGGTCTCTGCTGCAACTACTAGACTTTGCCTGTATACTGTGAAAGCAGCCATAGACAATACATAAACAAATGGACTTATCAGTATTGCAATAAAATAGGAGTTGGGCTGGATTGGGCACTCAGGACATAGCTTGGTGACCCCAGCTCCAGGTTATTGACTAGGAGTGAAAATGCTGAGTCATATTTAGTGTGTATCTACTTTTAACTTGACTAAATAATGCCAAGTTGTTTTTCAAAGTGATTGTATCAGTTTACACTCCCATCTGCTTTTAAGGAGAGTTTTAGGTACCCTACATTCTTGCCAAGATTTGATAGGTTAGATTATTTTCTCTTTGTTAATGTATTTACAGTGCATTTTCTTAATAAGATTGGACATCTTTTCATATGTTTTCTCTTCTGTGAATTATTTGTTGACATGATATTACCATTTCCTAGTGGGCTGTTGGACTTATTGTCATCAACATTACAAATTCTAATTACAGAATTATAATTCTATAATTCCAGTTATAGTTTTGAATATACCTTTTCCCATTTTTTTTTTTTTTTTTGAGACAGGGTCTTGCTCTGTCACCCAGGCTGGAGTGCAGTGGCACGATCATAGCTCACTGCGGCCTCTAACTCTTAGGCTCAAGCAACCTTCCTACCTCAGCCTCTTGAGTAGCTAGGACCACAGGTGCACACCACCATCCCCAGCTAATTTTAAAATATTTGTTTATAGAGACAGGGTCTCACTATATTGCCCAGGCTGGTCTCGATCTCCTGGCCTCAAGTGATTTTCTTGCCTCAGCCTCCCAAAGTACTGGGATTAAAGGTATAAGCCATCATGCCTGGCTCATTGCACTTTCTTAATGGTGAATTTTGAGAAATGGAAGTTCATAATTTTGATATTATAGAATTTATCAATCATAAAGACTGGTTTTTATTCTTTGATTTTAAACTCTTTTTGATCTGATATTAATATAGACACTCCAATTTTCTTTTGATTTCAATTGCATAGGTTATTTTTGTCTGTGTTTTTATTTTCAAATGTATGTTTCTAGTAAATAACACAGAGCTAGAATTTGATCTTCTTAGCCAATCTGAAAATATTCCTACTTTCTGGATTATTCAATCTGTTTTATATTGATTATAAAACAGAAAAATCAATCTGTTTTATATTGATTATAGTTATTGACTTACATGGATATATTTCTATGGTATTATTTTATACTATTTTTCTGTCCTATGTATCTTTTTTTTCTTCTTTTAAATTGTTAATCTTTTCTCATTCCATTGTTTTTCCTCTGTTATGTTGGATGACATACAATCTTATTCCTGTTCTTTTAGTGGTTACTCTAAAATTAAACATGTATCTTTAATAAGATTTGAAGTTAACCAATAGGTCACTTCCACATCTGGTCAATAGCAGGGACGGTATTACCTGCCCACCTTAACTAGAAAACCAAACAAAAAAATATGTAATAGTGTCTTCGAGACATTAAGTAACAGGCAACAAAGACTAATGATCTCTGAGAGGAGCAAAACATATGAGTTGATCCCTGTGAGTGCCCCAGCGCTCAACTAGAGAGAGTTTGCAGCCCACAGCATGGGGTGGGGAGGAATTGGGGCAGAACCCAGCAGTGTTGTTGAGTCAAAGATACAGAGCTCAGAGAAGAAAAGCAACTGTGGGAGAAAGAATGAGAGAGAGAAAGAGAGTATGCATGCAGAGGGAGTTTAGACTGAGTACCCGTCTGTGAATTTATCTGAGGAAATTATTGAGCTTAGGAAAAGATATCCTGGAAAGGAGTAGGCAGAATAATCTTGAATGCTCACAGAGGGTGAGGAAGAGATTGTGTTTTCATTACCCAGAATGGAAAGACCTCCTAACATGTCGGGTATCAAGTAGAGTTCTCAGAGGTATATTTGTCAGTGGTGGGGCCAAATTAAAGGTGGACTAAATGCTGTTCTGCACTCACAAAGTATAAAAATGATGCTCAGAAGGATCAAATTGATTCCATGTAACTAAACTGTGTTTCAGAACAAAAGCAAAAATTATTTAAAGAAGTAATAATAATTATTATAATAATAAATCACTCCATGATGTAAGATTCACAATGACTGGTAGCCAATAAAAAATTACCAGGAGTGTGAAGAAACAGGAAAATACAACCCATAAATAAGAAAAAAATACTTAATAGAAACATTCACAGAAATAACCCAGATGATAGATTTAGTAGACAAGGACATTAAAATAACTATTATAAATATACACCACATGTTCAAGAGGGGAAATGAAAGCATAAGCAAAAAACATCCAAATCAAACTTTTAGATTTAATAAAGTATTCTACCTGAAAATTAAAAACCAATAGGTGGGATTAACAACAGTTTAAAGCACAATAGAAAAAAAGGTTAGTGAACTTGAAGACATAGCAATAGAAACTATGCAAAATAAAGTACACAGATTAAAAAGACTTGGAAAAAAATGTGAGCCGTGAGATGATATCAAGTGCCCTGACATACATGTAACTGAAGTCCTGACAATGAGAAGAGAGAAGATGAGACTTAAAGAAATTTGAAAAATGATCTTCAAGCAGAAGAAATATGAAGAAGATTATACCAACACACATTGTAATCAATCTAGAGAGAGAAAATCTGAAAAGCAGCCATAGAAAAAGGATAGATCACAACAAAGATAAGAATGAATAGAAGACTTCTCATTGAAAACAATAAAGTAAAAAACAAAAAACAAATAAAAAAGGACAAGAAAGCAATACCTTTAGAGTACTGGAAAAGAAAAGGGCTGTAAACCTAGAATTCTATACTGGCAAAACATATCTTTCAAAAAGTAAGACCTTTTCAAACATACAAAGCAGACTAGTACCCTAATAAATGCTAAAGGAAGCCCTTTAGGGAAAAGGAAAATTAGATCAGATGGAAATTTGGAATCACTTAAAAGAACAAAGAGTGAGAAATGGTAAATGAGTGGCAAATTTAAAAGTGTAAAAAGTTAAATGTTTTTGTTGTTATTTTTAACCTCTATAAGCTTAATTAGGTGGCATATCTCTTTTGATTATTGTACTTAGTACCCATTAAGTATTTTATAAATATTATTGAATGACTTAAATGCTCATGTAAATAAAGGTAACCATGCAAACTATGGTATGCACTACGAAATAAAAATACAGAATGCTATGAAGGAAGAGAGAGCCTAATTTGATTTTCTAATCTTTGGAAAAGAAACGTTTAAGCTAAAACCTCAAGAATAGTAAGGAGTTAGTCAGGCAAAGCTGGGGAGACAGCATTCCAGGAAGAGGGAACAGTGTTTGCAAAGCTCTTACAGAAAAGATATCAGCATATCTTAGTATGGAGAAGAGGCCAGCATGCCTGGAGATTCGTGAGCAAAAGGGAGAATTACAGGGGAGGAGTCTTTAAAACTAGTCAGAGAAAGTTTTTGAGTAGGGAACTGTTACGGACTGAATTGTGCCCATCCATTCGTGTTGAAGCCCTACCCCTGGTATCTCAGAATGTGCCTGTTTGAAGAAAGGAAGGTAAAGAGTTGATTAATGTAAAGTGAGATAATATGGCTGGGCCCTAATGCAATATAACTGGTATCCTTAGAAGAAGAGGAAACTAGGATACAAACAGATACAGAAGGGAAGACTATGTGAAGACACAAAAGATGGCCATCTGCAAGCCAAGGACAGAGGCCCTGACAAGAAACTAACTCGGCCCACATTTTGATATTGGACTCCTACCCTCAAGAACTGTAAGGAAATAAATTTCTCTTATTTAAGCCACCCAGCCTGCAGTACTTTGTTATGGCAGCCCTAGTACAGGGGTTTGACATACTATGATTTACTTTAAAAAGTTTAATTGTTATTATCTTCAGGTAATCATGTCAATATTTGGATATGTGTCAAATAAACTTTTTGGGAGTTATATCATATGAATAAACCACTGGCAGACAGTCCAAAGTGGTCCTTCAATCCTCAAATCCTAGAGAAATATCACATGAGAACATATTCCTCTGCCCTTAATCATGGATGAGATTGGTAAGAAAAATATGCCTCTGTGGCATTTAACCTCCTATGCCCTGGGCTATCTGTTTAAAGTATATTTCATGAAGCAACAGTAGTTAGTAAAGTTATAGTATCAGGTGTTATATTGGGTGGCTAAGTAGCTAGTTTATATCCGAGGGCTGGTTTCTGTCTACAGCATTGACTTGCTCTCATATTTAAAAAGCCATCCTTGGATCATATCTATCCAACCTCTTTTGGAGGAGTTGGACTGGGTGGCCTGAAAGGTTTCTTTCAAATTTAATTTTAGGGGATTCTGCTGTTTCTCAATCTGATGGTTTCCCATGTTCAACATTAAGGCTGCAGGATACTTGAAATTGCAAATATTCTCTCATGTTGGAATATTAACCTTCAGATATTTATATGCAGTTATAGACAAATGCTATTGTCCCTGTTTATCTGTTAAAAAACTAAGATTTCTTGACATCTAGTTCACTGCCTTGGACTGTTAAAATAGTCCTCTATGATGCACTCTCTTCCTGCTGTTCAGTGAGACATAATTGTGCCCATAGAGGAAGATGTGTGGGAAACAGTCATGGCAGAATATACTTAAAGTAACCTAAGTTGAATGCAATTTCATTATTCGAACTAAAACCCCAGTGCAAAATTTGTTCCCAAGTTCTTTAACAAGTTAGATGTCTCATTTGGAGGGACATGATTTGCCATTTGTCATGACGTGTGCCTTTTATATCAATAAATGAGTAAGATACATAGCAAGAGATGTATCAGAGTTTTTCAGAATAGCATCAGCAACTTCAAACACAATGTTAATCATTTCCTCTGGCTGGAACACAAGAAATAACAAAATATCAAAAGCTTTATTTTGATATATGGTTTCTAGCCAGGTACTGAGCAAGCAGTAGATATTCAGAGTTCAGGAGGAAAGAATCAAAGGACAAAGTTAAGAACAGGTTAACAGCCTGAGTGTTGGAGCGTTCAGAAGAGTGCAATGCAGACAAAAGATCAAGATTTACGTATCTCAAAAAAGATCCTAGTCACAATAAGAACCAAAAACAAAAGCTACCCAGCAATAACCTCAGCAGAGTTGTGAGGAAGTTATAAGAAGAAAATCACAACATTTCAATGAAACTTAAAGAAAAGTGAATAATGTGTGGATCTTAGATGGGTGACTGAATGCAGTAAAGATGTCAATTATTTGCAAATTAATGTAATTCTAATAGAAATATTAGTGAGAGTGTTCTGAGATTTCTATTCCCTTGGTTATATTTTCCTGAAGATAAACTTTATAAAGGGAACATGTATTTTTTTAATATGGAAAAAGTTATTAAAATTACACTGTGTTTATGTGCTGCAAATACCTTTGCATGCTGAGAAGCAGGATACACCTGGTCATCTGGGAGTCTATTGTCTTTGCTTGAGACTGCAGGACCACTGTATTGCACATCTCTGGGAATTCCATTCTCATTAGAATCTGTATGACTAGCACTCTCTGGAGTTGTGCAGGCACAGCTTAAGCTGTTGTACAAGGTGACCCTGCGTATTGAGAGATTTCATTCTTTCTTTTCCCTCAACTCCAAGGAAAGTCTCCTATTTTTTAAAAGACTTATTTATTTTGAATAAGTTATACCTTACCCAAGGGTCACATCTTACAAAAGTTACCTAAGAGGTCAAATTACCAAGTTGTAAAAACATCACCAGACTGAAATCAGGGTTGTCTTAAAGCTCTGAAAGTGTTTCAAAGCTTTCTACTGCATTACTGAAAAAACAGTATACCCCATCAAGAAGTGTCTGGAGCCAGTCCAAACTCTTTATCTAAGAGGGTATTTCAGTGTTGGTATGTTGCAAAGCCAGTCACTAGCAGCCTATCGCTCAGTCGATTGGGAGTAACCATGATGCCAACATTGATTACAAATCATGCAGTCAAAAGGACAGATTTTAGTTTTAAGAAACTCACCAAACCATTAACTTTTGTGAATGAATACTTAGTTCCATATTCCTTTGCAAGAGTATCTAAGTATGTAATAAAAAGTGTAAAATATGTAATATAAAATGTATCTAAATCTGTATCTAACTATGGAAAGTGCAAAACATGTAATCTAAAAGTATATAAATATGCAATTAATATATAATAAAGTACAAAATTTTTGTCTTTATCTTATTGAAGTCTAACAGTGTTTCATATTTCCTTCAAATAGGAATGATGCAATTCCTAGCCACATTGAGCACACCACACAGAGTTCAATGGAGGTTGCACATGTGTTTTCTTTGATAGGATCAGTGCTTCAACTTAGCCAACACACTATTTCCTTTTATTTTCTTAACTCTGTTGAAGGAACAGAAATGGCTTAGGAAGCATGTGTTGCCCAGCAGTGCGTTTCAGTAATGTTATCATTAGAAAAATGAAAGCCTGAGTAAAATGTTGCACATTAAAGGGGGTGGGGGAACTAGAGAGAGAGACAGAGAGACAGAGAGAAGGGAGAGAGAGATTGAGAGATTTTAATTTCCCCTCTCAATTTTTTCTGTTGGACATTTAGATTTAAAAACGAAGATAAGATTTTTATGAATAAGATCTTTTGATTTTGTTAATCAATTTGCCAATGAAAATGATCAATTTTCAAATTAATTTTTATCACGATAAATAGGCTTATAGTTGAAAAGTCAATAGCAATAAAGTGATTATGATGTGAAACAGCTATCCCTTCCTGCCCTGCTCCCCAGAAACAACAGAGTTCAAACTCTTAGTTTTTTCTCTTGCTATATAGCTGATATTTCCTCTTATCTTCCCAAAATAGTTATAAGCCATGATTTCTGATTTAGTCTATCATCAGGGTTTTATTATTATGACTATCAGGTTCCATCAGAAAAGCACCCACTTGAGATAGCTACACACTTGGAGTAGCCACAGTGTCTTCTCTTTGTAGGTGCTCTATTCCAAGTGAGCAAGTTTTCAGATCATCTGGTTAGTGGGTAAGAGTTGCACATTACAATCAATATCTAATACCTAAAGATGTCCATCAAGTATTTGAACTCTTCTTGTGGGTAGAGGATCAAAGTGACAGTAGTTTGTTCTTTGGAGGAAAGATTCTGACATGGCCCAGAATTCTAACACTCAGAAACTTCAGGTCACCCCCAGGATCATGCATTTCCTTGAAATGTACCCACCCCTGTTGGCATGCCTGTGTTATCAAAGTATCTAGTGTTCCTGATCCTCCCAACTCCCCATGCCCTTTCAGCAAGATGTCGTTGAATTGGTGAACCAGTCTAATGTCTTGTCTTGCAGGATTAAACTTGTATTTCTCTACTAATGTGAAGCACCTATTGACCTTGTAGGATGATATGTTTAGTATGGTTGTACTTTTTCTAAGTCTTTAGTTTTTGTTAGAATAATCAAAGCTTTTAGGTTGCGTTATGCATATTTCTTATGTAATTCATATCTTAAATAATTATTTTGTCATCTGTATTAATAAGTTGCAATACCAGATGTCAATGGGGTTAACATTGTCCCTTAAGATCTCCTCAAACCCTAGCCTGTGGGAGCTCTATAGTTTTACCAAGATTTGTAAAAAATTTCAGCAGTTTGCATTCATTCAAGTTACCTATGGTTCTGAGTTATGTCTGCTGCTGAATTTTCAAAATTCATTACATTTCTGTTCTAGTGCTTTCCAAACATACAACAGACTGCTTCTCCTTAATTTGCCTATCCTTCAAAATGCCGCTCACTGAGGGAGGAGCACATGTTATGTTTCCTGAGGTTTGGGGAATACAACAATGAAAGGTGGTGGTGGGAAGGTGGGAGGTAGTGCTGGCTTAGTTTCGGCAGTACAGTAGACATCTGAAAGCACAAGATTAAACATAGGTTCTTGTGAAGTTTGAGTTCTACCAACTCAGCTCCAGCTTCCAACCAGGTGCTCAGCCCTCTTTCCTCCCTCTTCTCTCTTCTTACTGCTCTTCTCCTGCCCTGTACTCAAATTCCTACTTACTGATAAATAACAATTGCTAACCATCCTCAAGCACTAACTAGTACAGTACTTGATGCTTTATATACATTGTTCACTTAATGCTCTCGCAACCCTGTGAGGGAGGTACTACTACCCCCATTTTACAAGTGAGAAAACTGAAATTGAGAAAGACTCAGTAAATTGTCAGAGAATATACATTTATAATTGTCTTTACCTTCCATCTAAAACTGCTTATCAAGGTATTGTTTTAAATAAAAACAATGTCTACTTTAGGAGAAAATATGTCTCTCATTGGTAAAATATGACTATTTTAATCATGCACCATGTGTATTTAGACAGAAGAGCTTGAGATAAAGGAAATAGGAGGACCACAGCTGATTTTATAGCTACTGGATATAATCTGTTGAGCAAAGAAAACAATGCAATAAACAAAATGCTAAAACGCAATGAATCAGATATTCCACCAAGAGGGATTTCCGCTATGGTTATTCTGTGTCCCAACCTCCCCGCATACCCACAAGCAGCTAAGTGATTAAACAAAACACTCAAACATCAATATCCAGCCATCAGTGCACAAGTAAACGGGGGTAGGAGTTAAGAGGGACCCAGCAATTACTATTCTTGCCAAATCATAAGTAGGGAAGGAAATAGCCCCATTCTGATATGAGCAAACTGAAAACAGTGATAAATCAGTGTGCAACACATGCGAACATTCTGCAAAGGTATATAAGAAATTTTTTAAAAGGCTGCAAACAGATTAACAGTACTTTTTTGAAGAATAAGAAAAGATAATTTTAGACAGTACTAGTAACTTAAGGAAATTTCAAAGGACATAAATACTATGAAACAAAAATATCAAAAAATATGTGATAGAAGAACAAGAAATAAAAATGGAGCCATTAGGCCCAAGAAAAATTAAAAAGAAAAAATTCATGCCATTTTTTGCTTCCAATATCTTTTACACTAAAAGAAATATAAAAGTCTAAACTCTTCCATTTCTTTCTAATCCTTCCATTCCCTAATATAATCACACTATGTAATTTGGTGTGTTTTAATTCTATGCATGATTTTATATCTTTATTACAAACAAATGTATGTGATCATAAATAAGGCATATTATTTTATGTTTTTAAAATTCACAGAACACAGTATCATACCATATGCATTACTATTATAACTTTTTAAAAAGTAAATATCACCTTTAAAATGTTTGTCCATGTTGGGATATGTTGATCTATTTCAGTCCATGAAACTGTTTAATAGCATTCCACTGTATGAATAAACTTTAGTTTATCCATTCTCCTGCTGATGTTAGGATATTTCTTTACCTTTTATTAATACAATCATAAAGGGAATAAATATCCATTTCTATGCCTCCTTAAGCTCAAATATATGCAAACTTTTCTCTAGAGTAGACTCCTAAAAGAGGGTGAAAAATATATGCATCTCCCACTTGAAAAAATGTTGTCAAATTTTTCTCCAAATTATATTCTTATGAGAATGTAAAGAGTTTCAATTTCCTCCCATCCTTGCCAAACATTTGACAATTTGTAGTTGTGAAATGGTATGTTAGAGTTTTTTAATTTGTGTTCTCAGATTGCTAATATGGTTCAACATTTTTCATAAGCTAAGTAGCCCACCATGAGTCCTCTTATCTGAATTGCCTATTTGCGTATATTAATACTTTAACCATCTTAAACATTGGGTTAACTGACTTTTCTTACCGACTCATAGGACTTCTTTATGTCCTCTGGATATCAATCCTTTATGGGCTAAAGGCATTGTAAATATTTTTTTAAAAAGTAATGGCTTTTCTTTTTCTTCTAAATAGTTTTTTTGTTAGAGAGAATTTTTAGATTTTAAAATGTATCAATTTTTACCAGTTATGGTTTGTAGTTTTGTGTCATAATAAACTGTTTTGCTTTCATGTAATAAATACAATTTCATGCATTCTCTTCTAAAAGTTTACACTTTTCCATTTTCATATTTAGGTCTAAGTATTTTTAAAAAATCATGAATGAGTATTGCATTTTAATAAATGCCATTTCTACATCTCTTGAGATGATCAAATGGCTTTTTTTTCCTATTAATTTTTACATAATTAAACACACAAATAGATTTTCCAATTTATTGGAAATGCAAACCTCTAGCATTTCACAGAAAACACTTTGTTTATGATTTATACTATTTAATACTATGGGAGGCCGGGCGTGGTGGCTCACGCCTGTAATCCCAGCACTCTGGGAGGCCGAGGCGGGTGGATCGCTCAAGGTCAGGAGTTCGAGACCAGCCTGAGCAAGAGTGAGACCCCGTCTCTACTAAAAATAGAAAGAAATTATCTGGCCAACTAAAATATATATAGAAAAAATTAGCCGGGCATGGTGGCACATGTCTGTAGTCCCAGCTACTCGGGAGGCTGAGGCAGGAGGATCGCTTAAGCCCAGGAGTTTGAGGTTACTGTGAGCTGGGCTGACGCCATGGCACTCACTCTAGCCCGGGCAACAAAGTTGAGACTCTGTCTCAAAAAAAAAAAAAAAAAAATTACTGTGGGAAATGAAGGTAAGGCCCAAATAACTTTTATTCACAAGTATTGATCTGAATTAATGAGATAACCTGGAAGGCTCCTGTGAAGTAAGGAAGCTGTCCTTACAAAAGTAATTTTATAAATAAAATATATTCCCAATTAACTTCCAAATTAACTGTAAAAATACTGCAAAATTACTGCATATTTCTGTAATGCATTGATACATTCATTTCTTAAAATATTTTTAGGACTTTGTTATTTTGGTTTTATGTCAAATTGACCTACCATTTTCCTTTCCAGTGAGTGTTTATTCAGGTTTGTTATCAAGATTATAATGGGTTACAAGTAAGTTATATAAGTTAGAGATTATTTATACCTTGAATATTTGTAAGAAGTATAAAACTGCCTGGGCCTGATACTTATTTTGGGTAGATTTTAAACTATTAATTTTTAAATGAATTTTGGTAATTTATATTTTTATACAACATTGTTCCTTTCAACTAGCATAAAGTGTTATGAGGTGTATGTTTCTAAAATCTCTTTTGCATCTCTGAAAATCTTCACAGTTTTATCCCTAATATTTTTTTATTTCAATATATTATGGGGGTACCAATGTTTCGGTTACATATATTGCCTTTGTCCCACTCGAGCCAGAGCTTCAAGCATGTCCATCCCCCAGATGGTGTGCAACATACCCATTAGGTGTGAACACACACATTCCCTCCTCCCCTGCCACCTACCTGATACCCGATGAATATTACCACTATATGTACACATAAGTGTTGATCAGTTAATACCAGTTTGATGGTGAGTATATGTGGTGCTTGTTTTTCCATTCTTGTGATACTTCACTTAGTAGAATGGCTCCAGCTCCACCCAGGATAATACAAGAGATGCTAGATCACCATTGTTTTTTGTGGCTGAGTAGAACTCCATGGTACATATACCACATTTTATTAATCCACTCATGTACTGATGGGTACTTGAGTTTTTTCCACATCTTTGCAATTGTGAATTGTGCTGCTATAAACATTCTGGTGCAAATGTCTTTCTTATAGAATGTCTTTTCTTCCTTTGGGTAGATGCCCAGTAATGGGATTGTTGGATCAAATGGTACTTTTACTTTTAGTTCTTTGAGGTATCTTCATATAACTTTCCATAGAGGTTGTACTAGTTTGCAGTCCCACCAGCAGTGTCTGAGTGTTCCTATCTCTCCATATCCACACCAACATTTATTGTTTTGGGACTTTTTGATAAAAGCCATTCTCACTGGAGATAAGTGATATCTCATTGTGGTTTTCATTTGCATTTCCCTGATGATTAGAGATGTTGAACATTTTTTCATGTGTTTCTTGGACATTAGTCTGTCTTCTTTTGAAAAGTTTCTGTTGATGTCCTTTGCCCACTTTTTAATGGGGTTGTTTGATTTTTTTCTTGCTGATTTTCCTGAGTTCTATATAGATTCTAGTTATCAGCTCTTTATCGCATATGTAGCATGAAAATATTTTCTCCCATTTTGTAGGTTGTCTATTTGCTCTTGTGATAGTTTCCTTGGCTGTGCAGAAGCATTTTAATTAGATCAGGTCCCATTTATTTATTTTTATTGTTGCTGTGATTGCCTTTGGGGTTTTCTTCGTAAATTCTTTCCCGAGGCTGATGTCTATAAGAGTTTTTCCAACATTTTCTTCTAGAATTCTTATAGTTTCATGCCTTAGGTTTAACTCTGTGAGTTGATTTTTATGAGAGATAAAAGGTGCGGATCCTGTTTCAGTCTTCTACATGTGGCTATCCAGTTTTCCCAGCACCATTTATTGAATAGGGATTCTTTCCCCAGTGTATGTTTTTGTCTGCTTTGTCAAAGGTTAGATGGTTATATGAGGAAGGTTTTATATCTGGGTTCTCAGTTTTGTTCCATTGGTCTATGTCTCTGTTCTTCTGCCAGTACCATGCTGTTTTAGTTACTATAGCCTTGTAGTATAGCTTGAAGTCTGGTAAATTGATGTCATCCAATTTGTTCTTTTTGCTTAAGATTACTTTTGCTATATAGGGTCTTCTCTGGTTCTGTATGAAGCATAGAATTATGTTTTCTAGATCTACAAATAATGATGTTGGTATTTTAATAGGGATTGCATTGCATCTGTAGATCACTTTAGGTACTGTAGAGATTTTAACAATGTTGATTCTGCCGACCCATGAGCACGGTATGGTTTTCCACCTACCTGTTTACATCCTCTTCTGTTTCCTTCTTCAGTGTTTCATAGTTCTCCCTGTAGAGGTCTTTTACCTCCTTAGTTAAATATATTCCTAGGTATTTTATTTTCTTTGTTGCTATTGTAAAGGGCATTGAGTCTTTGATTTGGTTCTCTGTTTGACTGTGATTGGCATATAGGAATGCTACTGATTTCTGTATATTGATTTTATAACCTGATACTTTGCTGAATTTGTTTGTCAATTCCAGTAGCTGAATCATTGGGATTTTCTAGATATAAGATCATATTGTCAGCAAAGAGTGATAGTTTGACCTCCTGTCTCCCCATTTAGATGGCCTTGATTTCCTTCTCTTGTCTAATTGCTCTGGCTAGGACTTCCAACACTTTGTTGAATAGAAGTGGTGATAAAGGGCAACCTTGTCTGGTTCCAGTTCTAAGTGGGAATGGTTTTAGTTTTTCCCCATTCAGTATGATGTTGGCTGTGAGTTTGTCATATATGGCTGTTATCATTTTTAGGTAGGTCCTGTTTATACCTATTTTGTTAAGTGTTCTTATCATAAAAGGGTGCTGGATTTTGTCAAATGCTTTTTCTGCATCTATTCAGAGGATCATATGATCTTTATTTTTACTTCTCTTTATGTGCTGAATTACATTTGTAGATTTGTGTATGTTGAACTACCCCTGCATCTCTGGGATGAAGCCCACTTGGTCGTGGTGGATTATTTTTCCAAGAAGCACCTGAATTCAGTTTGCTAGGATATTGTTAAGAATTTTTGCATCTATATTCATAAGGGATATTGTTCTGTAGTTTTCATTTTTTGTTGTGTCCTTTCCTGGTTTTTGTATCAGGGTGATGTCAGCTGCTGTTTGTCATTTTGTTAAAATCAAGTAGGATTTGCTTTATGAATTTGGGTGCACCTGAGTTAGGTGCATAAATATTTAGAATTGTTGTGTCTTCTTGTTGAATTGTTCTCTTTTCCATTAGATAGTGACCCTCTTTGTCTTTCATTACTTTTGTTGATTTGAAGACTAAGTTATCTTAAATCAGAACTGCCATGACAGCTTTCTTTTGGCTTCTGTTTGCTTGAAATATTGTTTTCCATCCCTTCACCTTGAGTCTGAATGCATCCTTTTGGGTTAGATGTGTTTCCTGAAGACAGCAGATACTTTGCTTGTGTATATTTATCCATTTGGCCAGCCTTTGTCTCTTTAGTGGGCAGTTCAAACCATTCACACTTATTGAAAGAATTGATAAGTGGGGCAGATTTCTGTTCATCCTGTTGAGTTGAACTTTGTTGCTTTGTCTTCTCTCTTGAGCCATTGCAGTATCTGGCCGTTGACCTTTAGCTTTTGGATGATTTTATACTGGTGAGTGTTTATGGTGTTGATCCGTGTGTAACACTGTTCTGAGTACTTCCTGGAGAGCAGGTCTTGTCTTGATGAATTCCCTCAGTCTTTGCTTGTCTGGGAAGGTCTTTATTTCTCCTTTGTGTAAGAAACTTAGTTTTAAAGGATACAAGATTCTAGGCTGGGCATTATTCTGTTTGGAGAAGAGTTTGAATGGGGCTCCAATCTCTTCTGGCTTGTAAGGTCTCAGTGGAGAAGTCTGCAGTTAGTCTGATGGGTTTTCCCTTGTAGGTTACCGGCTTCTTTCACCTTACAGCTCTAGGAGGGCATCTTTCATGTTTTTTTTGACCAGTCTGATGACTATGTGTCGTGGTGTCTTCCTGTTGGCAATGAATATCCCAGGAGTCCTTTGAGCTTCTTGTACCTGTGTATCTAGATTTCTAGCAAGGCCAGGGAAATTTTCTTCCATTATACCCTCAAATAGTTTATCCAACCCTTGTTTTTTTTCATTACTTCAGGAATGCCTATAATTCTCCTATCAGGCCTCTTCACATAATCCCACATTTCTCGTAGGCTTTGCTCTTTTCTGTTATTTCTCTGCTCTGTCTCTGTGACTGACTTCTTAAATTGAAAGGTGCTATCTTCAATCCCTGAGATTCTTTCTTCTGTTTGATCTACCCTGTTCTTGAGGCTTTCCACTGTTTTGTAATTCCTTGAATAAATTATACATTTCCAGAAGTTCTGTTTGATTTTTCTTTAATACTTCAATTTCTTTAGTGAATTTTTCTTCCAAGTTCTGGATTTTTTTGTGGTTTCTTTGTGTTGGGTATCCATTTTCTCTTGCATATCATTGAATTTTCTTACTATCCATGTTCAAAATTCTTCTGGTATCATTTTAATGTTCTGAATTTGGTTGATAACCCTTGCTAGAGAGCTGGTGTTCCCCTTTGGGGTGTCCTTTCAGTTTAATTCTTCATACTTTCAGAGTTGTTTCTCTGATTCCTTCCCATCTGGAGCAGCTGTTGCTTCTTACCTTTGGATCTTCTTTTAGATAATGACATTTCTGTTTAGTTTCTGAGCCAATAGTTGGTGCTTGTGGGTGAGATTCAACCACACCCTGTGTGATGTGTCAGTAAATGCAATAAAAGGGCATACATATTGACCTCCCTGTCAGTAGGTGGCGCCTGTTGGGAGGAGCTAGCTGCAATGTTTTTGGGTCCTGTAACCACCTCTGATTCCTCTGGACAGACACTCTAGTGCCTCAGGTGGTGGGTAGGGCTCTGGGACTTCCAGGTGTGTCCTTATTCTCCATCTCAGCAGGGGCAGGTAGGGGAGTGAGGCTGGGCAGGGCTGGGTTGGGTGGGCCTGCCCTCTAGCTCCACAGATGCTCTTAGTAGGGGTCAAAGGTCTGTTCTCTGCTTCTGGACAAAGCTGCCAGGGAGGGGCTGAAATGGCCCCACTCAGCCAAAAAGTCTGCATGTGGAGGTGACACTGTCTGAGACCTGCCGTCTGGAGCAGGCCTCGCTCCTTTCCACCCTCCCCTATTCCGGAGTTTCTCCTCGGCCTCTTCCAGCAGGCAGGACCTCAAGCCAGTGGAGCTCCTGTGACTGTGATGCGAGCCAGGAGGTTCCCTGCCCAGGATCATGGCCTGAGTTGGCCGAGTGGCCCTCCCGTGGGGGCAGGGTTGCCTCTCGAGCACACTGCAGCTAGGACCCACTCTGATCTGCCCCTGAAGGCAAACACACCTCAGTAGAGTGGTTCACAAATATTCCTTTTGTGCCCCCAGGCAATGTGATCAAGACCCAGGTGTACAGGATCTGGCCTGCAGGCCTGTCCCCTGGGCCCTGGAGATCAATCTCTGACCTTGCCAGAGAGCGGAGTGCTGGTCTCAAGTCACTCACAGGGTGCTCAAGCTGCTCTGTTCTGCTGGAGTCACCAGGCAAGGGGCACTAGGGAGGGCCAGAGGGTGGGGAGCTCACAGTCTGAGTACTCCTCAGTTTTCTGCAGGTGCCAAAAAAGAAAGGTCCCATTCCCTGTGGATGCCTCCGGGTGGTGGCTAAATTGTCTCTCTCGGCAGCCTCTGGTCCGGGGAGGGAGGGGAGAATGAAGTGTTGTGACGCCTGGCTATCAGCTCAGGTCTGTGGGGTGGGATGTGCCCCGAGGGAGCTGGGAGCCAGGTGCCCTGTCCACAAGAGGCTCTCTGACGGGCACCTGCCATCTCTGGGCTGGTGTCAGCAGGTCTCTCTAGCAGCTCAGGAGTCCACCAGCAGTCCGAGATGCTAGGGAGGGGAAATTTAACCATTCCACCCACCTTTGTCACTGGTCTCCAAGCCTCTCAGAGTTTAGACCCTGCCAATGCCTTTCTCCTTTTAGTTGTGCTCTGCAACCTCTTCCCATGGAGTCTCCTGTAGGTTCAGGCATCCTTCCTTCTGACCCTCATCAAATCTATGTTTGTCTGCCTGTTTGTTCTTTTCACCTTGTTGCAGAGACATTGTGGCTGGAGGTGTTTCTCGTCCGACATCTTCTTTCTTACAGGGTATCCCTAACAGTGTTTATTTGTGCTTTCTCATTTTTGATGTAATCATTACTGCTCAATATTGTCCATTTTATTAGTTTCATCACGACAACAAAAGAGCTGTTATATGGCAGGAAATGGATAGCTCTTCCTTAGAAAAGGATTACAACTAATATATACTGAAAGAATGATAGAACAGAAACTCACCATTTGGCAAGCACCACAGTAATAAATTACAGGCAAGAATTATTAATCAATGCTAAAATTAATGTATAAAAATATGAAAATGGAATATTTGAATAGTCTTAAAGTACTTACCCATAAGATAGTTGTTCCTTATAAGGAGAAAAATAGTAACCTTACATTTAAAAACCTGGCAAATATCTCCTTAACAAAATAATCAAAATTAACATCATGAGTAATGAAATATATTGACATGATGCATTTCCTGTCATAATGCAGTAACAAAAGCATATTTTGTTTTTGTGGAATTTTTGCCAAAAAAGGTATAATTAAATTTAAATGTGGAAAGCATCACATAAATCCAAATTGAGAGACATTCCACAACATAACTGAGCAGTACTCTTCAAAATTGTCAAGTTTATTAAAGACAAAGAATGACAACTGTCCCAGATCAGAGGATGCCAATGAAACAGAACAGCTAAATTCACTATGGAATCCTGGGTTGAATCCTGAGCTAGAAAAAGAAGAATGAGACAATTGGCAAAATTCAAATAATGCCTGCAGATTAGTTGATAGTATTGTATCAATGTTAATTTTGTAGTTTCAGTAATTTTACTACAGCTTATAGATGTTAACATTAGGCAAAGCTGGGTGAAGGGTATATAGAAACTCCTTGTGATATTTTTGCAAATTTTTTATGAGTCTGAAAAATAAAAAGTTAAAAAATCTCCAAACCTAGTTATTTGACTTTGTTTGTTTTCCATTTCTATTATCTTTATTATTTTCTTCCATTTACTTCCTTTTGGTTTACTTTCTTTTTTCCATTTTCATTTAACTTCTTCAATTGGATACTTAGCTTACAATTTTTAATTCTTTTGTCATTTCCAATAAATGTATTTGTGTTAGTTATCTATTGCTACATAACAAATTACCCCCAAACTCAGTGGCATAAAATGACATAATAACTTCCCAATTTCTATGGGTCAGGAATCTGGGCTCAGTTTAGCTGGATCCTCAGGCTCTGTGATTCTCAAAAAGCTGTAATCAAGGTGCCAACTGGGGCTGCAGACATCTCAAGGCTTGACTGGGGAACGATCCACTTCTATGTTCACTCATGGTTGTTGGCAGATTTCAATTCTTCATGGGCTGTTGTACTGAGGGCCTCAATTGCATGCTGTGTCTTGGTTGGAGGCTGCCCTCAATTTCTTACTACATTGGCTTTTACATAGGGCATCTTACCACATGGCGGCTTCAACAGAATAAGCAAGTGAGAAGAGCCAGAGAGACAGAAGTCAACATGTTTTATACTCTGATTTCTGTGACATCACATCATGTTTGCCATATTCTATTAATTACAAACAAAGCAGTAGGTCCAGCTCCCACTCAAGTGGAGGAAACCCAAACACTAGGATGTAGGAATTACAGAGAATCATTTTAGAAGTTGCCTACCACAGTATTCAAGGTTATAAATCTTTACTTCTAAGTAATTTATATTAGTTACATTTTCACATGCTGATCTTATGGTTAATTATCTCATTGTTAATTTCAAACATTTTGTAATTTCCAAAATAATTTTATCTTTGACTCAATTGTTTGATTTGTATTTTAAACTTTCCAATATATATTTATTTCTCCTGTCAAGTTTTTTGCTTTATGCCTACAATGTATTCCTTTCTTGCCTTGTATTAAATGCATTATACTTTCTTTATTTCCTTTTATCTCTCTTCTAGCTCAGAAGTCATATCACTTTTTATTAGTGATTATCTATAAAATTTGAACACACATACTTGATTTCTAGAGATTATCAATATTTATACCTTCCTTCTGAGTAGTAAAAGAACTTTAAATATTTTAATCCCAAACTTCATCCTCCCATTTTACAAATTATTGTTATTTAGTAATTTAATTCCACCTTATTTTTATAGATCATCCCCTATTAATGTTTTTTTTACCTTCCCCCTCCCCCAGTCTCTGCTTATTTAGATTTATCCACATGTTTATCAATTTTGTTTTAGTTTAGGTTTCTTAAAATTTTTGTTTTCTTTTGTTTTGCTTATCATTGGTTCCTGAATCCTTCAGTCTGGGTTCAACTTTCTTCTTCCTGAAGTATACCCTTTAGTAGATCTTTCCTAAAAGCTTCTCATATGTTGGACATATGTCAGATCTTTTTTGTTATGTTCCATGTTTCTTAAACCCTTCATATAATTTCCAACCCTTTGTCTCTTTGAGGTTTATTCTAGTCAATGTCCCTGAGACCTATCCTTCAGTTCAACCATCTCTCTTCATGTTAGTTTCTTTACATAAACCCTCCTATTTAGCCATCCATTGAGTTTTTATTTTATATTTTTCATTACTAGAAAATCCATTTGATTCTTTGATACCTTTTTCTTTCACTAGTTTTCTTCTTCCTCTAAGGTTTAGTACGGTCATTCATTTGTTTAATTATTATAATCATGCCCATTTTATAATCATTTTTAATCTAAAGAATGTGAAGTATTTATACACCTGCTTATTATTCCCCATGACTATTCCTGTCAGTGGATTGTTTTCTCATATATTTTTAGTTTGTTTGTTTATTTATTTACTTTATTGAAGCTCAACTGCAATGATTTTTTCCCCATGGGAATTCCGTAGGGTAAAAATTATGATAGTTTTGCATTTGCTTCTGTCAAATACCACAGGTAAGTCATGAACCTGGGACCGACTTTCATTTTACAGTGTAACTGCAATTTAAACAAACAAAAAAGTAAATTCACATTTAAAACATTTGCTAAAACTAGATCTGGGTTTCAACCAATTGGGGGTATGAGTAATATAAAGGAGTTCGATTCCAATTCATATCTATAATTGCCTGGAGGCCTCAATTCCTGTCCTCACGGGGCATTAAAATCAGAGCCTCTCTTCATTACCAGATCTGAAGGTTTGTCCCCAGTGTTTTCGTATTACTCTGTTGGCTTTCCATTTTCTTTTTACATCGTTTCCTGAACATTCTCCTTTAAAATGTGTTGTTAAATAATGTTATATTTCATGTAACTGTACTTTCCTATATAGTTTGAAGTGGGAACCAGTTGTCAGAATTATCTGTTCAATGAAAGACCCACAAGTTTGCTAGGACTGGTACTTCTCCCTGGGAGAAGGTGCACCAAAACTCAAACTCACCTGCATGAGGACTCCCAAGTTTCTCAGGTACTGACATCTGAACTTGTCTGTTTCGCATCAAAGCAATTTTTTAAATCCTCAAACCTTACAAGATCACTTGTGCTTACATAAATACTAACCATCACAATGAGAAGGGGGCTCTCTCCCGAAACATAACCTCCTAAATTGTTCAGCTGGGCCTAGCTCAAGCATGCAGAAAATCAAATAGAGGAAAAAGACTATCAGGTTTAAAAGATTATATAATAGATATTAAATATATATAGCTGAGAAGGTTAAAATAATATGTAACTTTTAATAAATGGAACAAAAAAAACCTCAAAGATGAAAAATTTAAACTTTCTGCAAATGAAAGAAAGTCATCCAAATGATTTATCTTGTTTCTGATTGATAAATAAGTAAATGGATATAGAATGACCAAGAATGATAAGCTTCATTTCCTGAACCATTTAATGTGTAATCCAGGATAAGACAAACACACAATTATATATTACTGTTATCTTGAAACAAAATGATAATCGTAAGAGAAAATAGATACAAAAGCTAAAAGCATAAAATTAATAAGTCAAGAAAAACCTATACTTAAATTTTGTATTGGAAATACCAGTGTCAACTCCTGATTTTTCTCTCTTTAAAAGAAGTATGTATTTTCTAACTTTGACCACTGAAATGACATATTATCAGCAGTCCTAAATACCATTTTTCTCTAAAAAGAACCTAGGACTGGTGTAGGAAATGAACAAAAAGATTCTGGAACATCTTGTTGGCACAGAGAGCAAGGAAGCTATCAGAGAGGCTAATGGGATCATGTCAAAGTACACACTGCCAGCTCGATGGGCTCCCATGGCAAAAGATGTGACAATCTGAGCATCAATGAGAATAATGATTGCAATTGTTTAAAACTCACTGAAAATATAAAAATCTATGAGTTATCAGTGATATTAAAAAAGGAATAAAAAAGAAATAAAACATAACTCATTGTTACAATATTGGAGGTTGCTAGGGCACAAACTCATTACTCTGAAAATTGATAATGAAAGGAAAAGAACTGAGCATTTATCCTGCCTTTGCAAGCGTGAACTGTGTTTCAGAGGTACCAAATATCCTTAGTGAGTGAGTTTTTCTGTACAAAAACTGCTAATAAAAGCAGAAGGAATTATGAAATGTCACCATTTTGCAACTTCTGAAATACAACTTCAGACAATGGTCATCAATGGGCTGTAAAACTCTTAGATGAAATGTTGCGGGATATTTATGCAATGAGGGGAACAGGTTGTTAGCACCTGAACCCTGACATTTATTATCTCTATAAGTGAGACAACCAGAAATCAGATGCCTCTTAAAGTAATGCGGTGTGAAACTAGGCATCATCCACAAATGGAAATTTGACTCCATTTAAGCAAGCCTGTAGATCTAATTCCCAGTCTACAGAAATACAGGAGATAGAGAAACAAGTTAAATCATATCAGGAGAAAACAATTAGCTGGAGTGAGTGCATGGAATGAACTCAATTTCTCCAATATTTAAAACATAAAAAATTGGCCGGGCGCAGTGGCTCACGCCTGTAATCTTAGCACTCTGGGAGGCCGAGGCGGGTGGATCGTTTGAACTCAGGAGTTCGAGACCAGCCTGAGCAAGAGCCAGACCCCGTCTCTACTAAAAAAATAGAAAGAAATTATCTGGACAACTAAAAATATATATAGGAAAAATTAGCCGGGCATGGTGGCCCGTGCCTGTAGTCCCAGCTACTCGGGAGGCTGAGGCAGGAGGATCGCTTGAGCCCACGAGTTTGAGGTTGCTGTGAGCTAGGCTGATGCCACGGCACTCTAGCCTGGGCAACAGAGTGAAACTCTGTTTCAAAAAAACAAACAAACAAAAAAAAAAACCACACACAAAAAAACCAACTAATTGAAGAGGGCATGTTTTCTATTAAGTGTTTTGTAGAAACTTAAAAAATATAAGAAAATACAAACAATAAACCTTATTTGAATCTTAATTCAACCAAACGGAAACAGACATTTTTTGACAAGATATCAATTTTGAGAGTTTCAATGTGAACAGAATATTATAATATTGAATATTTGATGATATTAAAATTATTAAATTATTGATAATATTAAGTAATAATAATTATTAATTTTTATAATGATCTGTGGTCAGGTAAGAAAATTTCCTTTATTTTTTGAAACTCATATTGAAATGTCTAGGGGCAAGATAACATGGCGTCTGGGATTTGTTTTAGAATAATATCCAAGAAAGCAAAGAATGTAATAAAACAAGTATGATAGTATGGATGTGGTGAAGGCTGGATGGAGTTAGGAGTCTGTTATACTCTCTATTTTTGTGAATTTTTGGCATTTTTCCTAATAAAAAGTAATACAACAGAATGATTTATCTTAGTGAAGTTACCAAATTTCAAGAGTAAAGATGAACACTTTTCAAATATTTAAGCATTTGAAGCAGTTTGCCCACAAAAGACTTTTCCTCTGAAACATTAAATGGCAGGAGATCATGGGAAAATGTCTTTGATGTTGAAGAAAACCTAAAGTAACCCAAGAATATTTTACCCAATCAGAAGTTGTTTTATAGTTAAGACAACAGAGAACACACTTAAATATACAATAACTCAGAAATTGTAATATCCTGAATCTCATATTTGAAAAAATAATTCTGCCTAATTAAAGATTAGTCAAAATCAGGAATCCATGAATGGAGAATTTGTTACTGAACTGGTAGAAAGTGTGTATCCATTTAACGCTGGAACAATTCTCGATAATGTGCTAATAATTTTTATAAAATATAATGTAAATGTAAAAATGAATGCTTGAAAAGCCTGATATTCTCCCATACCTCCCTGCCTATTTTTCTTTATAGTATTTATCACAGTTAATAATTTAGACATTTATTTTCAGGCTGAGTTGTTTAAGGTCTGATTCCACTATGAGACTTCAAGCTTGTTGAGAGTAGGGGCCATTTTTTTTATATATTTAATCTTCTTCACAGTATGCACTCAACATTTAACATAGTGCCCACCCCATAATAGGCATATTATAATTAGTTTTTGAATAAATAATCAAATGATAATTTACAATTATTTGTTAAGGTAAACTCCTCAAAGGTGACTATAATAACTTAGGAAAAGTTATTTAGAAATTTAGAAAATAAAAGGGAAACTTTTATCTTTTGACAGCTTTATTGAGGTATAATTGAAACACAACAGACTGACATGCTCATGGTTTTATTTTTATTTATTTATTTATTCATTCTTTTTTATAGAGACGAGTTCTTGCCATGTTGCCCAGGCTGGTCTCAAACTTCTAGGTCAAGTGATCCTCCCCCCTCAGCCTCCTGAGTAGCTGGGACTACAGATGCACATCACTATCCTCAGCTCAGGCTGCCATATTTAGAGGTATGATTTGATGTTTTGACATACATATCCCATGAAGCAATCACTATAATGAAGATAGTGAACATATCCGTTATCTCCAAAAGTTTTCTTGCAACTTTTTAAATCTCTCCTTGCCCTTCTCCACCCCACGCTCTGCCCATACGTATATCAAAAGTTATTACATAGTACACTTTAATTTAGTTTGTTGTGTATCAGTTATATCCTGATGTACTTTCTGTTGCTATTAATTAAATTGCATTTTCTAGAATTTTATATGAATGGACTCATACAGTATGTACTCTTTTTTGTCTGCCTTCTCTTACTCAGGGTAATTATTTTGAGAATTTCACACTGTAGTGCGTATCAACAGTTCAATTGCTTTTATTGCTGATTAGTATTCCGTTAAATGAATATACACAATTTATTCTCCTATTGATGAGCATTTGGGTTGTTTTCAGTTTGGGGCTACTACAAATAAAGAAACTATGAACATTTGTGTACAAGTCTTTGTATGGATATATGCTTTCATTTTTCATGGGTAAATATCTAGGATGTAACGGTGCCATCATATAGTAGGTGTACATTTAACTTTTTAAGATGTCCAAACTGTTTCACGAAAGGGTTGTGCCATTTACACTCTTGCCAGCAAAGTAGGAGAGTTTCAGTTCCTCCACGTCTTTGCCAGTACTTGATATGTTCTGTCTTTTTAGTTTTAGCCATTTGAATGAAAGTATATTGGTATCTCTTTGTCTTATCAATTTGCATTTCCTTAATGAATAATGGACATTTTCCATGCATTTGTTTGCCGTCTGTATATCTTTGGTGGAGTGTCTGTTCTAATCTTTTGTCCATTTCATTATTGAGTTTTATTGAGTTTTGAGAGTTATTGATATAATCTGGATATAAGTCCTTTATCAGATAAGTGATTTGCAAAAATTCTGTCCCATTCTGTAGTTTGTCTTTTCATTCTCTTAATAGTGTCTTTTGAAGAACAGAGTTTTTAATTTTTGATGAGGTCCAATTTATCACTTTAATCTGTTTTAAATGGTACTTCAGGTATCATATTAAGAAAGAAATCTTTGCCTAAATCAAGATCATAAAATTTTTCTCCTAGATATTTTACTGTTTTAGGTTATAAATCTAGGTCACTGATCCAGTTTTAGTTAATTTTTGTGTATTGTGTAAGATATGGATCAAAATTCATTTGTGTTTTTGCATAGGGCTATCCAGTTGTTTCAGCACTATTTGTTGAAACTTTCCAACGAATTGCTTTTGCATTTTTGTAAGAAATCAGTTGTCCATATGTGCATGTTTCTATTTCTGGATTCTATTCTGTTTCATCTATCTACTTGTCTATCTTGATGCCAATACACGGTGCACTCTCTTGATTACTGTAGCTTTATGCTATGCCTTTAAGTCAGCTAGTGTTAATCTTCAAACTTTTTCTCCCTTTTCAAAGTTGTTTTGGTTCTTTGCCATTCCGCGTACATTTTAGAATCAGTTTGCCAATTTCTACAAAAAATACTGCTACGATTTTGGTTGGTGTTACATCGAATCTATTGATCAATTTTGGAAGAACTGACACCTTAACAATATTGAGTTTTCCAACCTATGAATATGGACTATCTCTTGTTCATGTAGGTCTTCTTTAATTTTTCTCAGCTATGTTTTCTAGTTTTCACTGTATAGGTCTTTCACATATTTTGTCAGATTTATCCCTAAAGAATTTCATATTTTTATGCTATTTTAAATGATATTTTTTATTTCAACTTCTGGGTTTTTGTTGCTAGTATATAGAAATACAATTGTTTATTATATATTGCCCTTAACTTTCATGGGATAGGGAGGAGAAAGCACCTACAGTCAACTACTTTAAGGAGTTATTTTTTTTTTTTTAATAAAACAAAGCAGGGAAATGGGGTGATAGTTGAAAGAAGTTCTGGGACATGTACTTTTAAAGATAATCTAGTATGTTCTTTATGCTGAGGGGAATAATCTAGAGATGGAAATTTTGCTGATGTAGAAGAGAGAGGGGAAGATTTTAAGAACAAAAATCATAGAGTAATTGAGAGGGAACGAGATCTCGTGCTGAAGTGGCAGGGTTCTTATTGAGAAGCAAGAACATTTTATCCATTTTGGCATGAGAGAAGGCAGAGCATTGGATATAAATGCACACAGGTTGGCAGATTTGGTGGTGGGAGTGGGTGGAAGTTCTCCGCTTCTGTGTTTTGGGGGGAAGCGGAAGGCAGGTTATCATTGAGCGGGGAAGGGGAGAGGGCTTGCTGCAGGTTTGAGGAGGGAGGAGCAAGTGTAGAATTGTGCACTTGGTGAGCAGGAAATAATTTGACCAGGACCATGGACTTGAATTGCAGGGCAGCACTAAAGGCCCCTTTGAGGTTAATGCTCTTAAGGTAATACCAGTGGGCATGATTTGGGTTTGTCTCCCCTGCATTCCTCTGCTTGGATGCAGGAACAGCATGAAGCATTGTGTTTGTTTGGGCTGGGTGTTGCTAGTAGTACTGCAGGTGAAGAAAAGATGAGACTGTACACATGTGCAATTTCCTCTCTATTCACTAGCAGCAGGGACCTGGGCTTCAGCTGGACAAGCAAACTCATGAGATGCTAAGGGCTTCAAGTGTACTTAGGTGTGAGCAAGAATAAACAGTAGGCACCACAGAATGCAGAGTGACGGCATCAAGGAGGTCTATGACTTCTAAGGCAGAGTGCTTGATTTCCCAGCCATTCTGCATGTGGGATGTACATAGTCAACAAGACGTCAGCTCAAGGAAGCCACGAGCTCAGAGTTTCTTTAGCTTTTTTGCCTAGCAGATCATGTAGCTCCCTCAGGAGCAAGTGCTCAACTCACAGCCCATATATGCTAGGTCTGGTACCTTGTTCTCAGCTAGATTCTCATCTATCTATCTAGTGTATGTAGACTCCTAACAATTATTTGTGTTAAAGTTGCAAGAGAGGGCTCAACTACCAGTCAAATTCTCAGGTGTCCTTGGGGCTAGAAGAAGGTTCACAGAATGAGTATAATTATAAGCCATGAAATTAAACGTGTTAAGGAGGGAAATAAGATCAAGGATAGTAAAGGTCAGTAGTTTGGGACTCCAATGGGGTAAAAAAAAAGATGGAATTGGGGTAAATTCTATATATATGGAAGCATGATAGGAGAATGGGATGCTTGGAATTGAGATTATGGAGGTGGTACAGTTGGTAGGATCTAGATGTGACTTCCGGAGTGAGTGGCTAAGATAGGGTGGGGTCAAGAACGCTGGGGACAAGAAGGTCAAGGGCTAAGGTATTGGAAGGGTCATCTATTGGGTATTAAACAATATAGATGAAAATAGATTAAAATGCTGAGTTTTTGACTACACAGGTTTGGGCGTTGCTTCTAGAAACCACCCCAAAGACTTCTAGTACTATGGATATTTAATAAAATCTATAATTTCATTTTGTTGCATTTATTCTAATCCAATCTTTAAGCGTGATTTTCGAGTTTTAGGCTACATTCTCATCTTGTCTCCAGATAGACTTTCCTCTTCACTATCAAAGAGGCCAATCTTTATTGCTCCTATCATTGCACTCTCTTTTGCCATCAACATCCCTTCTTTTGATAAATTCCACCATCTCTGGCTCCCTTAGTGTTCATACCAACAGCATCTGTAAATTTGAATGTATTCACTAATGCTATGTGTGAAACAAGACAAGGACTTTGCAATGTTTTACTGCCATTCTTATTATCTCTGTTTGTAATTAGGGCCCTACATTAGGGCCCTAAATGCCCAAGTAAAACACAACTTCTTAGGTATTTCTCCACCATTGTGGCCACCCATTATTTAATGTTGTTGTATAATTTATAAATCTTCTTTCTCATTAAAAACGCAGTGTTTCAAAAAATCAACACTACTGTTTAAACTCCAAATTTTATACACTATGTTCTGTAGAGGTAAAGAAGAAAGAAAGTAGAAGAACGAAATTACCTTTTATAAGAATCTACTGTTATTCTGCACACTGTGATAGGTATTCATGAACATTTTCTGTTTTAACACTGAAATCAACCATCAGGTCAGCTAAAGTTAGCCTGTCCTTTGAGATTTAGTTAAAATTAACTCAAGCATCTTTTATTGTGCATCGTGCATGGATTTGCAAACATCTGTGAATTCTCAAGGGTTGTTGTAATAGACTATTTTTTGCCCTTCTTTCTGCACAGCATTTATTCTCCCTTTCCTAAAAGCCCCTGATTGCTGCTTGTGGATTCCTGGGTTTCCAGGGGTCTTGATTCTGCCTCCAGCTCTTGCAGTAGATCACACCACTGAAGCTAAACCACCCAGCATATTCTATCACTTTGACTACAAAGGTTGAGGGCTAGGTTTGTGACCTAATCTGGTCTAATCAAAGAGAATCTCTGGACTTTTTTTGGATATTTGAAACAAAATGTCCTCTCCTGTTCTGGAGGTGGTATGGCATAAAGTCTGGAGCTGCTGCAGTCATTTCCTACCATGAGTGGAGCCAAAACCAATGCTCAGATTTAAACAGAGCCAAGGGACTGATGGAGAGGTATAGCTAGGGCTCTACCGACATTATAAACCTCTAGATCAAGCCAGACCTGAAGCCTACAAACCTCTATACTTTTTAGTTTTGTGAGCCAAAAAATTCTCTTTGTTGTCCAAGAAAGTCTGAGTTTTTTTTTACATTTCTTTCATGATAACAGATACTACTTTACATTCTGTGTCACTTCCTCAGGCTCTGCTGAATATTCAAACTCATTACATCTCACTTTCCATAGCTCTTCTCTCTGCTTGTTGCTATTGACTCAGATGTGGAATTCAGTCCTTCTTTTCCCTGAAAAAATGCCTCTCATACAAGAATTTCTGTGTGTAGCAGATTTCACTGAAAGTTTAGAAATCAAAGCATATGTACAATGCAGGAAAAAAGAAATAACAACATATTTATATAACATTGAATATTAGCTATTCCCATTTTTAGCTTTCACTACTATCATAGGATACGGTGGGCAATTTCTCACCCACACCCACGCTCCCAGGCTCCAGCTGCCTGGTCTCCTTTCTCCCCCTTCTTCCTCTCTGCTCTCCCTATCTATAACTTTATTTTATTTAGCTGTATTTTTGTTATTTTTTCTTCTGCCACCTTGCCTTGGGACCTTCCTGGCTAAGCAGTATATCAGATATTTTCCTGAAGAAATAAAAGTCCCTCCCCAAGAGGATAATCTTGAATGGTATGTCTAGATAATTATGAAATTATACACATTCTGTTCTGTTTCATGAATGTCATTTTTTGGGGGGTCCAGTGCCTTAACTATAGCTTTACAGTCAAATGAATTTTTATGAATTATAAATTTC
Source organism: Varecia variegata (assembly GCA_028533085.1). Taxonomy (NCBI): domain Eukaryota; kingdom Metazoa; phylum Chordata; class Mammalia; order Primates; family Lemuridae; genus Varecia; species Varecia variegata. Next base: position 108,256,305 of record CM052437.1, on the reverse strand, counting down.
AGTCTTTTACAATCCATATAGATCTGTTTGCTAACATAAGGATTTGGCATTTATGAAGTGTCATAACTAGAAAGTGCATTAAAAGTCCAACACCTTCATTCAGGCCCAATGTTATAAGGGAGTTAGCAGTAAAGACGGGAGTAGAACCAGACAGCCCTTAATCCTTTTGACTCTACTTTGAGGGGTGTGACAGTCACTAGGGACACTTAAATTACTGGGACATAGGTTTGATGCTGATCACAGATGAGTATTCTTTAAAAACCTTTAAAAATTTTTACAAAATGATTTTTTGCAACATTTCCATCCAGGAGGTATTGCATATCAGTTTACTCAGATATAAAAATATTGTTTTGGACATTGATGTCTAACAAACTTTGCATTTATAATATTCAATATAATATTGCCTTCAGTGTCCTCATCTGTAAAATCCAGATGAAAAGTGTCTACCTTCTAGGGCCAGCATGGGTTTAAACATGTTAACATAAGTGAAGTCTTAGGATAGTGTGTGGCAAATGGTAAATACTCTATGATGTCTACAATTCCCAAACTTTTTGGTCTTAGGGCTTCTTTGCACTACTATAAAATTACTTAGGAATCCCAAAAGCTTTTGATTTTTTGCGTTTTATCAGTATTTACTAGATTAGAAATTAAAACCAAGAAATTAAAAATTATTTATTTACTAATTTATTTAAAATAATGATATAACATAAATATTTTATGAAAAATAACTTTATTTTCCCCAAAACAAAATAATCAGTGAGAAGAGTGGCATTATTTAACATTTTTGCAAATCTTGTAAGTTTCAGCTTACTAGAAAGACACTCGGAGTCTCATACCTGCTTCTGCATTCAATCTGCTATAAAATCACTCTTCATGCAACCTTAGGAAAACTCCACTGTATGTTCTTCAGAAAATGAGAGTGAAAAAGGAAAATCTCATTTTAGTATTATTTTGAAAAAGTTTTGTCCTCATAGATCCTCTGAAAGGGCCCCAGGAACCCTCAGGGGTCCTCAAACTATACCTTGGGAACCACTGCTATGTTTTCTATTATTATTATTGTTGTTATTGTTTTTAATGATGATGATGATGGTTACTGAGAGAGCCAGAATAGCAACGGGGTTTCCAAAGTAAGAGCTGTGAGTTTTGAAGTTCTCTTGAAGAATCTGGATCATCAAAATGTATAATCATAACCAAAGTATTTCATGAAAAGGGCAAATGGAAATTAAGGGACAACTGGCTCCCTGTGCTGGCTTTTTCTTTTTCTGTTTTTATCCTGGATAAAACAGTCTTTCTAGAGTTACCTGGTAGAAAGGATGACAAAGTCGGAGGTCTGATAATGCATTAGTATATTCACAGGGCTTTCCTGCTCAGAGTCAACAGGCTCTTGAACTTTTCAGTTGTTCATTTTAAAGACAATATCTTGTCACCGTTTCTCAGGGGAAAACCAGTGCTTTCAAATTACGTTGTGAAAGAAAACTGTAAATCATAGGTCATCACGACCAATGGTGCCTTGGCTCAGCGCTGTCAAGCCACTCTCAATTCTGTAGTCCCTGGGTCTTGGTGTGCCAGGGTTTCCCTCCTACCTCCTTTCTCTTTTAAAAATAATCATTCTGCTTTGAGTACTTTTCCTGTCCTTAACTTTCCTAGAAATATGAAAATAACAATAACAAAATATCCCAAGGTACAGATTAGTTTTACTAGTCAATGTCCTGTGGCAGTAAAAGCCATCTGATGATGGCTAAGGAAATGATGATAGTTGAAAAGACCATTCCAGAGAAGTGCTCTATACAACTTGAAAGTATAGGCAAAAATGCAGTGTTAGGAGGGTGAAAATAGAGAAAGCAATAGATCATTCCAGGGGCTGACGGTACCAAATGAGATTCTGGGAAAACTCACCTTGAGAAAGAGGGCAGAAGTGAAAGAAAGTCAACTAAAGACTTTAGAAAGGAAAATCAACACAGAGTCTTGGTTGCGTATACCTCCTTCCGCTATGTTGTGTCTTGTCCACCTGGTTGTCATCTAGTTCCCACACCAGCCTCGAAGATCGTGTGAGGCCAGAGAGCTACACGGTGAGCTGTACTGTAGAGAGTGCTCTGCCATGGTGCATAATCTAGTAAGAAGGCTGAAGTTCAGTGCATGGGGGTGTGGAGGGGGGGATACGGAATGAAAACAAAACAACCAGTTGGAGGAATGGTAAGATTAATCTTTTAGAGACCAGGAAAGGTAAGTATGAAAAAGCAAGGAGTAGCAGAGAAATGAAAAAATAGAGTAAAAGTGTAAGCAAAGGAAGGAACAAACAACTACAACAGAGAAAAAGATCAGGTCTCAACAGAGAGAAGGCAGGTCACAGAGAACTGAAGTAAACATGCATGTTATGATAGAGAAAAATACTATGTCTAGTAGGAGTGGAATCTTCTTAGGGACTGAAGCATCTATCCACTTTTTTCTGCTTTTGGTCTTTGGATTAAAGTAGCCTCTAGCTATGTTACGTCTTTTTACTCCTAAACATTGCAAAGTCTTCATTGTGTACAAACAGAGATGATCAACATCTCCACTTTATTTTGGTTTCCAGTGCTGCATTTATCTATGTCCTTTGCGGTTTAAGAAATCAAGGACATTCCTATCCTGAAAAGCTAGAGACTGGGGTTTTGGGAAATGGTGAGGCCTCTTCTGGTCTGATTTATGGTGACTTTGTTGCTGTCATGGCTGTCTCATATACAAGATGATCTGGGTTGGGAAAAGGGCATGTCTAGCTGCTTCGTGATCAAGGAGGGGCCCTTAGAGAGTCAGAAAACACATGATTTTATGGAAATGTGATGGAGAGATGAGAAAGCAGAAGAGGTGATGGTGATGGTGAATATTCACTTAAGGAATCTCCTCTCCTAAATGCTATTATGGGAATGGGAGTGAACATTGGTTGACATGTTCCCTGTTCTCTTGCATTTGTTTTCCATTGCTCAAACCTTAAAAGCGTCTGCCGCCCACACTGATGGGGGAACAGATGGTTTTGCTCATGCTGTTCCCCTTGCCCTGAACAGAAGCTGTCTTCTGTTTATCTCACAACCCAATCCTTCCACCATCTGCATGAGTCCTCTTCAATTCCCCAGCAGAATTCATCTTTCCTACCTCTCTATAGTCCTCCCATATGGGACAATAACTCACATTTGCTGGGTATATATACAGAATACAGTTCAATAAGCTTTCACAAAACATTGTTTTCCCAAATCCTTACAGTATCCTTGAGGGATTATTCTCTCCTGTATAAGACGTGAAACTCATAACTCAGAGAAGTCATCGCTTTCCCAAAGCCACACTCAGTCAGAGGGCAGGGATGGAGCATACCCTGACCCAAGCTTGTACATTACAGTGCCTAAAAATGCAAGCATCTTCCACCAGCTAGGATCAAACAATTCCCCAGATAAATCTTTTAAGCATTTGGTTTATTTTTTTATTACGTTTTCAAAGCAATCTGTGCTATTTTGCTGTATCCCTAGCACTTAATACAGTTACTTGGCACATAGTTCAGGCTCCATAAACATTTGTTGAAGGAGCTGGTGTTTCATAAATGGCAGCCATTTTTCTGAATGTTATGTGATTCTCCAGTTTAATACGAAAAGTTTCATCTTTGGATTCAGAGCAGGTTCAAATCATGTCCCGGTTAATTTTGAGCAGTTATCATTCTTTTGGAACCTCATCTGTAAAATGGGAATAATCATAGCTACTTCACTAATTAACTAATTTAATTAACTCACGTAATGTGAAATGTCTAACACACTGCCTGGCTCAGGCCCCCATTGATGCTGGCTAGTAATAATTATTAATTAACATAGGCCAGATGGTCATGTAAACAACCAGAGCGTAAGCCAACACTCTTGTCCCTATGCCAATCTGAACCGCCATAATTTGGGGGACAGCTTCAAAAGGGGGTCTTCCTAGGCGCCCCCACTTCCCCAGCCACATTGGGAGGCTCCTAGGAAGCTTAGATCCCAGGGGGAAGTTGAGCCTCCAGTGGGGTGGCGGCGGGTGGAAAACCCAGGCTGTGCCGCTGACGGTGCCGGGCGGCGAGCTCCACTCCCCGAGCCCGAGTTGGTGCAGGCGGCGGAGCTGGGCTCGCGGGCGCCCGGGGGGCGGCGCCGCTGGGGCGCGCTCCTGCCTTGGCCGCGGGTCCCCAAGAATCAGAAACGTGGGGGCGGCTGCTCAGCTCGCCTGAGGCAGGGGAGCCCAGCTCGTCCCTCCTCCGCAACTTCCCAATGGTCGCATCACACTGCGTGTCTGTCTAGTGTCTGCCGGAGCAGGGTCCCAGGAAGGCGACGCCGCAGCGGTCGCGCCCCACCTGCCCTCTGCGAGCCCGCAGGTTTTCGGCAAGTTTGCCTCGCAGGTTCCCACGGCGGCCCGAGCCCCTGAGTTCCTGGCTTGGCTGCCCCTGTCTCCCCTTCCCTGGCCAGAGGAGGTGATCTACGCGCGAGGTCCTGATCTGGGGTGACTGCAGAGACACCCGGGATCTGTCTGTACCTCCACGGGCATGGACGGATTGGGCTTCAGCGCAGACGGTGCATTTTAATGATGCTTAGGACATTTCCAGTCCTCAGTTCCCAGGAGGCTTCCCAGTTTGTGCACAGTTTCTTTTTGTTTGGGGATGCTGATTTAAGAGCATGTGTGTGTCTATATTATGGGGCAATTATTAATGAGAAATCTATGGGATTTCAGTCCTTCATTCTTTCCTCTTAAAGTTTTCTTTAAAAATGTTGACAATTGTACTTTTCTTCCTGAAGTTCTTTCTAATTAATTTTCAAGCGATGAGATTACACAATACCCTAATATACTTAATAGTATATGTTCTGTATTAAGTATTTCTCATAACTCCCCTACTTCTCAAGCTTAATACCAGGTGTGAGCTTTGAAAAAAATAGCTCCATTTTAATAACACAAAGTTTTCTTGTAAAATGCTTTTGGAAAAGTTAGGAAGAGTACACTGACTAATGGATTTCAGCTTAAAAAGTGGACAAATGCAAAAGTTAATAACTCCACAAAGCCACCAAATGAATGGATACTATTTATGGTTTTGGGTTTTCAGGGAGCAATTTTTCAATATCTGTAGGATTGTCTTGAAAGTCAGGTTCTGACCTTAATCTTGAAAAGGTTAAAAAGCTACTAGGTTATATTTATGTCACCCTTTACAATAACTGACCTGCAAAACATCTAGAGTGTGTAGAATCAAATACTTTAAATTAAATGGAAAAAAAGGTAAAATATTTGTCATCCTCTTACATCAGTTTAGATGAGATGCAGGTAAATCACTCCCTAACCTTTTAGAAGATGAAAAGTTTAGTAACTACAATTTACACACTTTGAATATTTTATATTTGAGTGGTCATCACAGTTTACGCAATGATTGTATATATTCATTTCCAATCAACATCATAGTATGTGTGTTATGTGATGGTTAACATTTCAAGCTTTTCTGTAAAGGTGACTATATAAAACTGCAGAGATTACTGCATATTGTCAAAAGGTCATTTAAAGATTTTGAAAATAAAATTATTAAAGACAGCTTAAGAGAAGTAGGGTAATGAATTATAATTTTAAAAATTTATATGGTGATGCAAAAATCATAGTCTCAATCATCACTCACATCAAATAGTTCATTTTTTTTTTTTGGTTTTGTTATAAACATAGGTTTCTAGAGAATTAAAATAATCCTCATAGGTTTGTTAAACCTTTAGCAGAAAATTACAGCCAATGTTTTGTCTTTGGTGAATAGCTGTTTGTCTCACTTTACTTACTAGGTATTGGATATTTGTCAATGTCATTTCATATCTACAGAAAATTCTTACGCTCTGTGGAGGTAGTGAATGTGTGTGTGCGTGTCTGCCGGAGGTCACATGACGGTTTCATCCTATTTGGTGGAGCAGCTTGACTTTTTTTCCCCTTGCTTTTGGTGATGGTTGTGAGTGCAGAAGTTGATTGACAGATGCATGCCAGAAACCCCCATTCTCCTTTTCAAAGACAACATATGATGGATTGCGATCTCTCAGCGCAGCAGGACACGGGGACCATGCAAGCTGTAATTGGTCAGGTATGGAGTCAGCCATTTCTCAACTCCCCTTTTTTCCACAAGGGTCTCACCATATGATTCACATAATTCATATTTACAGTACCATCTTTCTATCTGTATCTTCAGCTACCTGCCAGCGTAGTGCTGAAAGTGCGAAAGGCAAAAAGGCACCCGTTAAATCTGGCCAGGAAACCTCAGCTTAAAACTTCAATATGATGCTTTTAAACAAAAACTAAAACAACAACAAAAACATCGAAGAACAAATCTAATTTATAAATTGATCTGACTGTTTAAAAAATCTATTTTAGGAATTTATTTTCTGTTTGGATTGTGATCTCTGAAAGAAATAAAGTGTGGGAAGAGAATAAAGTGTTATGTTTCCTAGGTAGTAGTTAAGATTTTTCTAATGCTGTTCTAGTATTTTTATGTTGACTGTATTCTTTTCTCTCCCTTTCTCCATATGGGAAATATAAATAAATAAATACATGTGCCTTGACTTCTAACCCAGATAATGTGTGATTGAGCCTGGTAAATGTAGTAGTAGTCTTGGCTGCTGCAGAGGGGGCAGGCTGCAAATTAAACACTGCCACAATCTGAAAGGTCCAGGTGGTCTGCTCGCGCTTCCTAATGCAATCCAGCACAACAGCTTTAATAAACAGCTCTATTTAGTTCCTCCTCCCTGTATCCAAGGAGGTGAGCTGGTCTGGGGCTGCTGTGATGAAATGCCAGAAGAATATCTCTCAGAGGCCTCACAAGCTGATTTTTAGAGCTTTCCTGTTCTGTCGTCTTTGTCTTCCAAATGGGTCAGTGAGTCTTGCTCTTTCTGTTTGGTGCTTTCTGTTTGTGTGGCAATGTTTGTGTTGTAAGCTAAATTAGCAGACAGAAAGGTTCATTGTATTTTCATTTGCCTTCAAATAACTAAAGTGGTGAAAGGAATGATAGTTCCCTGCTGCAGAGGGAGGGTGATTTTTCTGACTCTGATGGGGGTGGGGTGAGGAAAAAGGGAATATATATAGTTTCTTTTTTTTTTTTTTGTAATGTATTTTTGACTGAATTTTTCTAAGTTATGTATGTTTACTTATGAATTGTTAACTCATAAATCAGAATATGGTTACGAATATTTATAAACTCCTGAAAGTTTTTTTTTTTTTTTGCACACTTTCCAATCTAGACAAGCTGGCAAGGTGATGACATAAAATTTGTTTGCTGTATGTTAATAACATGTTGGAAAATATACCATCTTACTCTGTTTTCAACAAAATTATAGCAGAGCACTTCAGGGTTCTGAAAGCACATAGTTTATTAATACCAGCGTGCTTCATAATGTATTTTTAGATGGAAAATGTCAAATACATAATACCATGTTTCCACAGGCTCACACTATTTTAAAAGAAGTAGATATTGGCTTCGACAGAAAAATATTTTTTAAAACTTTCAGGTTGGTTTTTGTTCTACAGACATATATAAAGTGAAGTCTCTGGGCATATATTTGTCAGTAGAAAATATACAAACTAATTTTATATACTGTTAATACCTGTTTCAGTATAAATATTCACTGATGAGCAAATATATCAAATGTAGCTAAAATAATTGTGGTGTGGGGAATTAGATAAATATCTGTTAAAATAGATGACCTTTTCTTATGTAAATAAATCTTGAGTTCCTCATAACTGTCTTATCCTGTCAAATAAAACTTTTCTTAGGTTGCATGTTCTCTTCCATATGGCATAGTTATGGTACTTAATACTGTGCAAAATTATTGTGTTTCAGTCGCAAGTAAGAAATAGGATTTCTTTTGTATGTATTTCTGGTGAAAAATCAGGAGAGACAGTTTTAGTTTTATTAAATATTATTTATTGTAAATCAATTGTAAAGATATATACTTTTAAAACGTTCAGGTATATACTTTTAAAAAGCAATTAGTATATATTTCACAGAGACCAGGCTTAACTTCTAATTTGTCAGGATTTAAAATTAGTTGTTATTATTACATAGCTCTGTATTTTGTGTGTAGTTGTAAGTAAGGTTTAAAGGTTCCATATATCCAGGAACTGTACATGTTAATGACTTATTATGAATACTTTGTAAATAGTTGAATCAAAGTAGTCACGTGTTTTCTGAAGATGTTATTTCTCATAAATTATTTGTTAAAAAACTCAAAATGTCAAGTTAGTAAATTGTAAAAGCAGTTCTGAAGATTGTAAAAATTTCTGTGCTAAAAATGTAAAAACCAGAATGCTTATTTTTTATTTGAAATTGAAACAATAAGTATTCAAAAGGAAAGAAAAACAGCATATTGTCCTATATGCATACCATAACAATCAGAAAATCTAAATTGAACCCATATCTATACATATAAAATGAAAGGTGGCATACATATTTGAAATGAACTCATTTTAATTGTTATAGCACAGATAAGCATATTTATGCAAATGATTAGTTCTAACAATAAGGGAAAGAACATGAAAATAATTTTTATTGCTTTGCAGTCACTTATAACCAGAAAGAAATGGTTTATTTTTGAGCTCTTGATTTAAATATCATCTTATACCTACTCAGCAGGTGTGAATAGTCCCATTTTAATAAGGCAAATGTTTGTTTTTTTCTCAATACACATTGGAATAATAATTATTTTTGTTCTTCCATCCTGCCCCTGTTCTGAGTCCTGTTCCTAAATGGCTTTGGGATGGAGGAGTAAGTAACCAGTTTTCAGTGATGTTTTCCATTCAGAATACTGAAAGATTCCCATGAAATATGAGCTTTAGGTTTTTTCATTCACCCCTAGGATCAAATATCCACAGTTGCTTCCACTGGAGGGAAGAGTAGACTTTTCTGCGTTGCTGGCCATGATCCAGCTCAGGGGAGAGGACTGGCTTCAGAGAGTAGATATTGCTCATATATGACTTTCCCTCAGGACTTTCCCTCCTCTAAGCAAGCAATTAAGCAGTCTAGTACTTGGAAGAACAAACTCCCTGCCTAGTGTATCAAGATCAGAAAACTTGGTTCATTCATATAGTTTTTGGAAATCAAACTGGATTTTTGATAACAGTTATCTGTAGCAAGCTTCCTAACCCCTTGCACCACAGGATGGATTGTTGTCCTTCAGATGATTTTCAAATCAATTAAACTAAACACTTGTCAAGCAGGTTCTGAACCATGGGTCTGAGTATCATTTAAAAATGAAGACTTACATTTCCACCTCTCATGGTCATTAAATGTTTACTGCATCTTTTCTTTTTTGTAGACCTGAGCTTGTGAGTGACAGATTAGTTCATCAGTATTGCAGACCTCCTGTTTTTGTTTTTTCTCATCTCATGCAGACAGGTCGCTGTGTCCAATGCTCCTTCTGGCACTGCTGTTCCCAGAGGACCTGGCCAGCCTGCCATCCTGATGTGCAGGCCTGAGGGTCTGGGACGGCTGCACATGTCTATAGACTGACTTTTGCGAGTGTTACAGAACAGCAAATATTATATTAGTTGTTAATGAAAACAACAGATGGAGCAAATTCGATGAAAATAGTTATCAAGCATATCTAAGAGTTTGCTAACAGTGGGAGAGGCACAGCTGCATAAAGTCATCATAGATGTACTTCCAGTTGACTTTGCTAAAGTACTAGCAGAAGAGAGAAGAGAACATGCACCCTGTATTTAGTAGCATTAGAAGTGCAATCAAAAGCTTTTGCAATTTTCCTTACTGGTAAAATGGGTCTTTTTTTTTCAAGGTATATTTAGACAATTTGAAGTGTTGTAAAGTTGTACATTAGAAAACTAACGCAGGTGTCTGAGACAGTATTCAGTATGTGTATACATACGTATTTGGCCTAACAGTATCTCAGTGCATGCTTTCTCCCATGGAGATTATAAAACACAAATATTTCATTGTTATAGCACCAATACAATTAATTTTATATGGAGGTTTGTTTATTCCATCCCTTGTTCCAAAACGTATTTAATGTACTTTAAGAATAATTTGCTTACCTAGAACATACTCAAGCTAATGTGAAATGGAGGTTGTCTAGGGAGAGGGGACGCTGGCAGTGTGTAAAAATCATGCTCACTGATCATTCTCAGTCCAATTAGACTGATTTTTATGCTCTTTATATAAAAATTAAACTTTGGGGCTAACCTAACCCTGTTTTACACATGCCAAGCATAACTCCCACATACTCTAAAAAAAGTCATTTTTTGTGGGTGTGAATACCTATTTTTTTTTTTGAAACAGACAAATTGCTTCAACAAATTTATATACTTTGGGGGTGTCAAATTATTACTGCTTGAATTTTATTGAGAAGGCCTTCCCCCCACCAAGAAATTATAGGTGAATAGTGTACTAGCCAAATACAAATTAAGGATTATTCTTTCTAAATACAAAATGGTGCTGATATTCTTTTGGTAAGTGCCACACTTACCGAAGTTGAATTTTTGCCATGTATTTCTTATTAACCTTAAACACTTCACTTGATATAATACTTCATTCAGACTTAGAGGAAAATCTAATGTTAGCATTTTATATTTTATCAGATATACTCAATTTTTATTACCTTTAGAATTTTTTAAATTAGAGCAGCCATTTAAATGGTAAAGCAGATTTTGTCCATGAAAGTAAAATTTATCAATATAGTAATGATACTAAACAATAATGTTAATAATAATGCTAAACAACCATTACATGAAATTGGATCTTGAAACTAAATTTTCTTTTCTATTTCTAAGGCCAATTAATGAAACTCTCTATGTATCTTATTCAAGTATCATTTTCAATGCTTAAGAATTTAAAGCTTTTTGATTCCTATCTCAAACATATGCAGAGAGGTTTCTGTAACTTTTAAAATACAAATGCTTGCGAAATCAAGTTTGTGTGTATTAAGTTTCCTATGTGTAAAATCTATAGTACTCATTCCAGAGGTCAGTGAAAGAAGGTGTTTCTTCACTGACCTTTTCTTTGCTATGTAAACTGCACGTTACTGAATAGTTTAAAAACAGGCTAAAGTATTTTTCTCTTTTCATCTTTATTGTTGACTAAACTTAGAATTTAATTAACATGTCTAAAGATATTGAAAACTCGACTTTTCAACTGCGCTGTGGTATTGTATAAGCTGTTGCTTTTTTCTAACAGTTGATCGAGTAGAAAATATAGTTATGAAATAAACTGCAAATATAAAAGGTTCAGATTTAAAGAAACAATATGCAAAAAGATAAATATTGACCATAATTTGAACACTAAAAGAAATCCAAATTACATAACTTTTAAATTAATTTGTATTTTGTGGCCAAACCTTTACTTGGGAGATGATAGCTGCTCTAAATATAATCTCACACTTGCATTTACAGTCTTTTTCTCCCTCCTTCCTCCTTCCTTCCTTCCTTTGTTCCTCCCTTCGTTTCTGTTCTTTTTCTTTTTTTTTGTAAGCGAAATGTGTGTCTAATAAAGTAAATTACCAAGTCAAGGCTTGTTCTGTGAGCACATGTAAGTTGCTCTGTTGAGCCATATTTTCTTAAACTGATCCAAAATTGTAATCAAGATTTGTACCAGTTTTGCTTTTTACACATTTCTTCTGAATCTCAATTTGAAGAGGTTATAAGACACTGTCATTTCAGTAAAGATTCATTTTTCTTTCTATTATTTTCTTGTTCTTCCCAATTCTACAATGTAAGCCAATTATGGTAAAATTGCTTAATTTTTATTTGAAATTTTTTTTCCTGGTTTGCACTATGTTTGTGTTATTTTCTTTACCCCATCTACAAATGACCATACTATTGTTATCACAGGGCTGGCACTTCTTATAAATAAAAAAACCATTGGATGTAAGTAACAGCAAAATAATTGAAAACATTTTTGATTATATTAAAGGAAATTCTATAGGTTTTAAAAGACTTTATTTTTCAAGTTGGCTGGTCTTCAGAAAATAGCCTTTTGTTCTATCGCTAGCTTTAAAACCCCCATGATAAGAAGGACTCTTTCTTAAAAACACAGAGATTAGCTATTGATACTTGGTACTGATTCTGACTGCAACCCTATTCCCTTTAGCAGCATTTTTCTAACAGAAGATTTAAAAAAATTAAAGATCAACTGAATATTCTAACTTTTACCTATTTTCAGTTTTTTTTCCCTAGGGGGGTGGATTATTCCCATGGGAAGAGGTACCCATACAATTTCCAGCTCTCTCCTCCTAGGGTCAAAAATGCAAATAAATGTGTTGACACCTTTAATGAAAGGGATCTAGACACTCAAATGCATTGCTCTGACATTTTGCTCTCTTCCTTCACTGTCATTTCTCCATCAGCTTTTCTTCTCTTTCCCCTGCAATCCAGAGTCAGTTTGATGAGTAATAAGTGAAAAGTGAATCTTTGTGGGCTTCCCAGGCAGGGAAGGGCACTGGAAAGAGAGACAACACCTCAAGCAAAACAACGCAAAACGGTAGCAGAAAACTCACCAACGTACTTGCTTCTTTAGTTAGTATTTCTGTTGAGTTACTCTGCAAGTTTACTTCATCCCACCTAGCAATTTAGATCACACAAATAAGCAGGGAAACACTACTTTAGGACAGGAAAAATAGAATTAAAAAACAAAACCAAAAGGAAAGAAAAGGCTTCACAGTGCTTGTATCAGACATTAATTTCAAAATTAAGGGACACTTTAAAAAAAATCTTTGGAGCTTTTTACAAGAGTTTTAACCAGTGCTCTCAGAGCACTGTGAAATAGTACCTTATTACAATAGCTATTTCTGTGGCTTAACAGAATGTTGACTGCATATTTCATAATTTTGATTTTTGATGAATAATTAAAAACTATTTAAAGAACAAAATATCTATCTCTAACACCTAAAAACTTAGGGAAACAAGTATAGTTTAAAAAAGATTAAATATCTGTGAAATTATGTTTTTAGCTTTGCTCAGAAGAACTCAGGCAAACTCCTCTTTAAAGAACAAAGTGTATCATTTACAGAGAGCTTAGTTTTCAGCACAGAATTCATATGCAGGTTTTTTTTAAAAAATGAAATACGTAAATACTTTTTTGTTGAGAGTGAGAGGCAAGTGTTATGCCAACACAGTAGCATGGATACCAGAAGCCCTAGTTCATACTGAAGATATATGGGGGAAAAAAGAATATATTTCTTAAATCTTAGTTCTGTTCCTCCAAAATCGAAGGCCAGTATGAGCAAGAGTGGAGCTGGACACACCGCACTAGACTGTAGCAGGCCAAAATTGCGTCAGACAGAGCCAGTTAATTTTGTAACCCCTAAATCATACTAGGAAACACGGCTCTTTCAACTTTTTCTCCAGAAGATTGGAAGTTGGGACAAATATAAAATGCTGCTTATTGTGCACGAATAAAGCCAAGAACATCAAACTCATTTCACTTACTGTCAGTCCTGATGATTCATCATTATGATCAGGGCAAACTGTGGTCTTTGGACTGAAACAATTTTATCCTTTTTTTTTATTTTTTGTTAAAAACCAGAATGTTCCAGCTTGGATCTTATATCCTTAGGGTTACAATATTGAATTCGGAATTGGGAAACTTAATCTTGCAGCCAGATTTGACAAGATGCTGGTTGAATTGTAGGCAGAAGTGATGATTGCAGGATGAAATGCCCCAGGTTAGAATTTGGGAAAAATAAGAGATTTTGTGGAAATTTGGCTGTGATATAAGAACCCCAAGTTTGAAAATTTCTCTCTTCATATTGGCAGATGGTGTTCAAGGGTCTTAAAAGTAGATCTTTGCTGTATTCATTTTCTCTGTTTCAAATCTTTTTTTAACAGAGTAAGTTTTTACACATTTTGAGGTGTATTTCTTGGTGTATTTCTAATGTTGCTAATATAAAAGGTGTTTGTAGTAATATTCAAAAGGTTTCTGGGAACAAAGAATAACATTATGGCTCAAATCCAAAATGATCATACTTTATTCCTTGGTAAAATGTTAATACTAAATTCAAGAACTAAAGTTGTGGTTTCTTTTTTGAAATTTTTTTTCCATTTGCAAACAAACCTATGTCTAGATTTCCAGAGACTAAAGAATTTAGAGTAAGAATGAAAATGAGGCAATCTAGCAACCTAATTAGTTAACACACACACACACACACACACACACATACACACAATCACACATTTAAACATTTTAGGAATACTTGATTAAACTCGAATAATCTAAAAATATTTGAAGTTTATGTTTTCAGTTTTCTAATAATCCATGAAAAAATTATGGCAGATGTTTACTTAAAATACTCCTATCACCTAAGCTGTTCAAGAAAATGGAAAAATACTTTGTAACTTTTAAGCGTCGAATTTATTGTAAGAATTAGAGTACATAGCTGATCATTATACTGCAAGGGATGGTTATTTCTTTCCAAAAACCGGAACTGTTTGGTTTGCAATGTACTTCTATTTCATAGCTACTTCCTACAAGTGCTGAAACGTATCAGCTAGAATTGTTTCCTCCCTTTCTACCATTACTCATCAAACAGAATTGAAGCAGCTAGTTCAGGCAGGGAGTGGAGCATCTGAGGAAAACCTACAGAATATGAACACAATTCTTATATGCATATTATTGAGGCGAGTTACAGGATAGAATCCTATGAGGTTTTTTTTGAATTATTTTGTTTAAAAATATTCTAAGAATAATGCATGCTTATGGCAAACAATTTCAATAGCACGGAAGAGTATAAAATGGAAAGGAAAATACCCCATCATGCCACTCCCCACAAATAACCATTGTTAACAATTTGTTATATATCTTTCCAGAAATCTTCTATGTATGTATAAGCATAGAAAATCTTTATACATCCCAAGTAGATCTATATTATACATAGAGCTCTGCAACTTAGTTTTACATATAAAAACATCTTGAACATCTTTTCTTGTTACTATGAATAGATCTGCATTCTTTTCTGTAGTATTCCCTTTTATAGATGTATAATGATTTATTTAACCAATTCTCCCTTCATCTAGCTTTTTAAAATAAGTTAGTCTCTCAATTAGTCTAATATATAGAGATGCTTCATTTCTCTTAGCATAGAAGATTCTACATTCTTCCAAATGGGGTTTGCTTGACCAAAAGAACTCATAGTGTCTCCTGAGAGAAGGTTAAGTGTAATGTTAAAAGTGAAAGGTAGGCTTATGCCACAAGAAGAGATATTTATCATTTATGTATTGAACACTCAAATCAATTAAAATGGCAGCATAAAGATCACAATATTGCATTTAGTAACAAAGGAAGAAGGAATGAGAATGACATAGGAGCCAATAGTTAGTCAGACACATTATGAGTTTAAAACCTCTATGTTAGTTCCAAGCTACCAAAGTAAACTAAACAAAATGCGTAAGTTATTTTCTTTCATGGGCCTCCATGCTATTTATTAAGATAATTGACATAGATGTATGTTTCCCATGCATGATTCAGTTAGTATACCTAGATTAGTGAAAAAGAGACCAGAAGAAATTCATGGTAATTAATGTCAGTTAAATTTCTGTTTTCTATATTTCATATTGTCAGACTAATCCTTCAACTCTGATTCATAGGTTAAATAATGCAGTCAGGAGAAGGGTTGAATCAAAACTAATGAGACTAGCTCTTGAATTCTACTAATTTGGGGTTTTTGATAAGGTGGACAAAATGTAAACTACTTAAATATTTAAGACAATGTAAGAAGTTATGTTTTATGTTTCTTTTAGGATTTGTTTCTGCTCACTCATCTTAATCACATTACCTGACATATACTAAGAAGAAAGTGAAGGGGGTGGTAATGAAATCTAATATTTGAATAAGAGATGGGAGTGAGAGCTGACTCTGGCATCTTTCCCTGCACGGATTTCCAGAATTGATCCTATGCAATTGCGTTTTCCTTATCTATTCTTCCCTCCAGATGCTAGGACAAGTGTCCCAGATAGGAAATGGTCATGCTTCATCTATAGGTTTAAAAGTTGCCAGCTTCTTCACATGGAAGTCAAAGCAGGCTTTCCAGAATAAATTGAAGAGCATGCCTTTGATACTAATGATCTCACTTGAAACCCACGACTCTAGAAATAGGTACAAATCATTCCCATTTTATAGAAGTGGAAGCTGGCTGTGAGAGGTTCTATGTCCTGTTTGGAGTCATATTGCTAATGAGTGGAAGACATGAGATTTGAAACCAGGTATTCTTTCTAAAGTTTCACTATTTCCCTCCACCTCAGTTCTTAACTCTGGGTGTCTTTTAGAACCACCAAGGACAACCTTTAAAAATACACTGATGTGCATGACCCATCCATAGAAATCCTGATTCAATTTATCTGGATGGAGCCTGGATATTGGCATTTTTAAAAAGCTTTACAGATGATTCTAATATATTTGATCACAGTTCCTCTTAAACTGGATGAATGTTATTTTAAATAATAAAAAATGAGGCTGGGCGCGGTGGCTCACACCTGTAATCCTAGAACTTGGGAGGTCAAGGCGGGCGGATTGTTTGAGCTCAGGCGTTCGAGACCAGCCTGAGCAAGAGTGAGACCCTGTCTCACATAAAACATAACTTCTTACATTGTCTTACATTGTCTATTTCTAAAAATAGAAAGAAATTATCTGGCCAACTAAAAATATATAGAAAAAATTAGCTGGGCATGGTGGCGCATGCCTGTAGTCCCAGCTACTCGGGAGGCTGAGGCAGGAGGATTGCTTGAGCCCAGGAGTTTGAGGTTGCTGTGAGCTAGGAGGACGCCACGGCACTGTAGCCTGGGCAACACAGCAAGACTCTGTCTCAAAAAAAAAATAATAAAATAAAATTAAAAATGAGGCAATGAAAATGAAACAATATACCCCCCTCAATCATAAATCAACAGCAAAAGAGGAATGGAGGGAGGGTAGTCTGGTATTCATTTCATGTGTGTATGTTTGTGTGTGTGAGTGTTTCAGTGGGGATCTTGTCAACTTTGTTGAATATCTGAAATAATGTTTAATAATGTTTTTCATCCAGAAAAGGGCTAAATATTTAGCATCTCAGAAACAACCACATTAATAATAATCTACAAATGAATGAGCACTTACCAGGTGCCAAGCACCTTGCAAGCATAATAATTTAAGCCTCACAACAGATCTGTGAGGTCGGTGCTGCTCTTACCTCCATTTTACTACTAGTTAGGAAGCTGAGGCTAAGCAAGTGGCTTAAGGTCATAGGGACAGTGAGTGGCAAAGCTGGAATTTGACCTAAGGGTGCTGGAGGCCAGGTGTAAATCCTTAATCATACACAAAATCATGGAATCGAAACATGGCCCTAAACAACATTATCTGTGGAAAGTGTCATCTCTGTACAAAGGCAGATTTTATTATAGAAATGTCACTTGTTTGTTCTCCCCCTGCCTTCTTCCCTCCTTTCCTCACTCTCTTTCTCTCTCTCTCTCTTTTTAATTCCTCCTCCTCCTTTTTGACCTCTTCCCCCTAAGAATCGATGATTCATTTATTTCCTATATACAAGAAATTTATTGTTGCCACCAATATTTGTTATAACTGAGCTCCACGTGGTGGCCTGGAAGATGATTCTTTTGTACAATATTAATAGAAAATAATAGACTAGGTGAGTGGGAGAATGGAAGAGCATGTGTGTGCTCGTTGGTAGGCAGCCTTCCATCAAAGACCTGCTCCTCACTAAACAAGGAGTCACTCTGGCCTCAAACAGTCGATTTCCAAATCCTCCACGAGCTATGCCTTCAGACATAGCAGACTTTAAATAGAGTGACCAGTGGGCACTGTTCTGTGTGTAAGAGGAGCAAAATTCCCATACAAAATTCCAGGGAAAGTTTCAAGATAGGTTTATATTTTATAATGCTGATGAAGTCTTCAGTGTATGAGATTAATAGCCTCAGAAACTCTTTTGTCTATCTTTTTATGGATTAACCATTTTAATTATCAATCATCTATCTATTATCAATGTATCTTTTAACTGATTGACATATCTTGCCTGAATTGGAAATTTGCAAAATAAATTTGCTTTCTCTATCCATTCTTCACAAAATCAACTAAATTCCAGCCATATGTATATTGGGCACTTCTGAACTCATTTTTATGAAATAATTATTTTGTATCATTAAGGACTATGGTGATGGGAGGTCAGGGATTCTACCAAAGAAATATATCTTAACTCAAATTTTGGAAAACTTTTTAATAATATTGTGGCATTTCCCCTATTTCAATTCTGTATTTTGGAAATTGAATTAAATAAAAGATATCTTTTATCCTGCTTAAATATTTTCAACTAAATTACTTCCTATGAAATGGCATTTTAAGCATTTGTGGCCTTGGAGGCAGTAGTGGGGCTGAAAAAGAGAAATCACTTCTCTACCTAGTTGTTTGAAATCTTCCAAAACAATAATCATGTTTGCATTTGTGTGTTATGAAAGTGGGACCAAATAGAGTTTGCTCCTAAATATCTCCTTTAATTTTTGCAAAAAATTCCATTACGTCAGACCTCATGGATATATGGTTAGGAAACAATATGAGGATTTGGTGAAATGAATCACTATGACTTCAACAAAGGACTTATTCCTTTGGAACATCAGAAAGCAACGTAATACTTGGTAAAGACAATGTTGTTGGTTTTTTTTTTCTTTTTTTGCCTGGAGCCTGTAATTCACTGCAGTATAATGTATCTTATGTCTTGCATCGCCACCTCTCCACACCTACATCCCTCCTCTCAATGGCCACTCTGAATCAAAGGCAGGAGACACGGTCATTGGTCAGACAGATGAGCTGAGTCTTGATGCCATCTCCTGCAAGAGCCCAGCCGTGTGGGGAATGGGATTGAACCTGTTGAGAGGAAGTAAGCCTGAGGAGTGTGTAGAATCCAAGACAGTAGATGAGGAAATGAGTTAGAGATTTTGTGCACTAAGATTTTGAGGGTTTTCTATTCACACCTCTCTTCCTTCAATATTTAGTGGTGGTTTCTTTATTTCCATCTGGACCAAATCTTCATCAGAAAGAGTTTTAAGGGAAATGTTTAAGGCAGGGGATCATGCTGCCTCCTGGTTATTTGCTTAAAGTCAGCACATTAAATTGACACCACATTACATACAGGGGTTCAAATTAAGTTTATGATCACAAGAATAGAAGAGTATGCCCCTGACTCACTGGCTATGACTTAAGTTTAGAAAAAATTACTATCATACATTAATAAAAAGATAAACAGTTGCCTCATGGACTCATTTTATTCTATCACAGTTTCCAGGAGAAATAAAGAGTACACGTTCTTTAATTCTTGAGTTTGTTTTTATTTCATTACTTATAAAGTTCATTGAAAACTGTAACTTTAGATCTGCAGCCAAATGGGTTTGTTAAAGTCCTGTGCCTCCACGTTGTGATCTTGGGACAATCTACCAGAAGAAAGTTGGGGACTAACAAAGAGATCCATTTCCTCAGGGTTTCTGCCTCCTTCTGGAGTGGGGCAAAGATGGAAAAGAGAAAATTCCTATATGGAAGTAGGGGCCATAGATGTTAGACTCTTGCCATGCACCAATGTAATACACAATTTCTCCTTTCTTCGCCTTCATGTGAGAAGTCTGTTCCCATGAAAACCTGAGGCCAGAGGAATGGAGCTCTTCCCACCACCGTTTATCTGGGCAATTCCTTCCAGTCAATTTTTGCAGGAAGCAGGTGACATTGGTGTCTTGTTGGAGCATTGTCACACTGAGAATCCAAACAAAGGCACTTGAATAAAATAAGGTCCTGAGCTTTTTGCACCTTCAATTAGGCTGGTGCAGAGACCTCACTTTTTCTTTCCCTTCCACTTCTCTCCTTCTCTCTCCCCTTCTCCTCCCTCCCTCCCTTTCTCCCTTCCCTCCTATGAAATTGGCCCACAGTCATGTTAGAATAGGTGGAGAGTTGACAGAGTTGCTAGAGACTATACAGGTGGTTTTTTCTCTTTATACTCAGCCTCTTACGCTCCCTCCCTTATCTCCTACTTTCCCAGACCAACCCTTCAGTCTCTCTAGAGGTGCATTTGGTCTGTAGTGGGAGCTTGATAATTGCTATGGAATGACAGTTTCATTACAACTGTCACTGTCCTAATTTATATCTTGGTAGAAGGCTCTTCTCAAGTGGTTTTGAGGCTTTGAGTTACCTTTGCTCCATTTTGTGCCTTCTCAACATTCCTTGTCTGAGAATTTGTTTTTTTTTTTTTTTTTTTGGTGTGTGTTCTGCTCCTAGTTTCATTTCAGAATGTGTAAATGAGGCTATCCTTGAAAACGGTCATTTTCCGTTTTCATATTGATGTCTGAAAGGAAAAGGGCTTCCTCAGTCATGGTTCCTTATTCAGATCGCATAACGCATTTCATTTAAGCAGCCACCACCGTGGTACCCAGTGGCTGCTTATTTTTAGCATGTCATAATGTTGAATCTTAAAACATGAAGGAGGAACACAGGTCCTATTTAACAGACCTTAAAAGGCAAAGAGGGGTGAAGAGTGAGGACACAGAATTTGTGTTTCAGAAGTTTACATTGACTAGATGTTAAGTTGTATGTAAACAAGACATGATCAAGAAATCACGAAGGATAGCTTATAAATCCGATGCCATCGTCTTCAAGAATGTCATGAAAATATTCTTATATTATATTTGTGTAGTGGTGAAAGCAAACCTGTACTAACACTTTGGCACCTTTAAAACATACTTCTTAAAATATTACTCCAGGTGGAAATGTTTTATTACTAGTCACTTTAGCAATGTTTTGTGCAATACAAGTAATTGAATAATTTTAATTTTTCTACAGTCTGAGAAATGGATTATTCAAATCATGTTTTAAAACTTTTAATACAAAAGGCCTTAGAATAGCATGTTAATTGGCAGCTTCACGTGTACTAACAAATTAACAAAGTTACTGAGTAGTAAAATATGATGATTAAAGAGATTATTTTGGTAGTACTTGGAAAACAATGGCATGAGTTACTATTATACATTATCCTAAGATCTACTGTAGTTGATTCTTGAATAAAATCTTCTCAAAATAATGTCTAAATAAAGTTATGTTAATGAACTATTTTTTTGTTTCTGTGTATAAGGATAAGCAAATGGTAATATCCGAACACTTGAAATTTAATTTCTTCTTGGTTTTCCAGCT
Source organism: Varecia variegata (assembly GCA_028533085.1). Lineage (NCBI taxonomy): Eukaryota > Metazoa > Chordata > Mammalia > Primates > Lemuridae > Varecia > Varecia variegata. Next base: position 108,235,172 of record CM052437.1, on the reverse strand, counting down.
CAATTTTAAACATATATACATATATATTTATTTTAATGAAATAAGTATTGCTATCTTGTATAAGAAATTGAGGAAAAAAGAATATAGGCACAGGTTTTAAAAAAGATTTTAGACTAGATCAGTAAAAAATGAAGGGTCAATTAGTTTTATTTATTTGAATGAGTGTTATGCATCACAGTTATCATTTTCAAGTTTCAAATTAGTATTCTGTAATGTTATAAAAAATGATATCTAACATGAAAAATGTGAAAACGTCAGGGATAATGTCTGAAAGTAAAATCAGGATTTCTCAGGGGTTGCAGGGTTAGATTTAAGATTCCAGAACAACCTAAAGGAGAGTCTGTCTAGCATCTGAACTGAAACTGAGCAACACTGCATTTCAGGATATTACACACACACACACACACACACACACACACACACATCAATGGTTCATATTTGATTTTTTTAAACACTACATGGAAACCTATATATTTTTTCTTCTCTCAAGAGGTCAAAGCTTGTGCAACTTCTAAAGTACTTCAAGTTTGATCCATCAACATAGTGTTCCATGGACCAGGAATGTATCTGGTGTTCTGAAAGCATGTTTCAGGGCATTGGGCCTCTTGGTAGACGAAAGGAGCAACATGTTCTCAGAGGCTTGTGCTCTCTCTCTGGAGGCAAAATTTAGCTCCCATGATTCCTTAGTGCCTTTTACTGCTCTGGGTAATATTCATTTTCTTGTCTCTCCTAGAAGAGATTTTTCTAGGTTTGAACAAACTGTCCACCTAGAATTTGATGTGTCTGAGGCCAATAAAAAGGCAAAACCTTCCATTTTGTTCATAGCAACTCTTCTTTGTTATTCTCAATTTCCCTATATGAATTGAGATTTGGATAAATATCATGTCAACCCTTCCTAAAAGAATGGGAACTCTGAGCTGCAGGAGTGCTGCATGGATGAGGCTGAGTGAAAAGGCACCAACCTGGAAACAGGAGACAGGTGCCGGCTTAGGATGGGGCGGGTGTGGGGAGTCATAATGCCAGGTAGGAGAGATAAAGGTTCCACTCAGGTCCCGGAGGAGGTAAGAAGAGTAGGACGGAGGGGTAGAAAAGGGGATGGGGTTGATTGTGCAGGGCCCAGAGGAGGAAGGGAAGGATAATTCTGCACTGAAGAGCAAGGAAAATCCAGTGCCAGGACAAGAGTGCAAAGTGAGGGTTTGGGCACAGAAGCAAGCTGGCTGCCCGTTTGTTGAACCCAGGGCACGGGACCAGAAGGCTGGCATACATGAGTGCTCTGGACAGTGCCTGTGACAGGGCTGTCAAACAGAGCTTGGGACAGGGCTGAGTCTGGAGGTGCTGGCCAGTGGCCCCTGAATCAAGAAGGATTGTGTGGTCAAAGGCTGCAGCTGGCTCTGTCTTGTTTCCCCCATTTCCCAATTCCCTCTACCACTTCGATCCCCGTCCTGGCTCAGCCCCTCCTCACTTCATGCCTATACTCTGCTCAGACTCCTTCAGTTTCCATTCCCATTCGCACCCCCTGAATCCCCCGGATAAAACCTCACAACCTGCCACTGTGATCTTGTCACTCCCCTGCTCACACCTCCTCTCCTGCTGTGCTCTCACTGTTTCATATGGCAAAT
>CM052437.1:108210659-108233053 GCA_028533085.1 Varecia variegata | reverse complement strand
CTCTACCACTTCGATCCCCGTCCTGGCTCAGCCCCTCCTCACTTCATGCCTATACTCTGCTCAGACTCCTTCAGTTTCCATTCCCATTCGCACCCCCTGAATCCCCCGGATAAAACCTCACAACCTGCCACTGTGATCTTGTCACTCCCCTGCTCACACCTCCTCTCCTGCTGTGCTCTCACTGTTTCATATGGCAAATAGAAACCCTCTGCAACCTGGCACCATCTTACTTTGATAATCCTTGCCTTCTGACAGTCACCTATTGACAGACGGATCTACTCAGAACTTCTTATTGAAAGTTTCAAATGGATTCCCCAGAGGAAATTCCCAGAAAGTAATGAAACAGTAGATATTATATGAAGCAAAGAATGAAGCTCAATGCTCAATTCCAGAGGTTCCTTCTACATAGCGCACTGTGTAGCATTTCGATGCCTTTGTGCCTCTGTTACTTGTGTTTAAAAAGGGATCAAAAGCACTAAGTTGTCTCCCAGAGATTCCCTGGGAATTCATGAACCTCTATGTATTCTGTGTGTATGATTAGAATTATACAAACCAGGACAATTTAATTAGAAATTGACAAGACATTAAACCTCAAGTGATTTTCCCCCCCATGCTCAAAATGTTAAAATATTGTTAAAGAAGCTGAATTTGGCCTCCGAAACTTGTCTCTTTCATCGGCCTACCCTCTGGCTTTGTTTCTCCTGCATGTTCAAGGCTGCCTTGCTACGTAGTTAAGAGTGAGGGCCGGAATATCAGGATGCAAGCTTTTAAATACCAGGCCCATCACCCTTTACAGCTTTTATACCTTTCGTAACTTATTTAGCTTCTCTGTGCCTCAGTTTCTTGAACAGTGTAGTGGGAGTGATAAAAATGGCTACCTTAGAGGGTTGCAGTGAGAATGAAATAAGGTCATTCATCTAAAGAAAGAAGCACAGTGCATACATGAGCTAGTTATGTTATTGTCACCCATTCACTTCTGGTATCTTCCCTCCCATTCTTGCTCCCTCTCTACTTAAACTTTCCTTCTAGAAGAAATGGAAGTGCTCCGCATTTGGCTTTGTATGGGATGTTGCCGACCATGCTACTTGAAGCTCCTTAGTGGCTTGGCTTCCTTGACCTTAACGTTCTACTTCTAGCTTTCTTACCTCTATGTGTGTGTGTGTGTGTGTGTGTGTGTGTGTGTATTTTTTTTTTTTTTTTTGAGACAAAGTCTCACTCTATTGCCCAGGCTAGAGTGCAGTGGCATCATCATAGCTCACTGCAACCTCAAACTTCTGGGCTCAAGTGATCCTTTTGCCTCAGCCTCCCAAGTAGCTGGGACTACAGGCATGTGCCACCAAGCCTGGCTAATTTTTTCTTATTTTTAGTAGAGATGGGGTCTTGCTCCTGCTCAGGCTAGTCTCAAACTCCGGCGCTCAAGCGATCTAGTTTTCTTACCCCTCTTCTATCCATTTAACTTGCTGCTGCTTCTTTTTCCTCTCCAGAAGCTAGTCGTTCCCCAAGGTTCGATCCCAGGTTCTCTTCTATACTCCCAGCAACTTCAGTAACTTCAGCATTTCTCTACGTATCTATTTTTAAATCCACTTCCAGCCTTGACCACTTGACCACCTGGGAAAGCCAGGTAAGATACATGGTTTTCCCTGTACAAGCATCATGTTGGACCCTGAAGGCATCTTTCCTACAAACCCATTCCAACTAAAATAATAATAGCACTTACTTTGTGCCAGAAAGTATCTGCATGTCTGTCTCAACATGAAGAAGTGGCAGAGTTGGGATTCAAATTCAGGCAGTCCGACCCTCTGTTTATACCTCTTGACTTGCTGATGTCTGCAAAGGGTGTCACAGCCTTCCATTCACCTATGTGGGGAACCTCAGTCATCTTGACTCCCCCCACATTTAATGAATGCACAGAGCTCGTGGAATCTACCTGGGTTGAAAGTCTCTCTGTCCAGTCTTGCTACCACCCTTCTTTTTAGACTTCTGTTCCTCTTGCCTGGCCTATTGAAGTAACTCCCTTCTAGTCTTCCTATTCCTATGTTTTATGTACATCAGTGATCTTCAAACATTTCTATTTTCAAACAAATTTAACACACAAAGTCCCAAATGCAGAGCAGACAAAAGCAGTGGGGCTCTGACCTCTGACTAAAGTTGGAGGAGGAGCCCAGATTCCCACCTGCTCTGTGTTGGCTTTGTCCACTGTTGAACCAGATGCTGGAAACTTCCCTTAACACACAGCTTTGAGTGGATTCTTCCCTGTTCTGAAACATTCAGTGGTGCACAGACATGGTGATGAGGTCATGCAAAGACCCAACCTCTCTTCCCCAGGTTTATGTTCCTTCATTCCTCCCATTCAAACTCTAAACTCTAGTCTAGGTGAACTAGATTAGTCACTTTTCTCAAACATCTACAGTTTGTCTCCTCCCTACCTCTGAATTTCCATCATAACTTCTGTTTACTTAAATTTTGTCCATTCAGCTCCAGCAATCTTCTACCTGCCTGCCTGAATGAGTCTGGCCTCACCTGAATTCTCAGAGCATGTTGTGCCTCTTTTTGGCATCCACATTCTGCTTTGAATTAGGGTCATTATAAATCTGTGTTCTATTTCCCCTTGATGACGATGTCTAGGGGGTTATTCTCTATATACCTTTTTGGTGCCATATGTCCTTTATGTTTAACCTAAGACTGGTTAAGCACATGGTCTTGGACCTAGGCTCACTGAACACAAATGTGTTTCAGATAGTGAAAATAATTAATTTGTTCAACAAATATTTATTGAGTATTTGTTAAGCAAATTTCTAGGTCCTGGAGATACAAAGTCCCAGCTTGTGTTATGGAACTGACAGCAGGTGTGGATATATGTAAGCAGATATGGTGAGGTGCTCCTTCTCTGAAGAAGTATGGATTTCATAGAGTTGCAGAATTTCTATAGGAAAGAGATCAAATCCAACTGATCTAAGACCCTTGTTTTAACTCCAAGAGGTTAACTGATTTGACCTAGGTCAGCAGCCAAACCTGGGTGAACTCTAAGCCCTTGTTCTCTTGACACTTATATTGCAGCCCTTGGGACACTTCTGACTGAACCCTAAGCAAAAGATCTTGTTGGTTTAGAAACCTGACTCAGGCAGGGCAAAGGCAATATGTGTAACCTAAACATTTTTACCCCTGCAATATGCTGAAATAAAAAAATTAAGAAATAAAATTTAAAAAAAAAGATTTAAAATGGAAAAAAAGAAAATTGGGCAAAACAGAGATTATTCTTTGCAAAATTATCTTTATATGTACATTTATTTCCTATGACCATTCAAAAAATGATTGTCTTTTCTTTTTCCCTCCTTCTGTTTTCATCCACCCTCAACCCTCTCCCAACAATCATGTGAACACTATTTGTGGTTATGTGTTGCTTTACTACTCATTCCAGTTAATAAATTACCTGAGACATAGACCTTGAAACTTCCTGAGGTTAGGGGTGGTGGAGGGAATCTTCTCCCATGTTCTTTATCAGGTACATTCCAGCTTGAGCTGTCCTAAGTGATTAAAGTGTACTTGAGTGAATTTTAACAACTCAGGAATATAGGGCTCCAGTGCCCAGGTCCCATGAGAGTTTACACTCTGTACAATATGATCTTGTTTTTAAAAAGCATACCTATATCTAGACATAGATGTATTTTGATATTTATTGAGATGTCATGGGATACCTAGATGCCATTAGGATAGCTAAACATATATAAATAAGTATAGACATGTTCTGTAAAGTATTTTTAATGCAAGGGGAATTTTAGGAAAATTTAAGCAGTAAAGATTTTATTTTGGTGTTAATTGCATTAGTTGCTGTAAGGGTGAGTCGGATAGGGGCAAGGGAAAAAGGGTAGACCCACACATTAAGCTTAATGACCCAGCAGTGGGGAACACAGCAACAAGAGACAGATGCTGGAGTTAAGTCGTGGATATTTGGAGGTAGATTTTAATAGCATTTTCACTTTAGAAGTTTCTTCACATGACATTTGAGAAATGTGGAATCTGCTGTTTGGCCACAGAGGGAGGAATTCCCCCATTCCTAGTAGAATCGTAAGGTCCCAGTGGATATATTTTTTCATTAGCTACTTGAGGCAGAGGCCGTATTTTCCCACAGCCTCTAGCACAATTCTTTACACATAGTAGGCACTCAATAAAGATTTGTCAAGTGGATGAATACCCAGGGTCTCCATAAAGGTGTGATCCAAGACTGCTCAGGTGGTTCCTACTCCATTTTTATTGCCATTCAGAACTTACAGCTCCCATAGCAACAATAACATGTACCCCTCAAGCATATGTAGTATTTAGTATTTCTGTATGTGGTGTCAACTTTCATGTCATAATATATACTATATATGTAACTGGTTAAGTTACTGTTGCTGTGGGAACCATAGGCTTTTTTCCCATCTAAACTAAGCCCTTGCTAGCCATCTTAGACTGTGCAGAGATAACACCATACAACCTTTTCATGCCTAACCCCCTCCCCTGATCCTGGGCCCCCAGTTTGGTTGACACATCCAATTACAAGCTTAAGTGCTGATTATACTGACAATTCTGTGCTTAATCGTTTTTTTTTCTTTGCTAATAACACTGACATTAATATTTCTAAGCCCACTTTTATATTTACTATTGCTTTGTTAGGGGTACTTTCATATTATGCATACATTTTGAAAAGGAGGATCAACTCTAGAGTTGGTCTGGTTATGTGAGATGTTCCTAAGGACCATGGCATAGAACAAATATATTTTCTCATCCTGTCTCATGTAACCAAAGGTGAAATGTAATTTCTTTGTTTCCCTAAAGTAGATACTATAACTTTTCCTTTTCTGCTCCTAATGACAGCTTTTAAAAAGGGAGTTTCTTAAAACTCAGAAAAAGAGATAAACCTCATTTTAGTTCATCTTGTAATTCAGCTTTGTGAATGGAAAGCCAAGGAAAGGGGACCCTGTACAGGTGAGGGGTCAGGGAGGGGAAGTCAAGAGAAGTTAAATGCTTCTCTTCTCTGGGTGCCAGGAAGCATGTTTGGAAGATATTAGATCACTGGTTGGCTGGTTGGCCTTGAGACAGCAGACATTTCTGTTTTTGATATTTGAAGCTTATAGATATACTTTCTAAGGGGAATCCTCAGAATATCTATGCCTTTCTAAATTGGGAGCTCCTTACTGTTTAAAACTGATTGACCTATAAGGCTTGTACTTCTTCTAGTGAAGCAAGTGCAATATGCTACCAATGCCTATTATACAGCAGCCTCTAATACAAGACTCCTCTCTACTGCATTTCTTCTGCTAAATGTTCTCTTCATTCCTTCTATACCTCCCACCATCTACATTCTCTGAAAACACACACACATACACACACACACACACACAAACACACACACACACACACACAGAAACACACCTCCCAACTTATAACTAGATCTTAATCTCCCTCTTACGTGCTTATAGCCCTGGCCTCAAGACTGATCACTTTTGATTTTTGTTTCTCTCCAGGTTATAAATTGGTTTCACACAAATATTGAAATGGACTAAGAATACTCCCAAGTTTTGTTTGTAGAATATCTAGAAAAGATCGTGGCTAAAGGAGATATCTTCCCACTCTCATCCTTTTGGTGACTTCTTTGCCCCCAGGCACAGTGTCTCCTGTGCAGTGTTTGGTCCTTCCTTGTCAGCAATGTGGCTTTTTCTTATACCTGCCAACACCTCAGTCCTTGGAAGCCAAAACTGATCTATCCAGTGTTCTTTGTTCAAATAATCTGTACATAAATTCATACCTATGTATTAACATGTGAACTGTCATGTGGTAGTTATATTTTAAAATGAGTGGCATTACAGTATATTAGCCTTAAAGGTTAGATTAATTTAATGGTAGGGATTTTATGTTGGGAGTTGAAAGAGATGTTTCTGAGTGAATAGTTTTTTACCTCTTAACCCATACTACCTATCAGGTCACTTTCTCTGCCTTTATGCAATGACCATTCTTGATAGTGCTTTTATGGTTTGTAGACAGCTTAAAAATTACTTCCCATGGGCATAGCAACCAGCACTAAATCCATACTGAGATAAAATGTACTAGAATGAGCATTCTTTGTCAGAGGCAATTTTGATTCTTTTCTGCATTGGCTAGAGTTTATAATCAAAGAGTTCATGATAGGTGATAGATTAATTAATTCATGTGATTTTTGTTAAGGACTTGCTATGGGCCAGCACTATAGAATGTACTGGGGATAGAATGATGACTGAGATAGTTGTAGTCCCTGTCCTTACCTGGATTGTAGTGTAGACAAGGAAACATATGAGAAACAAGTACAACCAAAGAAAATTCCCAAATTGTGAATACCGGGAAGTAAATGAAAGTTATTACTGTAACATGGTGAATTATGATTGAGGGTGGGGAACATACTTGAGATGGGAGATGTGAGAAGGCCATGTTGGAACTGTGTTCTGAAGGTTGAATGGTCAGCTTGTGAAGAATGGGACTGGTGATGGGGTAAGAGAGATGATGATGGTGGTGATGGTGATATGATGTTGATGTGATGTGATATGATGGTGATGGTGATATGATGGTGATGGTGATAGTGATGGTGATGTCATGGTGATGGTAATGGTGATGGTGATGGTGATGGTGATGTGATGGTGATAGTGATGGTGATGGTGATGTGATGGTGATGGTGATGGTGATGTGATGGTGATTTGATGGTGATGGTGGTGGTGATGGTGATGGTTATTTGATGGTGATGGTGATGTGATGGTGGTGGTGATGGTGATGTGATAGTGATTTGATGGTGATGGTGGTGGTGATGATGATGGTTATTTGATGGTGACAGTGATGTGATGGCTATGGTGATGTGATGGTGATGGTGACAGTGATGTGATGATGATGGTGATGTGATGGTGATGGTGATTGTGATAGTGATGGTGATGTGATAGGGATATGATGGTGATGTGACAGTGATGGTGATGGTGGTATGATGATGATTATAAAGTCACAGTGAGGTTTAAAACTAATCTATGGTCAAAATAACAGAATCATGTCAAATGTTATTCCTTAACATTTTATCCAAGAACACTTAGAAATAATAACAAACAGGAGGACATTAAATAAGTTTTTTAATTTTACCTTTGCCTTTGAATGTATACTTTGTAGCAAAGGAACAAGCAGTACTTCTAGAGTTTATGCATTTTCTTTGATAGATAATGAATTCTAGAAAAAAACAAAGTGACTGGTTTTACTCTTTTCTTCTTTAGGCAAAATCCAGGGGTTTAGAAACCTGTTTCTCATTATAGCACTAGTTTTGCCTTGAGGTTCGTGATTTACAAGTATCATAGAGAAAAATAATATTTTAGGGAAGTAAACTTATTACTGACCTGCTGCTTTGATAAGTTATTGATTTGATCAATTTTTGAAAGCACTACAGGTTATTATCTCTTCAAGGGGAATTTTAAAATATTTCCTCATGTATATCTCCTCCTTCCCTGCCTTGTCCCTTCCTGTCTTCCTTTTCCTCCCTCTCCTGCCAAAACATCCTCAGCATATAGATCTGAAGGGTTCATTAAGGATCAGGTATTAATGTTAGGTAATGAAAAGAGATAGCATTTTAAAATTCACTGAGTTGCTGTTAATCATATTCAGCCTCATTCATAATCTGTGGGAGAACACTTGTGGAAAACCAACACGAGTTAGAGATCTTTGTTTTTGAATTTGGAAAACTTAATGACATGGAAAGAATCTCAGTTATTTAGTTAACCAGAAAAAGCAGGTTGTAACACAGTATGTACTACATGCTTCAGTTTTTTTTTTTTTTTTTTTTTTGAGACAGAGTCTCACTCTGTTGCCCGGGCTAGAGTGAGTTTCGTGGCGTCAGCCTAGCTCACAGCAACCTCAAACTCCTGGGCTTAAGCGATCCTACTGCCTCAGCCTCCCGAGTAGCTGGGACTACAGGCATGCGCCACCATGCCCGGCTAATTTTTCTATATATATTTTAGCTGTCCATATAATTTCTTTCTATTTTTAGTAGAGACGGGGTCTTGCTCTTGCTCAGGCTGGTCTTGAACTCCTGAGCTCAAACAATCTGCCCGCCTCGGCCTCCCAAGTGCTAGGATTACAGGCATGAGCCACCACGCCCGGCCCACTTTTATAAATAATACAAAAATATGAGATGCATATCTGAATATTTATGCATGCACACAAAAAGCCATCAAGGATATACTAAAATGTTAATCTCTTATTTGTGAGATATTTTGAAAATTTTTTCTTTTTTCCTCCCTTTTCTAAATTCTAAAATTTCAGTAATAAAAAGAGGATTTTTGAAATAAACCACAAAAACAATAACTTGTTTTGGCCTTTTACCTAGTAATTATACTTTTAGGAAATACTCAGATCTGGATGAAGAAATTATATTAGCACTCACACACAAGCAGGAAGCATCTGATATCTTAAAAGAGAAGAGTGATTAAATATATTAAGATAAATACATAGATCAAGTGACATTAAAATTGTTTTCAAAGAAGGGGAATGATCTGGGTGTATGCTTATGATATAATGTGTAATGCTAGGTGAAAAAAATTAGTTTATGTTGTAAGGTACTAGTTATGTAAAAAAAAGTAGGTAGAGAAAAATAAACACCATAAATAAGTAACCAAACTTTAGGCAGTGCTGGTTTCAGTGATAGTCATGTTTCTTAACTTTTCAACAAACAGACATTTTATTTAAAATGAGATATATATATATATATATACACACACACATATATGTATATATATATTTATAAAGATTTGTCTAATTTTTAAAGAAGAACCAGAATAAAATATCTCAGATAATTCATTTAGATATTTTGGTAATAATTAGGCAGGCCTAGAACATACTACTGTTCTCCATGTTCATCCAGTGGCTTAAGTAAATAGATGACAAATAATAGCCTTGAATTTCTTCAACATTTCTTATATACTGTCTAAACTTTAGAGACATACAAAGAAATCCCAACTCTAGGGTTGAACTATTAGACTATATAAGCAGTTATAGCTTAGACATATTATCACCAATATGATTATTAGACATTGTCAACTCTGCTCAATTGGTCAGGACAGTTCAATCAGATTAATATGCAACAGTGGAGTTTCCTAAATGTTTTCTTGTGTCCTGCCCATTTGGAAAGAGAATTGGCTCTGCTAAACTTGGTGGCCCTGTTAAGCTCCAGGAAAACTCAGTGTATGAGCTGATCCAATCACTTAGGAGTCTTTGGGCCTCTGGGTCATGGGAGGAAGACTGTGGACTGGTGGGGCCTGTGTCCTCAATAAATAAATGATGGGCATCTAAGGCACATTTGCTCCTGTCCACATTCCATCCCACAATTTAACCTGAAAAGCTGGTACTTTGTGTATATTATTTACATGAATGATACTTGTCTGGGGTGAAAAAGTAAAACAGGAGGAGTAGTCATAGTACTAGTAATAAAAATACACCAAAAATCATGGCTGCCAATTACTGTGCACCTGCTCTACTCCAGGCCCTGCAAGAGATGCTGGCATTTGTCTTCTCGTTAATCAGTGATGCCCCCCCTGATTTGCTGTGGGACTTGCCCTTTCCTGATGATTGTAACATGTAACGGGACACAATGGCCAGGCTCTCAGCACATACAGCGTCTAATGCCCTTCACCCACTCACCACCTCTTATTTTTTGGTCTGTGCCCTCCATCTCTGTCTGAGGGAGATGAGATTCAAGGTGAGAGAAAGAACAGACCGTGTAAGGTAATTCTGTCACTCACCTCATCTTCATAATCTTCCCTGAGCTTCCTCTGCTGCTCACCCTGGTATTGATCGTGTCACTGGCTATAGCAGACCGAGGCAGGGGGCTGCAAACCTTTCCATGCAACCCTCACCAGTGCGCCTGTTTCAGCTCCAAGAAGAAAAGCCTGCTGTGAAAACAATCAGTGCATTTGCTTTAGATCTAAGTGATTCCAACTAGGTCGATGCTTCATGCTGATGTGTTGAAAACATTTAAAAAATTTCTCAGAGTTTGATTTCCACGGGAACATTGTGGCATGTGTCTCAGTGTCTGCAGTTGTTATTTTTCACTAACGCAGGCGACAACTGCTTCCTGCCACAGCACACAAAAGCAGTCGGAAAACGGAGGCTTTTGTCTGGATGGATATTTACTATAAATGCTTTTTTGGGGAAAGGGAAGAACATGTGTGTGCAGGCTTGGTGGAAAGTCACATGCTATCTTGACCTGCAGTGGTAGGAGTTTTGGGTTTTTGATTTTGTGTTATTTCTGAAGTGGTCATGATCCAATGTTGATAGGATATAAATGCAAGAGACTGCATTAGTCTCTGGTTTGGTTTTGAGTTTTGAGATTTTCTTTGTTTTGGCACAGTCTTTCCTAAGGCAAATCATTCATAATAATGCCAAGAGTTGCTTTATCTTCTAAAGGATCTATCAGATCTCTGCAAGTTTATGTTTATATTCAGAAAGAACGTGACTTCTTCATCACATCTTGGCACCAAGTGGTAAAATAGGCATTACGAAAAGGAGCTATCCTCACACAAATTAATATTTATTTAATCTCTGGCAGGGACCCAGGATGATATTTAATTGTAGAATCTAAGATAATGAGCTTTCCACCAGAAAAGTAATCTCCCTAAAGGAAGGGAATGCTGTGCCAGCATTTATGTGATACATCGTAGTGTTGAGGGGACGTGATAAAGGGTGGGGGGGTCCAGTCTAAATACGTGGGGGTCAGGGGTATGCATAAGTGTATTACACCTGATCATATTGCTAAGTCCCTATTCTGGCGTTAATAGTAGAGTCTAGGATTTGTTAAAACAAAACAAAACAAAACAAGAAACTGATCTACAAGCCACGCCTTCAAAATTACTTTTCCTTTATTTAGAGATGAAGTCAGAGGAATGACATTAGGGCTTTTTATTTTGCTGTGTAGCTCCAAGGAAGATCTGTGGCTAAGCCAGAGTTGGAACCCAGTTGTTCAGTGTTCTATCTGCCAAGTGGTATAAAAAGTATGTGTGTCAGTTCAGCTGAGTCTTCTTTGCAATGCCATCATTTAAACAAAATGTTGGGGTTTTCTTCTAGGCATGAACTCTCTTGGGTTGTGTTACCCTGTTTGCTGTTTACTATCAAGATGCTGAAAGAATGTTCTTATAATGGGCCAAGAGGAAGTGGCAAATGAGTGCTGTTCTTCAGGTATTTTGTTGATTTTTCAGAATGCCTACGAATAGGAAATTTCCACAAAACTATGACCTGTGATTTCTTGTATGAAATCTGAGAGAAAACATTATCATGTTTTCTTTAGCCAAATGAGAGAGATACCTGTTTGCTATGATCTGCTGCTTCTCCAAAATGTTAGGTTTATTTTATGCCAGAATTATTCCTCAATTCATAAGCTGTTCTCACCTCTGGTTAGTTCTGTGCCCATGGATGATATTATGGTTTGTTTTACTGAACACCTACATTGCGTATGTATTTCTCCCCACTGTTTATGTTCTCAATCATTAGAGCTTATATTCTAAATACAAACGATATAAACAACCTTTGATGGAATTTTTATGTGCTATATTTGTATCCCATTTTTTAGAAATATTAATAAAATAGATGTGTCTTTTATGGGAAAAGATACTCTAGATCTTTGATTATTACTTTACACTTGTATTTTGATATATTTGTATTTAGGAAGCTCAAAGTATTTTGGGGGTGTTAGGTCAGTAATACTCATGGTTTCCTCATGAGAAGGTGGGAAGAAAGTTTCAATTGAATGTACTCTGTCTTGAAGGCACAAAGGACTGAAAGGGGGACCAAGGTCATTGCTGATGGCTCTAGGAACAGAATTTATCTCCAGCTTTCTAATCACTTCTCTTTATATTAGATATATGCTATTTTTTCTTTTTTTTTAAATTTCAGCATATTATGGGGATACAAAAGTTTAGGTTATGTATATTGCCCTTGCCCCCCAACCCCCTGAGTCAGAGCTTCAAGCATGTCCATCTCCTAGACGGTGTGCATTGCACTCATTATGTATGTATACACCCATCCCCTTCCCCCCAACATCTGCCCGACACCAGATATGCTTTTTATAAAATGGGACAACCCTTTAGTATGTCTGGATCTACAGAGTTTTAGAGCCCTGGGGATAACTGATTTTGCCATGATAACAGCATTTGGCAGTGCTATGTTAAATAAAGAAGGTAGTATTTATGTTAAACATGGTCCCTTTCTTCCCAGTAACAGGGTTTGTCTAAAAACACTCAGAGAACAGAAGTGCTGTAAGTCAACGAGTGGGGAAAATAGCTCTAAAATGTCATCTTTCCAGCATCATTTCATTCATTTAAAAAATGAACTCCTTGGGTGTGCTGGAGAACTACTATTTGTACCTTAAATGTACTATCAAGAGCCCCGTTTGTAAAGAATTTACGCACTTAATTTATGTACTTAGCTTGTCAGGTTGCTTTGTTTCTGGATTTTTTTCCCCCTCAGAGCAATGGGAGAATCCTCATGAGTTGCAAAAAGCAAAACCATAGGCTTATCATAAGCTTATACTGGCTCATGCGTGAAGCTTAGCCTACTGTAGATTTTCCAGAAAATCAAATATGGATGTGGTGGAAGTATCTTTTCTGGCTAGGAGAAGTGACTCATTATGGGACAGTTAGCTGTACATCTCTTGGGAGTGTCTTTAAGCAGTTACTTAAAAGCCAGTGTTTAGCAGCAGAACCTTTGGAGAAGCATAACCCAATGCAGGCAGTTCAGAAAAGCTGCTTTAAATGAACATTTGTCCACAGTAGATTATTTCAGATGGGGTGTGGAAATGGCAGGTGAATGGAGTTCTTTTCCACCTAACTGGAAAAGCTTGTTTTCAAGAGGGTAGATGCTGTAACTATAAAAGTGAAGGTGAACATGCTGCAAAAGAAGTGGATAAAATTAATTTTATAGAAATGATAAAATTTTAGATGTTATTTAGCAACTTTTAATGTTAAATCTTTCACCTATGCCTTGGATGATATGAAGACAACATTGTTGAGTGGTTTTATGAGACGTCTAGGTGCAAGGCAAGTCTTAATTCACCTGATGAATCCCAGGAAAATATTATGTGTGGAATTTTGTGGATTCAGATAAAACTGAATTATAGAGTTTTCATACTCTGGCAATTTATCTTTATTCTTTTGTCTCTCTCTATGTGTTGCTATTGCTTAGACCTGGAAAGGAAACTGTGGCGGTTTTTTTTTTTTTTTTTTGCTTTTTTTTCTCTTTTCCCTGACTTCCTCCTAACTTCAAGGGTCATGCAGGAGCGTTTTCTCACAAAGGTTGGAGAGCTCTTTTTCACAGTAGGCAATAAAAATACATTTGTGGTTTAATAAATGATGGGCCCGCCCTACTTCTTAGTTTCCTTTTGGCAAAAGCTGAACTGTTTCCATAAAGCTGCTGCTTCCTTCTTCCTACCGCTGTTGACTCTTTCCTACTTGTGGGATTCCAGAGCCTTTGGGGAACGGATGGTACATGAGGATAAATTACTGTCTCCCTCCTTGTGGCTTCCATTCAGATGATCACTGAGAATATTTAGCATTTTACTTATGGATTTAAGAAAAAACACACTGAATTTTTAAAAATCATGTCAAAATATTCTGTTTTGTGTCACAAGAAGAATTGTAAAAATATTTGGATGCCTAATAATTTCTTGCTCTTAGAATTCATTTCCTCCTTCTATTTTTAAAAAGATTATGATGACTGTTAATCACATTTATAGGTCTGATCATATACATGAAATCCCTTCTCTCATGACATAAAGTAGAAAGAGATTTAATTCATAGGTAGAACTTGGTTTTAGGAAAAAGATTAATTTGTTTATTCATTTGCTCATTTCATTTATTTATTTCATGCATTCATTTATTCATTCATCAATTAATCAACAGATATTTGTTCAGCTTTTATGTGGTAGGCATATTGTTGAAAGCAGAAGATAAAAGTAAAAACATAAATGGTTTCTGCCCTCAAGGAGCTGATGGTTTAATGTAAAAAACAGTCAACAAATAATCTTAATGTAAAGATAACCTCCTTGACTTATCCAACTAACAAATATTTATTGAATACTGGGAGCCAAGCATGGTTCTAGGAATTTGGCATAGGTTAAAGGACAAAAACAATACGGTCCTGCCCTCTTATAGTCTGGTAGAAAAGACTCCAGCTAATCAAATAATCACATAAATAAATACAAAATAGTTTTAAATGTTACCATGGGGAGGTACATGGTATGAAATACATCACAGGGGGGCTCTGACCTAATCAGAAAGGTGGGGAAGGCATCCGTGAGTAAACCTGGGAGCAGAGACTGAAGGAGGAGCAGGAGTTGGGTACATCAAGATGGTGCTAAGTAAGAGTGATCTTGGCAGACTTAACAGCATGTGCATAGTCCCTGAGGTTGAAAGGAATGTGACATACCCAGTTCAAGGGACTTGAAGAAGGCCAGTAGTCACCAAGACAGAGCACAGAGATCAAGAGGAGCTTAATGGTGAAAGTGAGCCAGACCATGCAGGCCTTGCTGAAGATTTTGGTTTGAACCTAAGGAGCAGTAGGGAGCCATTGAATGTCATAAACACCTTAAGAGTGCAGAATGCTGTAGATGTTGCTCTGAGATGCTTCTGTGCTTACATGATTTTATAAGTTTTATTTTACCATATTGTTTTCTCCCCCTCATCTGACTATAATCCCCTTGGGGTCGGAACTGTGTCTTCCTCTCTGTCCCAGGGCTTAGCTTTGGGCTAACTCCTCCTGTTCCCTCTCTGACCTCACCTACTACACACCCCCTCATCCACCCTGGGGAAGCCACATTGGGCATGCCAAGCCTGCTCTCACCTGAGAGGCTTGGAATTTTCTCTTCTCTCTGCCTGTATGCTCTTGTGCTAAATATTTGCATGACTCCTCATTTACACAGGAATTTTTTTTTATTAAGCTTATTCCTAGATTTTGTGTGTGTGTGTATGAGAAAGAGAGAGATATGAATGGATTTTTAAAAGAATTATCCTATTAGTTCTCTTGATTTATTGGTTCTCCTGTATTTTCATTGTATTATCTGCAAATAACATTAATCTATATTCTTTTTTCTAACAGTTATACCTCATTTCTTTTCCTGGTTTTGCTGCATCGGCTAACATAACATTCTCAAGTCAAACTCACGGTGATGAAAGGCATCCTTCTTTTCTTCCTAGCCTATTGAAAAGTCCTTGTCATTTGTGTTAAATATAGAATTTATCTGAAGTCTTTCAGTTGCAAATGACAGAAACCCAAATCAAGCAGTGTTAAGCAAGAGAGGGTAACAGGCTCACCTAACGTAAGTCCAGGGATAGAACTGGTTGCAGGCAGAGGTGGTCTTTGAGGTTCAAAAATTCTATCAGGGCTATGTCTCTCTGTCTCCATCTCTCACCATTATTTTCCTTTGTATCCATTTATTGTCAGAAATGCCCTCTTCAGGAAGTGGGAAATATGGGATAATTCTGATTGCTTTGCTGAGGTTACAAGCCCACCCTTTCGTTTAGTTTCTGTGCCAGGTGCCAGGATTGGTCGTGCTTGAGGCAAAGACCTGAACATATTTGGTCATAGAAACTGACCTGAACTGATATGATCTCAAATATTTACACTATTTTTTTCTGCAGAAATATTAATCAGCATAATGTTCCAGAATGTTCTGGGAGTGTTACTAATCCAGAATTTAAAATAATCACTGTAACACAAAATAGAGCAACTCATAGGTTAAGACACATAATCTTGTATCATTAAAGCAATACCACTAAAAGTAGAAATACAATTAATAAAAAGTTAATTAATAAAAAGTTGGGGGAGTGGAGTGGGAATGGAGCAGCATATACTTAAATATTTTACTATGCCTTTACCTTTTCATCAAGAAGATTCAGTTCCTCCACCTAGAAATTTATTCCTTAAAATTAATTTGCTTCTTGGAAACACTCCTTTCAGAGTTCTGTGACACCAGGTTCTATTGCAGCCCTGGTTTTCCGAGACCACTGTACACCATCTTCCTGGAATTTCCTTTCATTTTGAGGCCTTATTTTGTCCATGGTTTCTTAAATCTCATACTTTCCTCCCTCTTGAAGTCTCTAAGTTTTGTTTTTGTTGTTGTTGTTTGGGGACATTTTCAAGTAATTTTTTCAGAACATATTTGTAGATGTTAAATTTTAGGAGTCCCCCCTTGTCTGAACATGACGTTATTTTGTCTTTATTCTTGATTGATAGCTAGAATTCTAGGTTCAAAATAATTTTTACTCAGAACTTTTGAAGGCATTGTTCTGCTGTGTTCTGGCATCCAGCATTGCTTATGAAATGTCTGAAACCAATTTGGTCCTTCTTCCTTTGAAGATAAACATTGTAATCTCTTTGAAAGCTTTTAGGATTGTCTTTAGAATCCTTGTATTCTGAAATTTTGAAAGAATGTCTTCAGATATCCCCCCCCCATTCTTTCTGCTCAGCACCATATGGAATCTTTGGCAAGGAAGACTTAACATTCTATTTGCAGGTTTGTTTAAGCTTTGGGTAATTTCATTCGAATACTCCTTTGATAAATTGCTCACATTCCTTTTCTTAGCTACCTTTTTCTGGAACTACTGGGAGACAGATGTTGGTCCTGCTGGATTGATTGTGCTGAAATCTTTTACGTTTTCTATTTATTTGTTATTTTTTCCAGATTCTGGAACATTTCCTTGACTTTTTCATTTGATAGTCTATCTAGCTTTCAAATGTCAACATTTTGAATTTTCACAAACCTTTGTGTTCCTTCTATTATTGCAATTTGTTCTTGTTTTATGGATAAAATAATTTGTCACATCTCCCTCATAAAACCAATTAAATTATTTTAAGATTTCCTTATCTTCCCTGAATTATTTCTATCTCCTCCAGTATCAGAGGATCAGTTTGTTCTTTCTGATTCTTTTAGTTTTTTGCTCTGATTTTCCTCAGTTATCTGGTAACCATTGCTTGTCCATTTATATTTATAACTGAAGAAGAAGGATAATTATGACATTAAAAGTTGTTGTCATGAGTTTCCTTTGCAGCTTACCTATGTTAGGCTTCATTCTGGGAAGTGTGGAGCCAGGAGCAGGTGAGCAGGTTAGGTGTGCCCTCCTAGACCCCAAAAAAGAGTTGGCTCCCCCTCTGGGGTCTCATCCCTCATTCTGTAAACCAGAGCCTCTGTATTGAGAAAATATTGACAAGGATCAGAGGAGACTCCCTCAGTCAGGCCCTGAATTAATAATGATGTCTTTTTATAAGGCCATGGGACAAAATATTTAGAATGGTCAGAAGGGATAAATCATTTTTATCTACTCAAGATACTCAAATATCTGCTTCAAGAGATTGCTATGCAACAATCATATTACTGATATTGCTTTCTCAGCCCACTATGGAGGTGATTTCTTTCATTTCCAAAGTCCATGTAAAAGTATTAATTTGCAGAATTATGGCATTGAGGACAAAGTATGGGCTAATTAGAATTTCTTCTTTGGGAGATTTGTAGAGATGGTCTTTATAGTCTCATCCATGACTTCTTTTCATTATTGTTACATGAAAATTTGAAAAGAATATGTATTTTACATTTGTAAGATGCAGTGTTTTCTCTCTTATTCTTCTCCTCAATAAATCAAACTCCTTAATTGTGTCATTCAAGTGCTCTCTCTGTTTTTTATCTACTTGATCTGTCATATTCTGAAAGAGGTATGTTATTGTCCTTAAAATTGCAGTTTCTGCCAATTTCTCATTGTATTTCTGAAAGTTCTTTGCCTAATGTATTTTGAGTTTAGATTTTTTTCAATACACAAAGTTTTTGACATACCTGTTTGGCAGATTGTACTTTTTATAAATATGAAGTATCCCATTTAGTGCATTTTGCTTGAGCTGTACTTTGATGGTAATATTGCCACCTGCTTTCCTTTGTTTCTATTTGCCTATCATGTCTTCAACTATCTATTTTCAATCTTTCCTCATCATTTTATTTAAAATGCTTTTTAAAACAGCCTCCCATTGTGTTTTGCTTTTCTTCTCTAACCTCAATTTTAGACACTTTGTCTTTTAATAGAGAAATTTAATTCATTCCATTTGTTATGTTAATTGATTTATTTGCTCTTGGTCTTATTAACTTCTAAAAAATTTATTTATAATTGACAAATAATCATTTAATATATTATATATTGGTGGCATACAATGTGATATTTGACATATGTCTACATTGTGGGGTGATTAAATCTCTACCATGTATTATTTATGTTTTGTTCTTTTCTTTCTTTTGCTGTCTTTCTTTGGATTGATCAATTTTTTTTCTTATTAATTTGAAAGGTCTACATCGTATTTCTCTTCTATAGGAGGATAATATTAATTTTTGTAACAAATATACTGACCAAATATTATTTTTTTCCAACAGGAAAAAATTCTAAATTCTATTTGTAGCCTGTCTCCATAACCCCAGGATAAAATAAGAATTTAGCATTTATTCCACCCCAGTTTGCCATATTTTATTAAAAGTATTTGAAATTTTAGTTCTGGAATTTATTAAAAAACAAATTTATTTTTTTTTCTTTCAAGTATTCTTTCTTAATAATTGACCTAAGTTTTAAAACCACATTGCTAACAATTTCTTGGGCTTAATATTTATTTTACTAGTTTTATTCCTAAAATGTTTCCTGTATACTAAAAATTCTTTTCATTCTATTAAATTTATTTGTTGATTCATATCTTCCTTCAATAATTTTTACAAAGGGCACATAGATGTCATATTATTTAAATCCTTGCATTTTCAAAATATCAAAATTGATGATTTACATAAGAATAGAAGTTCAGGAAATCAGTTCATTTTGCTCAAGATTTCTAGAAATTGTACTCCATTCTTTATTTGTTTGAGGACTAATGAACTGTATGAAAAAATTGTGAGTTATCTGTAGAGAAATGAAGAAATAAGAACAGTGTATATGTTTGTGTGTGTATATGTGTATCCTATCATTTGTGAAGAATGTTTGCCTATAATTTTGACATATCCTTCCTGTTTTCTTGTGGTGATATTTGATGATAATATTCTAAGTTTTACTTGCACACAAAAAAATTTGGCAACCATTTAAAAAATTTTGTATTGGTTCCTAAAATCCAATTCTGGGAACGTACAGTTTTACCGTTTTTCTTTGAAGGTAATCTTTTTCTTTCTTTCTTTTTTTTCCATACATATTCAGGATTTTGTCTTTATCCTTGAAATTCAGAAAATTGTCAGGATATGTCAAGAAATGGGCCCTAAGAAATAATCCTGTCTGGCTCTTAGGAATACCTTAGGATATAAAGACTGTGACATTCTTCAGCTCAGGGAAAATTTCTTTTAGTATATCTCTGATATACTTCCACTTTCTCTGTTCTTTCATCTCCTCTTTTCATTTATGATATCCACTATTTGTTATTTTCTGCATTCTCTCTGGCCTTATAGTGCACTGATTTGTCTTATTTCTCACTTGTCAATTGCTCATTTTTTATGCTTATTAGTTGCTTTTTTTCTGGATATAGTATTTTCTCAAAATTCACTGAAATATATATATATATATAAGTATATATACTTATTTAATTTTCTCCAGTTTCCTACATTCACTTTTTTCTATAGGTGTTATTAATATTAATTCTGACTGCTCAGCCTCATTATCCCTCATATCTTATTACTTTTTGCAATAAAACACACATACGTTACATTTCAATCAGTTTTGACATGTGTGCACCTGTGTAACCACTACCCCTGCTAAGACATGGGCACAGAAAGCTCTCTAGTGCCTCAGAGGCAACTGCTTTTCTGATTTTGTCATCATAATTTATTTTTGTCAGTTCAAGAGGTTCATGGAAATAGAACCATTACAGTGTGTACTCTTTTATGTCTTTGTTCTTTCATTCAGTATAGTGTCTATGAAATTCATCATGATTTTACATGTATCGGGTCGTTTTTCTTCTCTCTTTTCTTTTTCTTTCTTTCTTTTTTTGCTGGGAGGGATAAACCACCATGTTCATCTATTCATCTGTTGGACATTTGGGTTGTTTCCAGTTCTGAGTTTTTATGAATTAGCTACTATAAACATTCTTGTTCATATATTTTCATGGACATATGTTTTCATTTCTTTTGGATAAATACCAAGAATAGAATTGCTAAGTGAGAGAGTAGGTATACGTCTAACATTATAAGAAACTGTCAACTTTCCAAGTGGTTGTACCATTTTACACATGCAAACAGTAGTATATGAGAGTCCAGTGGCTCTGTATCCTCACCAGCACTTGGTATAGTCAGTTTTTTTAGCAGGTGTGTAGCCATTTTAACAGGTATGTATTGGTATCTCATTATGGCTTTATGTTACATTTCCTTGATTACTACTGATGTTGAGCACTTTTTCATATATTCATTGACCATTTGTATTTTAAAAATATTTGTTCAAGTCTTTTGCCTAGTTTTTAAAATTAGTTTTAAAAAATGATTGTTTTGCAGGAATTTTAAAATATATATGCCAGCCTTTATTGGATATATATGTATTATGAATATTTTTGTCAGTCTATAGCTTGCCTTTTCGTTTTCTAAATGAAGATTTTTAAGAAAATAAATTTTAATTTTGATAATATTTATTTGCTACATTTTTCTTTTGTGGTTTGTGCTTTTGGTATCTTGCTTAAGATGTTCCCCCCACCCTCAGTGAACATGTGGCAATGTCTACAATGTCTGAAGACAATTTTGTTTGCCACAACTCTAGGAGAGGAAGAACTGCTAGCTTCTAGTGGGTAGAGGCTAGGGATGCTGCTGAGCATCCTATAATGTACAGGACAGCCTCCCAAATGTCAATAGAGTTGTAGTTGAGAATTGGGTTCAATAATGCACAAATGTCCAAATGAGTTTTTCATCTTTCTCTTTGAAGGGTTATTATTAGAAAAGCTTTTCCATCTAATTTATACAATTATAAAGTCTTATATTCTCCTATCACATACTATATAGCTACTGACACAGGCTCCACTTTATGTATTTTACATATTATTTCACATAAGCCTGAGAAGTAGGTATTCTTTGCACTTTACAAATGGAGAAACTTAAGCCAGAAAGGAAAAAGGCCCAATGGTCTGTGAAAGAGCCAAGATTTCCCTTTAGGTCAGTGTGAGAGTTTACTCCAAGACTCTAACAGTTCTTTTGTATTTATTTTAATATAAAACTTTTGAATTACCATTTAAATAACTTAATTTTACTTTTAACATTATAATAAATTGATAGTTCCCAAAAAGATGTGCTCTATTTGCTCTATGATGAAGGAGTACTCTAGGTTGAAATACAGGGCAGTGTGGAGATGGATATTTTCATTTCTACTTTAGAGATTGCCAAACTAAGTAACAGAGGTCAAGTGCCTCATCTGATACCCAGGGATGAATTTAGGCAATTGACTGCTTTTCCCTCTATTTTTGTTTTTGTTTTCCATTTGACTGTCCAACTTTCTGATGATTGAAAGTGGTATTGAGTAGGTTTTGCTTAGGATTAATAAAAGACATAAGCAATTTTTCCTGACAGCGCAGGAAACAATGTAAGTAAACTACTTATGAAGATTATAGTGTACTTCCAGAGTGTTTTGAGCAATCTGAATGAGTAATAGGAAATATATTTGTATGCCTGAGACCTCTGAAGCTTCTTTCAAACACATTGGGTACCTTTGATATTACAACTGGATATCTTTCCAGAATTCCTCTCCATTACTGTATAGTGAGCAGGTGTTCTTTAAAAACTAGGCTTTCTGCCATCATCCAATCGCACTGATGTTATGTGATGTTTCTGTAATGCAAATTAGATTGTGGCACTGCAGCGCTGGAAACTCTGTTGCCCACAAGGGCTTTTTTCCACCCTGTGCCCAAGCATTAGGAGCCCTGTGGTGTGTTCTCAGAGATTCCCATGGAGAGGGAGGAGGGGCTGTGCCCTCCTGGTCCAAGGTACTACAGTTCCAATCAGAGCGGCTCTCCTGTTCTGTCATTTTACATTTTTGACTTTCAATTTCAAGGAGTTCTGTGACTGAAAATGCTTGAAAATTTTTGGTACATGGGACAAAGTACAAACTCCCTAACATTGCAGGAACAGCCTACCCTGAGTTGGCCATTTGCCATTGTTGCTAATCAAATCTCCTTTCCTTCCCTGCTAAATGTACACCTTGTGCTCCATGCATGGAAATGTGCACAGTTCTCTGAAATATTCTGAAGGTGTCTGATTATTTCATGCCTCCATCTTTTTGTACATGCTGGATGTTTTTGGTTTTATTTTTTTATTTTTTATTTTTTTATTGCAGCATATTATGGGGGTACAAAAGTTTAGGTTATGTATATTGCCCTTGCCCCCCCCACCCCCC
>CM052437.1:108144927-108210159 GCA_028533085.1 Varecia variegata | reverse complement strand
CAGTACAAGCATACTCAAATTCAAAAGAGAATGTCAATTTGTATTTCAGATGCATATACCAATTTATAATATTAGAAAGCAATACATAAGAGTCCCCATTGACCCACATCCTCTCCGATACTTGGTATAATCAAATTATTAATTTTTCCCAATCTAAGTGATGTAAAATTATTTTTCATGGGTCTCTGATGTCATTTCCTTGATTATTGAAGTTAAGTACCTTTCCATACATTTGATATTCCTATATTAACTTCTGTGAAAAGACTGTTGATGTCTCTTGCCCATATTTTCTACTAGTTTTAGCATATTATATATTCATTATATATTCAGAATACCAATCCTTTGTCAGTTATATTAATTCTAAAAATATTCTTCCTATTTGTGCCTTATATTTTTAAAACTTTATCATGCCTTTTAATGGACAGACATTTTTAATTTTGATGCAGATGAAGTGAATTTTAAAACTGTTTTATGTTTGTTTCTTCTAGTATCTTGCTTATAAAATCTTAACCCACTTCAACATTTTAAGGACACATACTCTTATATTTTTTAACCATTTAAAAATTTTACTCTGCTCTTCATTATTACTATTTCATAAAGGTCCTGATATGTGGTAGGACAGGTAACCCCAAAACCTTGTTGAAATTTTGTTTTTAATGTCTTTATATCTTTTTAAAATTTATTCATTTTTATTGATACAGATTAGATATATCTTTATATCTTTCAATAAATTTGTGGAGAATTAACATCTGTATGCTATTGAGCTTTCTGATCCATGATCATGGTATAGTTTCTCATTTTTATGGGTTTTCTTTAGTATCTTTTTATAATAGTTTATACATATCCATAGAAAATTTGTATAGTTGTTTTTGTGCAGGTCTTTTTCAGATTTATTCCTAAGTAACTTGTAGTTTTGTAAATTTTCTTTTTAACAGAAATTTCCCAATGTTCTATATCCTTCTTAACATAGTTTTTCTAATTATTGTTGCTAGTATATAGAGTTGATATTTGTATATTGATCATAACCAGTCATCTTGCCAGACTCTCTATTTCTAATGTTTTGTTTTATGTTTTTTGGGGTTTTCTAGGGAGACAATTATGTAATCTAAAACATGACGTTTTGGTTTTTTCTTTCCTATCTTTTATATCTTTAATGTTGTCTCCTATTACATTGGCTAAGATATCAACTCTAATATATAATAAAAATAGTGATAGTGAGCATGTTTGACTTCTTCCTCATTTTAAAGGTATTTCTCATTTTTCACCATCAAAAATATGTTCCCATAAATTTTTTGTAGAATTCATTCAAAATGGTAAGGATACTCTATTACTAGTTTGTTAAAAATTTTATCTTATATTTTATATTTGTAGTAGAATTTCTATCAAATGCTTTTTCTGAATATATTAAAATGATCACATAATTGTTCACCTTTAAATGTAATATATTGAGTGGCATTTATAGATTTTAAAATATAGAATCATTCTTGTATTTCTGGGATAAATGTGATGTGGTCATGATGTATTATCATTTTTATATACACTAGTAGATTCTGTTTGCTAATATTTTTATAGGATTATTAGCATCTTTGCTCATAAATGAGATTAGCCTAAAAACATCTCTTGTCCTATGTCCTAATCTGCTTTGGTATTAAGGTTTTACTGACTTCCTAGATTTTGTTATTCTTTAAAAGAGTTTATACAAATTTTTTTTTTTTATTTCAGCTTACTATGGGGGTACAAAAGTTCTGGTTAGATACATTGCCCATGTCCCTCCCATTCCCCCGAGTCTGAGCCTCAAGTGTGTCCATTCCCCAGACAGTGCACATCACACTCTTCTTGAGTTTATACAAATTAGAATGACATTTTAAAAGTTTCGCCTGTAGAATCCTCTGAGTCAGTGTGTGCGTATGCTCGTGCATGTGTGTGAAGACTTAAAATTATGTATTCAATTTATTTAATAATGAATGGATATTTTCATGTTTTGTATTTCTGAGTTTTTTGGAAAAGTTTTATTTTCTAGGAAATAGTCTATTTTGATTAAGATTTTGCATTAATCCACATATATTTTTCATTGAATTCTCTTACCGTTTCAATTTGTTTTATTTTTAGTTATATTCCCATTTTAATTCCTAATATGGTTTACTTGTACATTATCTCTTTTTGTCTAGGTCATTCTTGCCTGAGAGCTGAGTATTATCAGCTTTTCCAAAGGAGGAAATTTTGCTGATCATCTGTACTGAATCATTTAATATTTAACTAAACTTTCTTATCTTTATTAGCTCTTTCCTATTGTATTTGAGTTCATTCTGTTATGTTTTTCACTAACTATTGAGATAGATGCTTAGCTCATTAATTAATAGATTAATTAATTAATTAATAGATGCTTAGCTCATTTATTCTTTTCTAATATATGCATTTAAGTCTATAACTTTCTCTGGAAGGTCTGCTTTCTCTATATCCCACAAATTTTAGTATATAGTATATTCATCATAATTCAGGTCTATATGTTTTAAATTTTCGTTGTGATTTCTTCTTTGACCTATGAGTTATTTACTAGATTTGTAAATATTATCAAATGTATAGAGATTTAAATATATGTATATTTTGATATGGATTTCTAAATTAATCACATTTTGGCCAATGTGGTACATTTAATGTTGATTCTTTGAAATTTTTTAAGATTTACTTTATAACCTAGTTAGTTTGCATAACTTTTTCTTGTTTTTTAGAAGAATATTTATTTTCTTATTACTAGGTACAGAATTCTATACAGGTTCATTAGCTCAAGTTTGTTAATTATATTATTCACATTTTCTATATTTTTACTAAGTTTTGTATGTTTGCCCTAGCAAAAATATAGAGATATGTAAAAATCTCCTACTCTGGTGAAGGATTTTTAAAAAAAGTCTCTCTACAGTTCTATTATTTCTTTATATATTTTAAGGCTGTTTTGACTAGGTACGTATAAGTTTAGTCTTGCTTTAGTTTCCAGATGAATCAAATATTTCACCAATATCTAATGATCATCTCTATCTCTGATAATAATTTTTGTCTTAAAGGTTATTTGTCTGAATTAATATACTTTGCTTTGACTTCTTTTGATTAGTACATGTCTAGTATATATTTTTTGAAACTTTTATATCAACGTTCCTATATTTTATGTCTTTATGATTTATATGTATTTTGTATAAACAAATATAGCTGATTCTGAAAATGCCTGACAATCTCTTTAAACAAAGGTACACAAAAAATACTAGATTTACCAAAATCTTGATTCAGTAGCTGCACATAAACATGTGGGTGAAATGTTTATTTTGATGTGGTTGGCACCTTCTTTTGTCTAATCAGCATCGAACAATCTAATCATATTTATCTCCTGATGCTGTCTAAGAAGTTAGATACCTTTGGCCAAAACCTACTATTATGTTGATTTTAGAAAAATTATCTGTAGGCCATTTTGTTATAAGTTTCATAAAGGACAATTATTAGAATAAGCAAAAGAAAATTTTGACACTAATAATGCTTTTCAAATTTAGAATGCAAATTGAAACAGTATCAGAGAAAACATTCCATTTTAAGGTTCTGTGCTAACGTGAGCATGTAACAAAACATCTACTCTATACCTCTATTTATCAGTATTTTATTTACTAAGCAGTCCTTATTTCTCTTTTGAAAAGGGGCTGACCTCATTCCCTCCTATCATTTAGCTTTCTTAGAATTGCACTTGTCATGTGATGGGTAAGACGCAGAAACTCCATGCTATTATAAGCTCTGACTTGGATGAATTTGAATTTTCATATTGCAATAGTTGTGTCCCACTGAATCTGACTTGTGAATCAGAAAAGATGCTACTCATTATTTCTAAAGCAATGTTCCATTTTGGATGCTTAAAAGAAGGCACCAAATGTTTACAAATAGCAAGAGTTTCATTTACTACCCCACTGACTTTCCTGTTGCATTTTGTTTACTAGTGGTCATTGGATGTTGGGTTTTATGTAGAATCTTGGTTTCTTAGGATTCTTATACTCTCTGGTCAGAACACATCATAAAAGCCAAATGGAGGGAGAGACTATAATCATCATGAGTCCTCCATGCCAAAAGAAATTATAGCACTCTCTTTTGTACCTGAATGAGTACAAAATTCATTACATTATTAGTGCATTATTAGCATGATTCAATTAAAAAATGGGGAAAGGAGGCACTTTATAAAAGCTTTGGCATGCATCTCCAATCCCTGAAAAGATACTAGCAGGTGTAATTCCTAAAATATATGTGGACATTCAGTTGGACAAAATTTGCATACATGAATCATACCTATTTGCTACTATTTAGCAGGCCAATTCTCTTTCTCCCCTTCTTTGTCCAAGGATGTTATACATTAAAGTAGTGCATCTTATGGAAGAGTTTTCCTTCCCAAAGGAGCTATCCTAATGTTAATTCTGACATAACTTGCATAAATACAGAGGAATTCAGATTCCAGCCTGCCATGCTGAGACTTTGCTTTGTTTTATCTGATGCTCTGAGGCCCCTGAAATATCTCGCTACCACACAGGCCATATTTTTTAATAACCACTTTAACACAGAGCAGGGGAAATCTCAGCCACACACAGCTCGGGATGCTATAACCAGAGAGCCTCCTGGGAGCAGTCGGTCCACTCCTAGACTTGTTTTCTCGTGACACACATCTTCTGTCTAAATCCTTTAGCGAGGATTCTCAGGCCTCTGCACAGTGAGGAAGGAGTGTGGACTCCCCAGTTGTGAAACAAATGGCAAATGTGTTAGTGGGGAAGGGCTGGTAGTTACACCGGTTCAGTGTCATCGACTGTATGTGATAAAACTGGTGTCTGGGGTTTCCTTGGTCTTTGCTGAGGGGGAGAAAGAAATATTTCTGGAAGGACTATTGACATCACATAATTCTAAGCATATCACACCCCAGGTGTTTTTAGGCAGCAAGAGCATATACACTATATATTGATGAACAGTTTCCTAAAAACAACACAGATATTTGGCTGAGGTATGCTAAGAACACATCATGTGGCTACCTGGCAAACTGACATAGTTAGAAACATACATGTGTGTACAGCTATAATGCCATTTCCTTGTATCACATCTATCAGGTTACAAGAGGCTAATAATTTTCTTTTTCTAGTCACAGCCAAACATTATAATGGCACATACCATAAATCAACACCAACACGCAACATTGCTTAGCAAATATAAATGTATGTGCATTGCGGAATGATCTGAGATTACAAAAATGTATCAGAAGTCAAAAGTACCTGGTGGAGAAATGCTATGTCTTTAGTTTATTGAGATTGTTTGGAGGATCCTAATGTACTGTCACTGAAAGAATAATTTTTCCTTTACAATCTACTTAGCAAAGATTTATTGATCCTTTCCCCCTTCATAGAGAATTACTGATCCATTTTAGAAAATCAGATTTTCACACCTTTCATGAGAATGTGCCCAGCGCAGTTCTCAGGGGACTGCCTGGGAAGTTGACTTTGACACGCAGTCCCTTGGAACTTGCACACCACAGCCTAGCGTCTCATCGCTGATTTGTTGCACCAGGCAGTAAAATACTTTCATACATTTATAGAGAAATGATTGTACTGCAAGGACTTATTTTTCCATGCTAGTGGATGTATTCAGGGTACTCCTGTTTGTGTAAACAGCATTTTTCAGATGTGGCGTTTTTTTCTTATTCTTTTTTTCCCTGTCTTCTCAGCTGTAATGTTATGAACAGCAAGGTAAGATACAAGTTTAAATTCATGCTGCAAAGCCACAGGATGCTGTAGAATCTTTCAGTGTGTGTAAATAACTTCTTCCGAGACGCACATGTCTGCTCTTCCCTCATTATGGGAGTTAACTGAGGTAGCTAAGCAGCTGACATGTTGTACTGAAGTATGCATCATAATGAAGGTGATTTATTATAATTAAAACAGTGTGGAGGGGAGCTTTGTATTAGACATATTGTTTCACAGAAGAGCTTAATAGAGAGCATTACTATTAGCTATGGATTTGGGTGAAGGATGTTGTTTGCTAGGAGTTATGTTAGTATTAGTCAAAGTCTGAAGTTGCTTTTTGAGTTCTTCTGTACTGGGAGGGAAGAAACATTCAGTAAATGAAGAATTCTTATACTGGCAGGAGGCTAGTGTGTATGTGTTTGTGTGTAAGAGTAGGAGAGAGAGGGAGAAAGAAGAAAATGACGTGCACCTGAAGTGTTCTCGGCAGGAGCAGTTCTAGAATACTTTATTACATATCTATGGAGACAGTGGCATGGACTGTAAGTAGCTTCTGTCTCTTGATATAATAATGCACATAAAGTCGGGGTCAGATTGGGTTCGCTCTGGGCTTTGATGCTGCGGAAGGTCACTAGGGGAATCGATGGACCAAAATGAGCCCTGAGTTTCATGCAATCAATGCAATTTTTCTATTTAAAGTGGACACTGCTGGGTGTGAGTCTCAAGCTTCAAATGTGGTTTGGCTCAGCTTTTCAGATCAAGAGTAGATTGCATTGCAAATAGGTTGTTTATTATCATAACTGAGATGACATGGTGAATGCAGAGTAGGAGAGGCAGTCTGCAAACGCTGCTTTCAAGTTTGGCGCCCTGTATTGTGGCAACCAAATTCGTAGCCACTTGATTGCCAGGGGGGTACCTTGTTCTCTGTTTATTTTACTATTTTTAATGAATCAAAAGTAAGGAAACCGTTTTAAAATGAGAAACAAATAATTATTAAAACTGAAATATTTCTAAATCTTTTCTGTGTTCTGTCTATCCCTCTGTCTACCACCCATCATCAGGCTTTGCTGATTGGAAGGTAGATAGAAGGATTGTCTAATGGACATATTTTTTATATCAATATCATTTATAAAATAATTTTTTAAAAAGCTTTCTCTGGTTGGAAAGTGAATGGAAGATTTTTGATCATCTGCAAAGCTAGTAGAGTTCTGATTTTGTGTTGACTCTTCAAGCTCTTACTCTCTGCAGTGGCAAACAGACCCCTACTTAAAAAGGACAAATTATAAATGCAGTTTCTCCACTGGAATAAAAGTTCTAGACCTGCTGAAGGATCTTTTATGGGTTTCTCTTCATCATGTCACATTGCCACTGAGATATGCTGTGTGTCATTTAGGACGACAGATTACAGAAGGAAAGCACTTCTGCTTTCTGTTTGGGGGAGAAGATGAGTGAAAAAATACTGGGATTTATAAAAATATTCTAAGGAAGTCTATGAAGGACTCCTCTTCTGCTGTGTGTCACACAGGGGGCCCAGCAGCGACAAAGACAAAAGTAACTGGCAGGTTCTGCATTTTACTTAGGGTAAAACTTCCTTCTTGGTCTCCTAACCTACTGAGGAAGATGGGTGAAGGAGACTTCCAGTTATTAAATAGCCAGCAATCTGGAGAAATTAAAAAGAATATGAATATTAACCTTCCATTAAGTTGAAACACATTTGCCAGTGAATTGCTACTTGATGGTTTTTTGCCCCACTCTAAAAGATAACATTGCTGCCTAGCTTTTAATTTAACCTTAATGTAATTTGAACTTCCAGGGTTTTAATTTAGTAAAAGAAGGCAAGAAGAAATAAGTTGACATCACTGTGGACTGATGGCAGAAAGCCACATTCACCCTCCCTCACCCAGGTCCTGGCAGCCTTTGCATTCAAATAAACATTAAAAAAAAAAAAAAACACAAAGAGCTAATTGAATATATTTGTAATATTCATAACATAAGTCACAAGTAAAGGTACAAAGAGGTATAAATTTATTTGCTGAAACTGGAAAATTGCCACCCATAGAGCCAGGTGTGTCGGGGGGAGAGGTATGCTGAGAACAGGTGCAGCCTTGGGCTGCAGGGTGTGGTTAGCAGGACATTTGCAAGGGGCACAGGCTGTTTCTCTGCCTGAGAGGATGGGCCTTTGCATGCAGGGCCCAGTCACAGTGTTTGGGTTTGCATTGTTGTCCTTAGCCCTCCAGAGTCTTCTTTCATCATCTTTAGACGTTTGTGCAGCAGGCATGATTAGGGTTCTTCTTAGCCAAATCGTGTTGACTTTGTTTATTTAATAATATTAGTCCCCAAACAACTTGGAAATAAGCTACAAAAAAATAACATTTTAGAGTCATGTTTCCATCGGGTAGAACCTTAAATCTCAGGGATCTGAAATCCTATGTAAACACCTGCACGGTATGGAAAGAATGGTTTAATTATAATTAATCATCATGAATGATGCCATTTACATTTATTTTACATAATACTAAATACAAAATTTGGCTTTGGGGGGCAGGATTTTTTTTCTTTGCTTTACCAATGACTCTATAAGACATGTGTCATATAAAAATGAGAGGAAGAGGGGACTTTCAAATTTATGGTTGTGCTTCTTACCTTCCAGAATGAGTTTATTTGTGAAAAGAATAGGATGCTTAAGTTTTCTCTGACATAGATTTTTAAAAAATTATATGCCTTATATCCCAAGAAGACACATCTGATAAATGGAAAAACATATTATATATTTTGCAAAAATGAATTTATAATATATGTCATTTTATATTTTGCAATATTTTATATGAAATTTGAGCCTCTTATATTTATTATTCCATTTAACTCCTAGTGTCCCAGTATTTTAACCTGTAGGATGGTAAAATGATGAGTACCCCTTATTGATTATGATTTTGAAATCTTTCGTACAGAATCCTCATTTGAAAAATGAATTTGAGAGACTCAGTTGCTGTTTAAAAGCCCCGAGGCCTTTTAGGGAGGGTGAATTAAGACTTCTCGTGAGATGCTTCTTCCTACAAAATCACTTTTCCCTCAGATGAGGATACTGAGGTAATGGAAAAATCCTTAATCTCAAAAGCATCCCTGAATGTGCCACCCTGAAAATTAACCTCATTCATCCCTTTCCCCCACCTTCATTTTTTTTCTTTTTTGAGACCTCAGAAAAATTGAGCACATAAATTAAAGTGTCCCCTTCGCCGCCCTAACTTATGCAACCAGCACTTACTCACCAGCACCCTGGGTCTCGGAGACCTTGGCAACAACACAGGGGTCATATTTTCACCCAGACAAACTGCTCATGAGCAATTTTTTCAACATCTTGGACCCAAACTGGCTTTTCTTTGATTTCAGAAATGAAGGCAGTCTTCTTTTTTTTTGTCTTAATTTTTTTTTTTTTTGAAAAGGCATTTCTGGTGGCTATTTCTGGGAAAAAAATCCCACTTTCTAGTAATATTTACTTTCTCCTTTGTGTCTCTAGCAATGCATTAGGCAAATAACGAGGTACAGGATCTGATTCTGCACTTACATATTTTCACTTTTATTTGGAGGCAACCGTCCATGTTTCTAGTACAACAGACCAATAAGACACGTTTTTTGACCATTTTCAAAAATTCAAAAACTGGTCTGGTTCTGAGGAAAGGTTTTGGGTGACTATACTCTCTGGAGAGGTCCTTTGCCCCATTACCCTGAGTGTTTAGGAGTATAGGTTATGACATCTTTCTACTTTTCGGAAGACCAGGAGTCAGTAGAACATCCTCCCACCATTTATCACTCCAAATTAGTTTAGGCAAACGGGAAGTGTGCAATAAGCTATTGCCCATAAATATCCCCAAAATTCATATACGTAGTGGGTTTATGCTGATGGTGTGGAAGAGGGGTGCCTCCCGAAATTCAAGTATTTGGTAGGTTTGTGTTGATGGCCTTGAGAAGAGGAAACTTGTTGGAACGTTTTGTTCTCTCAGGTAATCTACTGAAGGAACACGTTGAATGAATGTGTATTTTTCACAGACGGAGCTGTAGCCAACTGAGCATTCAAAAATTACGGATTAAAATGGCTTACCCACTCTGAAGTCCCTCTCTTGTGGCATAGGATTGTTCCCTCCACTGTCTGGAGGACTTACTCTGTCCCACCAAGATGAGATACAGTTCGCATTTATCAGACATGTCCTTTTCTTTTGTATATTATGCTTTTCCATCATTTAGGTCATCTAGATCCTGCTGGAAATTAAAATTTGCATTTGTTTCAGGAAAAAATTAAGCTATTTCTAAGGAATTTGAATATTCCTATGAACATTTTAAAGTCTCTATTTTTTACAGAAAATGGTAACTTTATTTTGCCAAGTATAAATGTCTTTGAATCCCAAAAGGTTTAAGTTCATTTTAAAGAAGATAACCAATAGCAACCCCACCCTCCCCAAACAACACTCTAAAAATTTAGCCTTAAGGCAATTTGATTCTGGGAGAAATGTCTTCCCATTTTCAATATGGCTTGACTTTATTATAACCCTGGAATTAAATGTAGTGTTCATTCTTTCTTATAGATTCCTTAAAAAACCTCTTTAGTAATGCTTCTAAACTGCTAAAAACCTTGCCTTGTTTAATTCTTTCAGTCCTCTATTGTTGTAGAGTACACCCCATTGAAAATCACACCACGTGGGCTGACCTTAGTTGAGTCCTGTGATTTGTCTTAAGCAAATAGGGTGCTACCTCTTGCCCCTGTCTCTGCTTCTGTTGAATGGGGAATATTAGGTCACCACAGAGACAGAAGAAGGGAAAACGGAACGCTTAAAAAGGGTGGAAGACAAAACTGCTTATAAAATGCTTCTAGTTCCTTGAGAAGAGGTGATATATAAATACATGGATTAAGGGCATGGATTCAAGCCAGTTTGAATTCACATAAGTTTTGTTGGACAATTGTATCACAATATTGACTCAAGTCCAGATTACGGCCTCTGGGGTGTCCCTTTCTCTACTGATTTGCAGTTTATTGTTTTCACGATTCCATTACTCTCTATCTGATTTTCTCAACATTTTTCTTGCTATTTTACCATGGTCCAAAGTTCTGTTTGGCAATGGCAGATACAAGAGGTTATAGAAGGCTGGCATCACATTTAATTTCCTTGATTCTTGGAGAGTCACTTTGTTCTCCATAATTTATTAAAAGAAAAAGAATCAATAGTTGAGAAGCCTTATTACTTAATTTCCATTGAAATCTAACATTTCTTTTTGGTCATCTATGTCCTTTGATGTCTACATCTTTAATTTTATGAAGTACAGATGAGCCCCTTTATGGATACATCAACTAATTGCATTCACTTAAAGAAAAAAAGAAGAGATGATTTTTTTTTTCTTTACTCACTCACTAAAGACATTCCCCATAATTGCAAAAAGAAAAGAAAGGTACAATAGTGATCCCAAGTAATCCTAATTAGTTCAATGGATACTGGGGCTCTATCAATTACTTAAATGACAGGAGTGGGGGTATGTTGGGTGAAGCACCATCAGTGTGTGAGTTGATAGCCCCAAGTAAAACAAATGGTTTGAAACACAGATACTATCTCAGACTCTGGGCTTGAGATACCTCCAGATATATAGTGCCCCATGAAAGGCATATCTAAATGTTTGTATTTCCAGTTTTTGAGCAATGGATGAGGGTTAGGTGCAGAATGCATTTGGAAATTAGACGACGAAACCAGAAGTTTGATTGGGGCTCGACTTGGTGAGATACAGGATTAGGACAGAGCTCGATGCAATGACTGCAAATCCCTGGTGAATGCAGGTGTCTGGAATCCTGGGCTTAAGTGGGTTGTACTGAATTCCCTCACCTGCTTTTTATCAGCAGCTGTATTGACAAGGTTTTCATTACTTCCTGAATGTCTGCACTGGCTTGCTTTATTTTTCTTGTTAAATTTTGATGTTTATATATGTATAAAAGCCATTAGTACCTATGCCATTTTAGTCACCACCAATCTCATCATCCTTTCCATTCATTAATGGTCCTGCTTTCTCTCTAATACCTCTTCTCTTCCTGACGTATCTGTGAAACCCTTCTTATTCTCCTCCAACTCCTCTATGTGGAGTTAATTCCGTCAACTTCCACTGCCTTTTGTTTCTGTGACAAGCTTCATAGGGCCACTGATTTTCTTACATGTAAACTAATACATACGTAGTAAAATGTACAGCAAATTTATTAACAGTCATTTCTTTATCTCTACTGCCATAAAAACCTATCGACAATTTTTTAGTAACTCTAAGACATAAAATCTAGTTTCATAGTATTACCCTGAATCGCATTTACTATCATCTAGTTATCTTCTTTAAGACACATTTAGTATTCTTAGCTTTAATCAATAATTAACACCACTTCTAGGATAATAAACAACATTATTTCCTGAGGAAATAATCAGAAATGGAGTGAAAATTTATGTACAGTTAACAAATTACTCATAAAATGTAAACTTGGTTTTGAAAAAGCCCAAAGCTATGTTTTCCTAGGGAAAACACCTGGAATAAAATGCTCCAAAGTAGTAACAGTGATTATCCTGAAACAGAAGAATTACAGGCAATTTTTATTTTCTCCCTTTTCTTCTTCTATATTTTGCAATGTTTTAAAATAATAATAATATACTTAAATCTTAATTTAAGAAAACTATTGAAACAATAATGCTCAGTGGAACAAATTCAAATACCCAAGTATGACAATTACAACATGGTATTTGCATCTTGTCCCACTATGGTCCTACTTTAGCTTCTGTTTACCTTTCATGACATTTTTTTCAGTGCTTCTAAACTCACATCCAAACACATACACTTTCACATACTTACATACTCATAAACACACACACACACACACACACACACACACATTCTTTTTATCTGAGACAAAGTCTCACTTTTTTCCTGGACTAGAGTTAGTGCCGCAGCATCAGCCTAGCTCATAGCAACCTCACACTCCTGGGCTCATGTGATCTTTCTGCCTGAGCCTCTGGAATAGCTGGGACTACAGGCACGAGCCACCACGCCGAGCTAATTTTTTGTTTTTATTTTTAGTTGACTGGCTAATTTTTTTTCTATTTTTAGTAGAGACGGGGTCTCGCTCTTGCTCAGGCTGGTCTGGAACTCCTGACCTCAAGTGATCCTCCCGCCTCGGCCTCCCAGAGTGCTAGGCCACCATGCCTGGCCACCACACACGCTCTTTTTAACAAATGAAAATAGGCCTGTACAGTGGTTGATGTAATTATTTAAGCCAATCATTAAAGGGTTGGTAGCTGGACTGTAGCCATGCTAAAGTATTTACCTCATGGAAATCAACAAACACACATCAAGGCTCCCTTTTTTAGTGAGGGCTGGACTTGCAGCACACCACTGGCCTATGCTACATATTTTAGTCTGCAACTTGCTTTACACTTAGCAATGAACCGTAGGCTTTGTCTCAAGTCCGGGACATACAGCTCTTACCTGATTCTGAGACCCAGAGTATTGAAATGTTCTCTTTCCTGCTCTTTCACTTTTTCAATGGCTAATTTGACTGGTAAGATGCACGAGCATTTACTGGGCCAGATTTACAGATGTGTGGCCAGAGTGTTGAAAGCGATAGTTTCCTGCGGCACAGCCTCCTGGCTTCTTGGACACCTCTCTGCAGTGTGGAAAAAGGGTAAGCAGGGGAAGGTATGGGAGGAAGAGAGGGGACAGTTGTTCTCCCTGCATTCATTTTCACAGAGTTCCTTTTCAGTGCTTGCTAAGACTGTGTAAAGGAGACATTAAAGGAAACAGAAGAAAATGGGGAATAAAAGTGTGAGTGGCCATGCCGAAAGATACGTAGAGAGAAAGTTTCATGGATGGTGACTTCTATGACACTCTCCTTATTGTGGCATATGTTCCTAGTGTTTACAGTTTCCGGGTTCATGGGCGGATTGCAATTCTCTGTCCTTTTGAAATTAAGAAGAGCCGTTTGATGAATCCTGGCCAGTAGATTGTGGGGAGAAGTGGTGTGTGTTGCTGCCCAGCCAGAACATGCGACGGCAGCTGTGAGACCTTCAGCTGCGCTGATCGTGGAAGCAGGTGTTAGAAGCCTCTGCCAGCAGGTCTCTGAGTGACTGCAGTGGACAGAGCCCCTGGCAACCCATGTTTAACATGTATCATGAGCAAGAAAAACATGCTGCTTTAAGAACCCCAGATTTTGAAGTTGTTACTGTGGCCTACCCAGCCTGTGCTGAGTGTCACATTCATCAACCAGTGGTGTTGGCCTCACCCCGGGCTTATTCCCTTTAATATCAGCATCTTTAGCGGGGCTTGCCTTGCGCTACCAATCTCCGAGTGGTAAACAGACCTTATCAGAGCCCACTGGCCCAGTGAGATGCCTCTGTCTTTGTTTCAGCTTTTCAGTTCTATGTGGATGGCTAGGTCATGCCTTCAGTGCATGCTGACTTGTTTTTAATTGGGGCAGGAAGAGTAGAAATCTTCTTATTTCAGGTTGTCTCTTATGCCACATCCTCCAATCAGAGGCCCTGCCTTTGAGGCATTTGGAGACACCTACCAGGACATGAATAAAACTGGCAATTTGATCTTCATTGGCCAAGTGATTCTTGAGCATGTGTACCTACTCTGTAAGTTGGAACTCAGAGGGGATAATGGGAGAGTGTTAGGCTTCCTAATATCCCACAAATGACATCATCCTTAATTTTATTGTTGTAGGAATTTAGTATTTATATCAGAGTAAAGTTTTGACAAGTTATATTTTGCACATTATTGTGTTTAACATGACATTTAATTCAGGAATGTAGTTTTCAACTCTACCATCTTTTTGTGTAAAAACGGTAAGAAAATGCATTGGGGAAAATATGGAACTCTTGGAAATTTCCCTATCTGACCTATGAATGGGCACCAGTACTGAAAAATAGCAAGGCCTATTTGTGATAGCAATTTATGTGACATTATTCTGCTGTCTATAAATATGTCCTCAATGCAGGAAGACCAAGCAGGGAGAAACTCCCCTGTAATACTCATTTAGGGAAGTGAAGGACTGCTTTCCAAACCAAGGCGAGTGCTATTGCAGTAATGGGGCATCAAACAGGCAAAATTGTATGTGTTGTCAATGGCTACAATGTAATTTTATTGATTTACAATGTTTAAAGTGAAGACATGATTTCTAGCTTATATAAGGTGTCACATTGGAGTAATTGCACACCAACCAGTTTTTATGACCAGAAAAGAACATGGTAATGCCCACACAGATTCCACAGGCTGTCTAGCACTTATGGTTGTTCAGTAATCAGGGGGTGATTATTAGCAATTGTCCTGCTGAATACTCATAGAAGGCACAGATGTTACCTGGCTTAGGTTCAATTTTAGCACACTTATTTGAATTACCCAAAGGAAAACACCTTCAAGTTGCATGCTTAGTTTAGTCTAGATCCACTCTGCCTCCTCAGCCCTCAATGGTCCAGGCTTTCACGAACCCCTGTAATGCTCTCTGTCACATGAACTTTAATATATCCCAGGCCCAAGTACAAGGGCATTGGGAAATACATCTCTCTTTAAGCAGTTCACCAGGGTCTGTAGCAGTGATTCGCACACCACCTGTGTCAGAATCACCAGGTTCCTAGGCCCTGGCTCAGAATCTCCAGCGGGTAGGGACTTGAAGAGTGCATTTTGAACAAGCACCCTAGTGGATTTTTGTGCACAGTAGAGTCTGGGAACCTGGAAGTGAAGGCAAGAATGTACTCTGCCCCATATGAAATTTTTAAAGAATATGTGAGGTTTATTTCCATTATTATTTTGTTTTCCATTTGTGAAGTACCTTTATTCAGAGAAACTAAAAAATGCAAATTTGCATCAGCTTTCCAAATGCTCTTCATGCTGCTTTAAGGCACACTATATTCAAGATTTGTTGTGCATGGGAATACGTGCCCATACATTTATACTTATACAGGGATTATAGATACATTTTATTTAAAGACTCTGTCTGAAGTTCAGCCATTCCATTTTTGACAATGAAATGCCTCGAGATATTTTGAGAAAATTATGTTTAATGAAGGAGCAGACTGTGGCATTTTGATTCAAATTAAAAGATGTTAGTTTTTCTGAGACTGATACAAATTTATAAAGCGATTTTCAAAAATATTGTCACCTCCATCATGAAATAATAAATGTTTTCTGAGCTTGACCAATACTGTGACTTGATTAAATTAGAAATCCATTTCTGTTCTTACAAGTTGTTGTGGTCAACACAGGATGTCATTTCTCACAGGCTAAAAATTGCTGACTGAGCCCATAAATAAGTCGATAAATATGAGCATTTTTCTGCAGAAAAAATATGCTCAAGTTAGCATTCAGAAAGGAGGAAAGATATTTTTCCATATGATGTTTTATAAGAAGGCTGTGATATTTTCTGTAATTGTGATTGGTTTAGCTGGGAAATGTACGAGCCAATGTATTACCATCAGTCCTCTTTGAAGGCACAGAAGGTGAACTCCTACCTGTGATCATTCCAGGGGCATCGTTTGGCCCCTTTCTGAACCCTCACCAGATGTGGATCTTATTTGATCTGTTTTGCAATGCTTCATGTAAAGACAGACTGGCACAATGAGTATATGGCCTTCTAGCTAGTGACTTCTCTGGGTACACATGTATGTCCCTCATTACAATGATGTCCCTTGAGTCTCTTTAAGGTTGTCACCCCTATAGTTATGATCTTGTACACCCTTCTATCAGTTTCAATTCCTCATAACAATAAGCGTCAAGAATTCATACCCTGTACCTACATCTTGAGTTGAAAAAATTTGAGCACCTTGGTCAGCTCCAGGACCCACTAAGTGAGAGCTAGAGAAGGATCCTTGGGATTCCCACTCCCACCGTAAAATGTCCCAATCTATTAGGGCTTCCTATTCACAAACCTGTATCAAACTCAGCCTTATTAATACCAGGAACACGGAAGGAGGAGTTTCAAGGCAAGGTTATATCTCTTTATGCTCTCTCCCTGCCAAGATTCTAGGCGCATTGCGATTAGTAGACTTTATGGCATTTCCTAATATCTCTATTTATTTGCCTTAAAACTTATTGCTCTCCTCTGACTTCCATTCCATTATTACCTGTATTCTTACATTGAGACTGATTTTTTAAAAAAAACTTTATTGAGGCATAATTTACATGCCATACATTCACTCACTGTAAATGTATAATTTGACGATTTTTATTAAATTTACAGAGTTGCACAACTACCACCACAGACCAGCTTTAGAACACTTTTTTCATCCCAAAGTGTTTCCTTATGTCCATTGCAGCTGGTCTCTATTCCTACTCCTAACTCCAGGCAACCAAAGATCTTCTTTCTGTCACTACAAATTTGCCTTTTCTAGACATTTTACTTATCCATTCTTATTTTCCATTTTACTTTAATTTTTATCACTTTTTATTTAACCATTCATAATTTATAGGCAGTTAGATTGTTTCTAGTCTTTTGCTATCATGAGTAATGTTATTATGACCATTCACATAGAAGTGTGTGTGTGGACATATGTTTTTATTAATACTTCTCTAACGTAGATTCCTAAGAGAAGGACTTGTGGGTCATATTGACAAATTTATGGTTCAATTTTTAGGAAACTGCTAAAGAGTTTCCAAAATGGATATACCATTTTACATTACCACCAGCAATGTATGAGGGGTCCAGTTTCTCCATATTCTTGCCAAAAATTGATGTTATCCATATTGTTCATTACATCCATTTTAGTGGATATCTAGTAGTATCTCATCTTGGTCTAATTTGCATTTCCCTAGTGATCAAAGAAGTTAATCAGCTTTCATGTGTTTTACCTACCTGTGTGTTTCCCTTGGTGAAAGTATATTTAAATATTTTGTCCATTTTTAAATTGAGCTATCTTATTATTGTGTTGAAGAGTTCATGGACACAAGTACTTTGTCAGAAATATAATTTTCAAATATTTCCTCCTAGTCTGTGGCTTGTCTTTTTACTTTCTTCATGGTGTAATTTGAAGTGCACAAGTAATTCATTTTAATAAATCTGTTTTATCTTTTAAAAAATGGATTGTGCTTTTGGTATCATGTCTAAAAACTCCTTATATAATGCAAATCATAGAGGTTTTCTTCTATGCTTTCTTCAGATCAGGATTTTGCAATAGCAGCATTCTTGATATTTTGGCCCAGATAATTCTTTGCTGTGGGAGGCGGTCCTATGAATTGTAGAAGGCATCACAGCCTCTGTG
Source organism: Varecia variegata (assembly GCA_028533085.1). Taxonomy (NCBI): domain Eukaryota; kingdom Metazoa; phylum Chordata; class Mammalia; order Primates; family Lemuridae; genus Varecia; species Varecia variegata. The sequence goes on along the minus strand of CM052437.1, from coordinate 108,192,155 downwards.
GCCCTTTATGCACAAATGCCATTACTTTCCTTTAGTTCTTTGAACATATATGTAACACTGAGTTGAAGTTGTTGTCTGCAAAATTTGACATCTGAGGACACTCAGAGCAATTTCTATTAACTGCTTTTCCCCCGCCTTCAGTATGGGTAGCACTTTCCTGTTTCTTTGGATAGCTCACAATTTCTTGTTGAATATGGCATATTTTTGGAAATCGTATCACAGCAACTCTGGATTCTGATTTTTTTCCCTCTCAGAAGATTATTGCCATTGGTTTTTTTTTTTAATTTGTTTATATCTTTTTTTTAGTAACATGTTTGGAATAAATTTTTGAAATTCATTTCCTCTAGAGTTTGTGGTCACTACTCTCTGCTCATTCCCCCTCTCCCCCGACCCTGTTCATATTTTTGAGGCTGACTTCTTAGGAGTCCTTCTATTTCTGCATAACCTGATGGTCAGCCAATGACTGGCCATGGATGGGCTCACTCAAACATCTCAAGCCAGTAAATCTACCCTCGGGTGATGGATCTGTGTGTGGGTTCAGGAACACATTTACAGTTCAGGCAGTTTTTAAGTCTGCTCTTTCTTTTACGCACCAGACATTCTGGTATCTCCTCTGCAAAGCACAGAGGCTTCTGGCAAGACAGGGATGTGTGAATAGCTTGGGCCTCCTCCAGTCTCCCCTGTACGTACACATCACCTCCAGTCCACCAAGAATATCAAGTGTCTCTATGACTGTCTCGTTTCCCACATCTCCCAGTTCAAATTCTGGCTGGCCCATGAGTGCCCCTACCTGGACTGCAACCTCAGGCTAACAAAATTTGTCCCAATTCAATTGTCCTTGAGATTGTTGCTTATTATAATACTAACATTTCACTGAGGTGGGGAACCTGTGGCCTTCTGATGTCAAGATCGTCTTTTTTTAAGCACCAGAGGAGGCAAGAAAAGCTTCATCTTTCTCTACTGCACCCCTTTTAATAAAGGATTTGTTCTGTAAAATTTGGATTTAGTCAAAAGGCCACACTTAAGGACCTAGAAGGCCACTTGTGGCCTTCAGGCCGCGAGTTCCCCACCCCTGCCGGATTGTCCAACTACTGCTCCAAATCAAGTCATCTTCCTCCTACAGTTAAGCACTGGGCAGTCACCATGTGCCCTACCCTATTAGAGCCACTGTGAAGAAAGAGCTGGGGAAAGAGGATGGGAGCAGCCCAGTGAGAATACTGTGGATTCCTGCTGTTCTCACCCAAGTTCAGTAGTTTTTCATTAAGTGCTTATCAGTTTGTTCTAAGTATTTGGTCATTTTCCGGGGCACTGAAATAATTGTTTTTGAGGCATTTGTTCAGTTTTATAGTTACTGTTTGAAGAAAATATTTGGTGACCTGTTCATTTCACCAATTTTCTAGCTTTGAATTTTGTTTCCCCATAAGCTGCACCATCTTGCAGTACTCACTTGGGACATGTTCATTTGTTGACTGCCATCCTCTCCACGAAAAGGAAGATTGTTCTATGAAAACAGCTACTACGGCATGTTCCCAGAAGCAATATGGATTTAGTAGGTGGAGGAGTGGACAGGAAGTTTATGAAAAAGGGTCTGACTCTAGCTCTTTATGCAAACTTAGTGCATCCATGAGTGTTTTTGTGTGTGGTTCATTTATTTTGTTTGATGAAGCTGAGGGTTTGTGCTGTCCCCCATGCCCAGCCTAAGCTATAGGGCACCTCATGTAGGCCAGCCTACTCATCTGTGATGGGCCTCAGACCTCTAGAGGAAGAAAGAATTAAATCTATTCTTACTCTTTTGTATTTTAATGCAAATGAGCTTCAGAGTTTCTGAAAGCAAAAGTTCTACAGGCAAAGGAGGACACCAAGGAGGCAGAGGGCACCGATCTACAACAGTGATGTCACCGAACACAAACAACCCACTTCCCATTTTTACTTAAGATCAAGCTGTGGAGCTGGCTAGTTTTCAAGTTGTCTTGCATGTTATATTAATAGTGTATGTTTGAAAAGATTTGGGTAGAAAATGCTGGTGAGGGTTAATGCTCAAGAGTCTACATGTTGCTTTCTATGCACATAATATTCAGGGCACTAAGGTATCTATCTGATAGGAAAACATCAGAGCATTAGAGGAATGATCACATTTCTCTACTTATGCTTTTCAGAGATACTGTACAGAAATATTAATCTTGAGTGTGAAAAGCCAGAGCTCTTAGTGTATGAATAGAACAATGTTTGAATAAGGCATTTAGTAATCTTCCTTGAGACTGTTATAGGAGAGGACTTTTTCCCACTGAGGTGTAGCTATTCCTCTCCTTCTTATTGCCATCCTCCCCAGGAAAAGGAAGATTGTTCTGTTAAAATAGTTACTAGGGCATTTTTCCAGAAGCAATATGGGTATGATGGTTGGAGAAGTGGACAGGAAGTTTGACTCTAGCTTCTTATTCAAACTTAGTGTATCCATGAGTGTTTTTATTTGTGTTGTTCATTTATTCTCTATTTGATGAAGCTGAGGGTATCTTTTGATGTACTATAATTTGATGTGTTGGGAGGTATGTAAATTAACTATATACTTGCCATTTGCTTGACTATTCTACCTCTCACGTACTCATGAACCCTGAACTGAGTGGGCTCTCTCCTACCAATAGCTGTGGCAGGCTTTGGGGGGCTGACTACTGATTATTTGGGTGTCAGATGATCCAGTCATGGATCTTCCCAGAAGATCCCTAGGGTGAAGAGTGAATTGCTTAAAATAAGCACATTGCCTGTCAGGTATCATATGCAACTTGTGGGAGGCTTGGAACAACAGCAGAAAACAAGCATCACATAGTGTGACTTTTCAATGTGACAGGTGCTGTACTAGGCTAGTTTAATGGCCAATATTCTTCGTGTTCAGAACAACTCTAAATGGTAGCTATTGAGAAAAATTTAGGCCCAGGGAAAGTAAATGATAGTAAAATGTCACAAAGCCAGTAAGTGAGGAAACGAGATTTGAACCTTGATGTATCTGATAAAACCTGTGCTCCTGGCCACTGTCGTGTTCTGCTTCCTGAGGCCATCCATAGAATCTTTTAGCAAAAAACAATGTCACTCTCATTCATTCATTTGTATGTATGGGGTGTCCAGTGTGTGCCAGAACCCTTCTAGACCTCAGCTCTTTTAAATCATGACTCTGCTTCTAAGATTTTCTGTCCTTGCTATAGACTTTATAGCTTCTTAAGGTCAAGAACCAGACCAGAAGCATCAGCATCATCTGGGATCTTGTTAGAAAGCAAATTCTCAGGCCTGCCCTAATTCTACTGAATTAGAAACTCTGGGAATATACTGAAGAGACAGAATCCGTCACACTCTTTGAAAGGCCCTAGTAGGGCTAATCAGTAATGAAAGTCTCTTTAGGATGATGGGGGAGAAAGGACTTAGTGCTCCTTTTTGAGAAATGCCCTCAAAATGAAGAAGGAAAATTCAAGAGATTTTTCATCACAATTTTATGATATGGTCCCTAAAAGTCTTATTCCAGAAAGTAAGCATTCACTGGGGGAGTTTACAGTGTGTTAACTATGTTAAATTTCCCTTTCTACGTTTGATCCCAGGTAAATTTGTCCATTAAGGGAATTGCTAGTACAGAATCCTGATAATTCCTTTCTTTTTCCTTCTTCCTTTCCTTATTCTCTGTCCTTCTCTCCCTTTTTCCATCCTTCTCCCTACTTTTCTCTTTCTTTCATGGATATATTAAATATATATACACATTTAACAACACCATCACCCTTTTCTTCCCAGAAGATCCCTAAGGTGAAGAGTGAATTACTTAAAATATAAAACTTTCTTTTTTCTGGACATGTAAAATGGATATTTCATTTCTGTGTTCACATGCACATTGATATGTATGATCTGCAAGCTTATGTTATATAGATAATTTCCCTTTTTTTCTGTTCTTTACTGTAAGTTTTACCACTCTTCTGAGGGTTTTAGAAACTTTTTCTCAGACTGACATGCTATATAAATAGTTCTGAAATACTCCATGCCCTTGGCCTAAAAGAAATCAGCACTGACATATAAAATGACAAAATGAAATTTAAAAAAAAATCCCTAAGGACTTTTGAAAGTTTATATTTTTTCTTAGTATCAAAACTAATCCAAGGCACTTTTCTTTATCTTACATTCAGATATGTGACTAGACAAATGATGCATTTTGCAAATAATAATAAGTATTCTATCAATTAGGATTACACTCTTCTTTATAAAAAGTTATAAAATTTCTTATCAATGCTGACCTTCACAATAGTCATGGACAGTGTGATTGCACTGATTTTATAGATGAGACTAACAAGCCACTGGATGTTTATATAGCCTCCTCAAACCTGACACATTGTGATGATGTTAACTAAAATGCAGTAAATCTAAATGGGGTGGGTTTATCCTGGATCTCTGATGCCTTCACAAGAACCATGTTTTATTTCATTTTTTCTGGGATTGAGAGATAGAAGGTAAACATGAATGAATACAGTTGATGGTTCTCCAAGCATGTGGATAGAGATGGAAAAGACAAATATTGAGGGGAAAAGGGAGCAACAACTGAGGAAAGGCTTCTCTGAGAAAGGATGTTTAAACAGAGACACAAAAGTTGAGTGGGAGAGAGGGGCAAGTTGTGGTGGAGGTGGGGAAGAAGGGGGAGGGGGAGGAATGCTTCTAGCAGAGCATGGGGGAAAGATGAGAGCTTTGTGGAGGAACCAAAAAAAAAAAACCCAGCTGTGTGAGCACATGGAAAACACTGGAGAAGTTGAGGATGAAAGCGGGGTTAGGCCAGGTCATGTAACAATTACTCATTATCCTCAAGAGAATAGAAAGCCTCTGAAGAGTCTTAAGGGAGGGTGGAATCTGATGGTGGGGGAGGATGATGACATGATCATATTTGCTACTTAGAAAGATCACTTTGGGTCTAGAAAGAATAGATCGGAAGGGGCAAAAATGATTACGTGAAAGTGACTTGGACTGGAGTGGTGGATTTGGGGACAAAGCAGAAGACAAAGCCAAAAGATGGTCAGGAAAAGGAATTGATTAGACTTGGGGATTAAGTGTAGGTGGTGAGCAAGGGAAACAGTATTTCAATGTGTGGGTCTTAGAGTGTCTTTTTAAAAATGCTGTTAGTTAATAAAAGAACTATGTGATGCTGTGATTTATGTGTCTTTCCCAGCTTTCTCTTTGGATATGAGAAAAGATGCAATGGTGAGCTTTCTTCTTTCAGGGCAGATAGTTTATTACAGTATTTGAAGATAGTTCCGCATTGTATTCCAGAAATTCGCTAGATTAAGAGCATTGCCAACTTGAATCTTACTTTTGACAGCAAATCCTGTTGTTCTGAACACTAATAGGCAGACGTATAGGTTTTAAAAACTTCTGGCCTTTATGAGCAAGAATCCTAAACAAATAACATTATTGAGTTTACTCTTCCCATTGAAAATGTTTATCCTTAAGCCTTTCAAGCAGAAGCAAGTGTGATTTTTTTTCTTCCTTCAAACCATGACATCTATCTTTTTTCCCTTCTTTGTTAAGTCCTGTTTCTTCCATTTTGTGGTCAGATTCCATGTTTGAGCAAAAACAAAAGTACAAAGGAGGTAAATAATATTCTAGACATTGGTAGAAAAATACTCTTGGAATTTGAAATCGTAGATTCCATCTAGATCCACATATATATAGCACACAGTTCTTTTTTGTCTAATGACATGACTGTGTCTTGATGTTGACTATTTTTTGTCAAATTTTCCTGGGATGGGGTGGGCCTTTTAAACTCTGGATTCAAGTCTTCTTTTATTTCTAAAAAATTTTATTAAAGTATACTTTATTTTTTCCCCAATTTTTTAATTCTCTTTATTTTGATCTTTTGTCTAGATTTCTCACATATTAATATATCTGTAATCCTTTTAAAACCTTTTGGTTTTTGCTTTGTTTTGTTTGCATTTAATTTTGCTTGATTTTTCTCAATCCAGTTCACTTTATTCTCAGCAATGTTTATTTTCCCAGGTGCTATTTCAATTTTGTCCTTATTTTTAATTTTTGTGATAATTTATGTTTCTTTTTACCCTGGCTCTGTGAATTCCTGTTTTATCTCTGCAGTCTCACTGCTTTCCATGAGCTATTGAATTTCTGCTTTGTATTCTTGTTTTATAGAGATTATTCTTTTATTAAGTTAAAAAATATATAAAATATGGTTGGGCATGGTTCTTTAAACTGCCTCATTGCAAAAGTGTTCTGATGAGTATGATTTTCCTGATGCCTTTTTAAATTGTTTCCTCCCCCATCTTTCTTATGGTATTATTTTTATATGGATAAAGTGTTGGCTCCTTGTTAAAAATTATTACTCTACAAACTCAAGACTTTCTGGAACTCAGGACTAGAACTCAACAGAAGCTGTGTGTGTGTAGGTGGTAGGGGTGGGGGTTGCCAATGCTGTGTTCTATGCCAATAAGACATTTTTTTTTTCTCTTTTTTTTTTCTGTGCACAATTCTTTTTTTTTTTTTTAATAATAGGATTGTGCATAAGAGGGTATTATGTAGACTTTACTTCTCCCAAGTCAACTGAGATCAGCACTGCAAGGTAACTCATAAGCTGACAATACAGAATTTATCTTCTCTATGCTATCTTACAAATAGAATGCTTCTTGAAAATATGACTTGTCTGTGTGATCCTTTCTCTTTCTCTCATTGAAATCAAACAAGATTCAGAGAAAATTCATTTCTCTATCACCTCCTGCCCCCAGTCCCATTGTTAAAAAGTAATGATTGTTCGTTTTGACCTCAGAATTTGCCTTCCTTCTTAGAGAAGAGTGCATTGGTAGCATTTTCTGAGTTCTGCAGATATATCTTCCTCTCTCTTAAGTCTTCCCTTACTCCATTATGCCTTCATTCCTTTTGTGGTTCAAGGTTTCAGATGCCATCTTGTTTTGTTGAAGATGGTGTTTATGCTTCTGTTTCTTTTTCTCCTTATTACTTTCACATGCTTTTTAAGGAGGAGATTGGAGAAAAGCCACATTTACACCATCATTCTAAAACAAAAAATAACACATTTAAAGAATCTCTTTTAAATTTGAAAAGAAAAAATAGATCACGGTTTTAGTTTGTTCATGGGACTTGACTATGCATGGATATAAAGAGAAGAAAAAAAAAAGAAAAGAAAAGAAATAATCTGGATTTCCTTTAATACCAGTCAGTTGATCACTTTATCTTTTTCTATTTCTTATCTTTACACATTTTTATTGAGTGTATTTCTCTTTTCAATTTGCAAAATAACATTAAACCATTGTCCATCCAGTTTGTTGTAGTTATTAGTGCCAGCTTTTCATTTGCCTCCTAATTGTTGATACTGTATTTGACACATAGAAGTTAAATAGTTCTGTATAAATTGATATTTTCCTTTGTAATTTCTTTCACTGCTCTATGCTTAGGAAACAGTTTCTTATTCCAAGACTAATTGATTTTCATAGTTTAATTCTTTTGTTTCTGTAGTTTTACTTGCTGTGTTTAGCACTTTAGTCTACCTGAATTTATTTTGGTGTTTAATGTGAGGTGAGACTTTTCTGTTGGTAGTTCCCCAAGTAATCATTTTTCCCAACATCATTCATTGGAAAATTCCTTCCTTTTCCAATGATTTGTGATGTTTCTAAGTAACTGGCTTTTACTAGTCTGTTCCACACATAGTGAGGCCTTATGCTGGGTGTTGGCTTATTCTTTTGGAGGGAATAAATATTTTCTCCAGTTCTTCTGCCCACCGGGCTCCTGGCTGACCAGCGAGGTTAATGAATAGAACCTGTCCATCTCAGGTGCCCAGCAGGTACCCAGTCTGTTAAGATATCATAGACTCAAGTTAATGTCTCTCCTGTTCCAACTCTTACAGTTTCTCACCATGCCATAAAGCTAGAAATGCATCTATTCCTCCCTCCCCTATTTAAACGTACTACCTGAAGGGCAGCATACTTCAGCTTGTCTCCTCTTCTCTGAGCTACCTGTAGTTCTTTCACTGACTTGGCTTTCCAGAGTGTAATACACGAACATCCTGATGAGTTTTGTACTAGGAGCCAGCCAATGTCTCCAGATGAATTTAGAGAGTGAGAGGGGCCTTGATGGAGGTTGGGGGTGGGATTAAGGGAGAAGAAGGGAGAGACTCTAGGGGATGAACCCTGTATGTCAGGAGTAGGCTCAGGCAGAGGCATGAGCCAACCAGTCTCCTGCACAGTGCAGAGGGCCCCATTTTGGGAATACATTTCTGCAGTGATTCTAATTCATTGCCAATCACTGTTACTGCAGTTGTTGTGTATTTCCCCTGGAATTTGGGAAATCACCTTTTTCTATCACTCTGCCTTCTTGCTTCTAGTGTTTAGTCATTTTCAGACTCTTAATGGTTATTTTAACTAGAAATACGGAGATGAATCTATCTCCATGGAAACCTGGAATAACAAGTAATAAATTCAGATGATCCTAATATTTTCAAAGTATTAGGAGAACATTTTACTGTTTACATGATTAGATGTACAAATGGGGGGTTACTTATCAATTTTGCATTGGAAATGTTTGTTAACATTTTTCTGTAATTCAAATGATAGAGGGAACATCTACAAAATCTGAATTGTGGGTGATTTATACTTGGGCAAAGAGTTTTAGTAATTTGTATAGCATAGCTTCTGACTCGAAACCAACATAAGAATCTTCATTTTTAAAAAAATCATTTTTATGAAAACAATCTATATTGAGTGAAGATCAAGTATTTAATTTCTTGACAAGGCGAGAAATAGTCTCAAAGACTTGGGAAAATAAAACTGTAAAAATACACACCTTTTAGAAAGATGCTGTCACAGCAAATAAAGGTTCTTGGAATGTTTTTGTACAGTAACTTTTTGGAAAGCTGACAAGACAGTATGGAAATAATGAAACAGTGTAGTCATTTTCATAATAACTTTTTAGAGAATGTAGCATATCAGCCTCAAGTGTTCTTACGGAACTCAATCATAAGCTTCAAGAAGAGAATTTTAAAATATTATATTTGGAGATAAGATAAAGCTTTTAATTGGGAAGAAAAGGAATTTCGACATCTTTTAGATAAGTTCTTAGAAAAATGCGTACGTACTTCTAGGAGACTCCAGAGAACAAAGAAAAGAAGGAAGGGGAAAGGATTGATTGCAAAGCTTTAGAAACTTGCATGTAATATTTAAACTGAGTGATCAGACCTCATTCATAAATGTAATATTTAAAACATGCTTCATTTCCCAACCCCACAAGATGATACCACTTAATGTACACTGAAATGCCTACAATGAAAAAGTGAAAAATAAGAAGTGTTAGCAAGGATGTGGAGAAATTGGAACCTTCATTCATTGCTGGTGGGAATATAAAATGGTGCAGCTACTGTGGGAAACTGTTTGACAGTTCCTCAAAAAGTTAAACATATAATTACCATATGACCCAGAAATTATACTCCAAAGTCTATTTCCAAGAGAATTGAAAACATATGTTCATACAAAAACTTATACATGAATTTTCACAGCAGCATTATTCATAATAGCCCCCAAATGGAAACAACCTAAATCCTCATCCACTGATGAATGGATAAAGAAAATGTGATATATCCATACAATGAAATATTATTCAGCCATAAGAAGAATGAAGTATTGATCCATGCTACAACATGATGAACCTTGAAAACATTGCTCTAAGTTCAAGAAGCCAGACAAAGTTATATATTGTATGAGTGCATTTGTCTGAGATACCCAGAAAAAAAAAGGTAAATCTGTAGAGACGGAAGGAAAATTAGTTATTTCTTAGGGCTGAGGGGATGAGGAGACAGGGGAGTTATAGCTAAAGGTATTTTTGAGGTGTTGAATATTGACTATGGTGATGGTTGCACACTTTGTGAATATAATAAAAACCACTGAATTATATACTTTAAAATGGTGAATTTTATGATCTGTGAATTATATCTCAATTTAAAAAAGAGAAAAAAATTTCTCAATTTTTCACTATGATACGTGAAGGAACTGAAAACATGAAAATTTACAAAGTCCCCAAATAAAACAAATAGTCCACCTGTTTATTGTCCAAATATGAGAGGAATTTTCACTGACTTCAAGATGGGTAAAATGTGAATGAAAAATGCAGTTGGTTGTCCAACAATGCTATCTAGCTAGATATAGAAAGTAGAAAGTTGTCCCTTTCTATTGCTGGTTTTGAAATTTGAAAACTCCGTACAAAATAGGGCAGTAGTTCTCAAAGTTTTTGATCTCAGTTCCCCAATACAGTCTTACAATGTATTGAAGACTGCAGGGCATGGTGGCACAAGCCTGTAGTCCCAGCTACTTGAAAGGCTGAGGCAGGAGGACCACTTGGGGCCAGGAGTTCGAGGTTGTAGTGTGCTATGATTGTGCTTGTGAATAGCTGCTGCACCCCAGCCTGGGCGACATAGGGAGCCCCATCTTTAAAAAATATATATATTTAAGATTGCAAAGAGCTTTTATTTATGTGGGTGGGTAATATCTATTGATATTTATCGAATTATAAATACAAATTGAGGAAATTTTGACATATTTCTATGTTAATATATTTTAAATTAATTATAAACTCATTATATATTAACATAGATTAAAAATTATGTTTTCCAAATAAAATAATTTAGAATAGTGGCATTATTTTACATTTTGACAAAGATCTGTAATAGAAATTTCACAGAGGAAGACAGCTGGGGTCTCATATCTACTTCTTCATTTATTCTGTTATGATATAGTCCTTTGGTCGATTTTTATGAAGAAATTGAGAATCATGCAGATATGTAGCTGGAAAAAGGTAGAAGTATTTTAATAGCCTTTTAGGATAATTGTGATTATTCTTTGATACTACTCCAAAATTTGACAAGTGATAATTTTGTCAAGCTTAGTTGCAATGTAAAATCGAAAACCATATTAATAAACTCTTAGAACTCATTTACTCAATGGATAAAATCCATTGATCTGTCTTATACTTTGAGTGAATCTTTTAACATGCATTGATCATTTAGAAAATATTAGTTTACTGTGTTGTGTAGCTCTTCTAAATGTTGACACATTTTATTATACAATATTAAAAATCATGTTTGTTAATATCACCACTAAATATTTCACCAGAAAATCTCAATGTATTAGGAAATTGTTAAAATTTTGGTGGCAGATGTAAGTTACCAAAATTCTAATTTTTAAATTTTGATAGCTTGAATTTTATCATCAGCAACAAATATTTTCAGTTGTTTTCTTTAAAAGTGACAGGCTTGCTTCATTCATTTTCCAAAAAAAAAAAGTCTGCCTGTCAAATACCAAAGTACTGAAAAACAGTTTGTCTCTCTTTTTTCAAGTACGCAACTTAAACAAATGCACACGTGCTTTTCTTTGAAGCAGTCATTGTATTTTGGTAGGTAGCCAAGGTGTTTTATGTGCACTTTCCAGTTCATCACACAGAATATTAAAAAAAGGATGCAATTTTTTAAAAATTAATATTTTTGCCATTCTATCAAGGACTTTTTAAAGTGAAACTGGCTTCTTTTTTTAACTTTAGTGTGAGTTCATGGATACTACAAGTGTAGTTTGATGCCATTATTATGATTTATACCAAGATACCAGCAATTTTATCCATCATTGCTTTTGCATCATGAGTGCAAATGTTAACACAGTGAAAAGGCAAATACTGTCTCAGTACTATTATGAAATATTTAGTATTATAAGATTATAGTATTGCTATGAAAATAATTTTGACCCCACAGACCCCCCTAAGAGGATCTCAGGGACCCTCAAGGACTTGCAAAATCATGCTTTGAGAATTGTTGAATGAGAGAACTGTAAGGTATCCCTTTTCTTATTAGGCACTTTGAACATGATCTGCATTCTACCGCCCTTTTTCGCCTTTTATATACAGTCAGACTTTGTTACTGCCCAAAGCAACTACATAGATGCAGAAGGTAGAAGACAATTGCCCATTCTGTCCTGAAATATGTATGAGGTTTGCCCTGGAAGCACCTGGGTCGGGGAGCTACAACTAGAGCCCTAGGAGGACTGCATGCAAGTGATTGCACTTTGTCATGTGCTATATCAGTCAGCAAGTCAGGCAGAGTGGGGAGGAGAAGATCCAATTTCAGTCCAACAAAGTCATACTAGATAAAACTTTAAAAGGTACATAATCTTTAGTGTGACAATGGTCATTAGAGGGAAACACTCATAATAGTGACAAGGAAAAAAAGTTAGAAGACACTGGTAATGGGTCCAGGAGTCAGTTATAGCAAACTCCTGGTCATTGCAGATCTGAGAAAGAGATTTGGTGATCCACTTTTAAGTGGGCTTCTGAAAACGGGGCCAAAGTCACCTATTAGCTAAGTAAATAATGGATAGCTTTCTTCTGGTGGACAGATACACCGAAAAAAAAAATATTGGACTTATATAAAGGTGCTCTAGGACAAAGAAAAAGAAACATTATTATGAATACTCTATAATAGAAAGCCTCTAAATATAATTTATAGTAAGAATAAGAAGAAAGTTTTAGAAAATTCCTTGGCATCCTTAAAAGTATATAAGGACTCGTAGCCTCCTGTCATAGGATCAGAAAACTTTAGCAGGAAAAGGGGCTAAGAGAAAAGACAGCAGGGTGAGATGCAGAGGTGAGGTCCTTGAGGTAAGAAAGCATTCCAGTGACAAGTCAGAATGAACATTAGCGGATGAACATGTAGGCTTTCCATTGGCAGGCAAATTTAACCAGTGTACAATGAAACTCACAAAACTCTTGCAAAACAGAAACAAAGCCAAAGGAGGTTAAAATGATGAGAGATAACATAGATATGAAGGACAGAGGATGGAGAACGATCCAAGACTTCTTGAAGACTAGATGAAAAGAACTTAAATAAAGCAATGATTAAGTAGAGGTGGGGAATCCCCGAGAAATTCAGATTGAGAGAGTTCTCTCAGTTCCAAGAAAATCAATGAAAACAGACCTACCCTAGAGAAATCTTGGATTTTTTAATAACAAAAAGAAATAATAATTTTATAAGCATGCAGTATGAAACAAAAAAATGTTATTTACAAAGAAGCAAATAAATATCAGTTAGTTTCAAAACATTCTTATTTAGAAACAAATTTCAATAGATATTTAAATAACTGCTATAGCAATATAAGAAATTTAGACAGTCAAGATGTCTTCAATGTGGGAAGGCAACAGAAATACATTATCAGATAAACAAGGACTCAGATAATGCACCACCCACAGAATCTTCTTTTAAAAATTGCTAAAAGGCAAATGAGATGAATCAAATGACAATCTAGGGAAAGGAGTTGATTGCTGCTGCACTTTGAAGCCAATTAAATATAAAGTGGACTGAACAATGCTTTAAAATTTAGTTAAGAAATGGCATGCAAATATAAAATAATATTAAAAGAAAAGATTTTAGAGTATAAAATATTTTATAATATAGTAAATTTTGTATAAAATTCCAAATTTTATTTAGAATAAGGGGTGTGTTGGTGGTTGTATAAAGCTAGATAATCCCATTCTTTTTTTAAAAAAATTTCATACAGAAAGTGTGTTTCAATGACATTATTATATTCTCAACTATGATAGTTAAAAATTAAACCTAATATATATATATATTTAAAATAGTAGTTACCAGTTGAAGAGCTAAAAGCAGTATATAAATCTTCTAAATTTCTGGCAAAGATCAATATAAACACACACAAATAAAAAAAAAACCCACAAGACAAATGTCAAACAAAAGCTCTAAATAACAAAGAAAGCACAATAACTGAAAATAAACATTAAAATAAAACCGAAAATAATAATAAAACTACAAATAACAACTGAGGTTACCAAAATAACATCAAATATATTGATTATGACAATAAACATAAATGTTTTGAATTTCTCTATAAGATAGGAACAACGTTGCATTTAAAAAATCCAGACATCTTAGTAAAAAGAGATACACCTAGAATAAGAAGATATAAAATTAGCAAAATAAAGAAAAAGCAAATATTTATCAGTAAAACTTGAACAAACAAAAAACCTCAAAGTAGAACTCAAACAAAACCAATACTAAATATCCTCCAAATTACTTGAGTGAATTACCAGAGCATTCTAATTAAAATCAAGGTTAAGATAAGAACACTTCATATCACTATTCTTATGTACGATTTTGCTCACAGTGTTATGAAACAGCCATAAATAGAAAGTGAAGTGTATTTTTATTTGATAAAGGTATGAATATATATGTATGGTCCTAATAGAATCAACTGAAAACTCAATAGCTTTTCTACATAAGAGCAAAAACCATATATAACTTGATTATAGAAAGTGAAATTGATTTCATTTCCAATAGGAACAAAAATTTAAGTATTTGGAAATTTTAAAACAAAAATGAATGTAATAGATATGAAGAAAATTACCACATCTCACTGAAAATAACAGAAGAAAATTTAAATAGAGAAGCAGCAAGTTTCTCCATGGTGACACAATATTATAAAGATGATATTTATCCCTACCCCTTTTTTATTTCAGAATTTGACAAAATGATTCTAAAGTTCATATGGAAAATAAAGAGCTCAGAATATCTACAAATTTTTGACAAAGAGGAATTTGAATTTAGAGAGGATTTTTATCCTATTACATATATTACATTATATATAGCATATATTAATATATTGTGTATAATATATAATTGCACATTATATAATATATAGATCACCATATATAATACATAATTTTTATATCTAGATTATATTTTGTAATGATATAAAATACAAAATGTCTGTATTATATATACCATGTATACATGTACTTAACACATATGTATGACATTATATATCATCGCACATATATATGGTCCAAAAACATACCTGGGATTTCATTAGAACCTAATTTTTGATTTTAAAATAAGCATAATATGCCAATAAGTTATTCAACTAATTGTGCTCTAAAATTTGACTATTTAGGGAAATGTGAGATTTTCAGTTAATACCTCACCCACATGAATTCCAGTAGATTATAGAATTACTTTAAAAATAAAATCATAGAAAATTAAAAAAACTGGTGAATACTTACATCTTTTCATGGATGGGGATGTGGTTTTTCAACATAAAAGCAATACAATAAAATATAAAGGTTAAATATGAGAGGATAAATTTTAATAATCTTAAAAAGCAACATTAATAAGAGTCAAAGGAAATAACACATTCTAGAAAAAATATTTGGGACACATACAGTTTGGAATCAGAAAGACTCTGCCAAATTATATTTTATTTAACTTCATTAATCTCAATTTTGTCATCAATGAAATGGGAAAAACAACAATACCACTCTTGGTTGTTGAGAGATTTAGAAATAAAGTGTATATTTGTAACACAGTCCAGTGCTCAGCACAATAAATGTCAGCTATTTCTAATAATTATTACTTCTATATATCTGTACAAAGTTCAATGAGAAAAATACTTAGATCCCAATGGAAAGACAGGCAAAGGTTGTGAGCAATTTATAAAAGAAACCTAATTAGCTAATAAACTTGAAAAATTTAACCTTGATAATGAGATGCAAATTAAAACATTAATAAAATGTCACTTTCCATCTAATAAGTTAGAAAAAAATTTAAATATAATATGAAAGATAGGCTTTCTCATATACTGGGAACATAAATTTTCCACCACCTGATCTGGAAGACTATTTGGCAATCGTCCACACTCTTTTAACCTGTAATTTCACTCTTGAGAATGTATTTTAAACTGTCAAAATTTTATTTTTGTGTGAATAATTGGACACATCTTAAATCAAGAGACTGCATGGCTTTTTGATAACCCAGCCTTATGATGAAAATAATTTTTACCGTGTACTCTTAATACACATATATTTATTTGCAGTTCTTTTTATACCATACATTGTTACCACTAAAAAAATACCCAAAATAGAATTGAAAAAATTGAAATAAAAGTAGAAATTCTAATACTTTCTCACTGCATCTCAATGTATTGTCTTGCAACATCCCATAGTGTACACATACCTCATTTCAAAGGCCACCATGGAAAATGCTCTGCAGTTAGAAAAGAATTAGATAAATCGTGCCACATCCATCAGAGCAAATGTTATGCAATTGTTTGAAATCACAATTTTGGATAATATTTAATTTTGAGAACATGGCTATAGTATATTATAATATAATATCTGTGAGAGCAAATGTAGTGTCTAGCTGGCTCCCATTATAACCCCAGGACCTGAGAGCACATGTTAAGTCCTTAATAGATATTTATTGAATGAAAAAAGTAAATTACCAAAGCAGGATACTAACTTGTATATGCGATGTGATTCCAAAAACATTAAGATAACAAAGATTGTATATATTACTACTATACACACACACACACATACATATAATTTTCCAAAATTTCTTTGATGAGTTCCATGATGTTAAACTAAAATTCTAGGCAGATATGGATGAAAATAATCAAGCTTAAAATGTAATATGACTGTCAAATTGAATGGCAATTTTGTAAGGATAAAAGATAAAGCTTGAAATATAGAGAATATGAAATGAATAGTTCGAGACTCCAAATTTTGTAACTCTAAGGACAGAATAAGAGGATGTTGTAAAAGAGTTTCTCTTATTTAAAGGTTATTATAAATCAGTGTGTTGCTCTGAGCTGCTTTCTTCAGAAATGCTGGGGAGACTTTATAACTCTTCCCTTCTGATTCCTCAGAATGTACCTTTATGATAGGGATTCCCACTCCTCAATGTTCATAAGAATTTTCTGAGGAACTTGTTCAAAGTATAGATTCCGGAGTTCCACCCTCTGAGATTCTGATTTAGCAGGCTTGAGGAAGGGTCCAGAAATCTGTATTTAATCCCCCACTCCTCCATGGTTTCAGTCCACAGGACTGGAGGATCACAGATAGAAATTGTGGGGAGTAGGGCCAAGCTCTTGCCCCGAATCATACAGAATATAGAACCTCTGCGACATTGCCCACGGCGGGCTTGAGTGGCTCAGGATGACAATGGAGGGGGGAGGATTGAAGTTGGGACTTAAAAAGCACGTGCTCCTGGCCGATGTCACCACAGAGCCAAAAGCTGCATTAAGACGAGCGCTGTCAAAAACAGCGATCCCTAAACTGAGGTCAGTACAAACCATTAGCAGTTGAAAAGGGGCTTTTTATCATGTGGGACTAGGTCAGAAAGTCCAGAATGCAAGTGACCACGTGTTGGAGAAGAGACCTGCTTGGGAAGGCGGAGCAGAGGCCCCTTCCAGAATGATGCCCGGGCTGCGGGGAAGGGAGAGTCCTGCAGGTGATATTCATTTTGTGACAAGCTTGAGACTGTGCATGGTTCTTAAGCCCCGCTGGGAAGTGACAGATATTATTCTAGCTGAAGGAAATACCTGACCCTTGAACAATGCAAGAATTATGGGCGCCAACCCCCATGTCGTGAAAAATCCACATAGAACTTTTAATTCCCCCAAAACTTAACTACTATTAATTAAATAATAGCCTACTGTTGACCAGAAGCCTTGCTAACATAAACGGTCAATTAACACATATTTTGTATGTTGTATGTATTATATGCTGTATTCTTACAATAAAGTAAGCCAGAGAAAAAAATTATTAAGAAAATCATAAGGAAGAGAAAATATGTTTACTATTCATTAAGTGGAAGTGGATCATCATAAAGGTCTTCATCCTCCTCATCTTTACATTGAGAAGGCTGAGGAGGAGGAGGAGGATGAGGAGGTGTTGATCTTGCTATCTCAGGGGTGGCCGAGGTGGAAGAAAATCTAGGCATAAGCAGATCCATGAAGTTCAAACCTGTGTGGTTCGAGGATCAACCATATTCAGAAAAGTTAAAGTGACTTTTCTAAGGCTGCACTGTCAGGTGTCAAGAAGGATGGACTTCAGTGACGTTAGGGACTCTCTCCCTTCCTCACCTGGCTGCATGTTCCTGGGGGCACTTTGGTAATAGTCCAATTAAGCCCAACAGGCAAGAAGGAAGCAGCCAGTGCTGGTTCTGCAAAGGCAGATAAAGCTGAGAGATGATTCATTTGGATCTAGAGAGAAATTTAAGCCAGGTGGGCACGGTGGTGCGCCTGTAACTCCAGCGACTCAGGAGGCTGAGGCAGGAGGAGGATCTTTTTAGCCTAGGAGTTTGAGACTGGCCTGGGCAACATAGCAAGATGCCATCTCAAAAAAAAAAAAAAAAGAATAAAAAGGAAATTTAGTTACTAGAGAGTTTGTTGGGGTAAGAGTAAGGAAAAAACATGGCTTAAATTTGATTTTTTTGAAATATTTTTCCTGGTTCTATAACGTTTTTCATATAGCCCAGTAAACCTTCGCAATCTTTTATTTATAGTTAAAAATGTGTCTAGTGACCAAACTACCAGGCATTTCCCTCCACACTTCCACTCTTGCCTCCCCACGAAGCAGCCTTGAAGGTGAGTCAGATCCTGTCAAGCCTTGCTCAGAACTCTCAAGTGGTTTCCTCTCCCGCTCACACTTGGAATTAAATGCCAAGTCCCAGAAGGCCCCGCTTGATCTCTCTGTTGGCCGCTTCTCTAGCACCCACCCACGCCCACTCACTCCTCATCCCCACAGAGAGCACCAACCAGGCCCCAGTGCGGGGCCTTTTCCTCCACACTCCCTTGTCAGGCTCTCTGATCACCTATGGCAGCTCCACACCCACACCTCTCTGCGTCACCCTGTACCTGCTTTATAGTTCATAGTGCTCATCACCACTCAACATCATGCTTAATTGTTTATTTGGCTTTTGTCTGTGTTCCCCACTGTAATTTTAGCTGCAGGAGGGCCCTGGACATGACCTCTTTTGTTTAACAATGTGTTCCCATCACCTAGAAGAGTCGGTGGCATATGTTACTCACTCACATATTTGTTGGGTAAATAAATAAATAAATAAATAAATATCATTAAAACCACTATCAATATTCCAGTTAAGTGAAGAGAAAATATTTCCAATAATCCTTATGCAACAAAAAATCAAACTGTTTTCCACTGGATTTTAAAAATTTATTCAATGTTTTAAAATCCATTGTAATTGACTATATCTGTAGTCATTAAAACTTGGGCATTCATTTCCTGGTTTATCTCAGTGCTAATTTAAATTTATTTGCTGCTTATTTTAAGCCAAAAGATGATTTCTTGCTGGTTTTTAAAAAACTAAGATTCTGCAGGTTTGATTAGAGTTTTGCTTGACATTCTAAGGAAATGAGTGCCCACAGGTGGCCCCCCCAAGAACCGAAAGCCAAGGGCAAGCCTTGCAGACAGAGCATGAATCCCACAGGGCATCCCGGCAGGAACCATCTGTTCACAGGCATGGAGGAAGGGGGACACGTGGGCCCTAGGAAGCAGAGGAGGGAGGGAGTAGGAGAACTCAGCAATATTTCGTTCTCATTTGTTTTGTGCAGAAAAGAAAACTTTTCAGGCAGAATGCACGTGCATGTGGAGATAGATATAGACACCCAATGGGGTAGCATGGAAGAGGACTGTGTAATGAGGCCGAATCCCAGCCCTGGGTGACTGAGCCTTCTTAGGGCACTGGTACATTAGTGTCATTGGGACAGACCCCACTTATATATCCAGGTTTGGAATAATTCAGCCAGCATTGAATTGAAGTTGTCTGTCTTTATTCTATGAAACACTGATCTAAGCAAATTAATGGTATCTGGGGTGGGAATGGGATAGATGGAGCCTTCCAAACCCACTTAACAGAGCCAATTGTTTATAAAGACTTTGGCTCATCTATTTTTTACATGCTTTTATGAGTGTGCCTTACTGATTTGTTACAACAGGTTTGTTTTCCTCTTGACCACTCATCAGCCATTCTAGTTATAGTAGGTGCTTGAGGATATTAAGCTAGAGATTCTTCCTACTCAGTGGCAAACAGCAGTGACTCAGACCCTTCATCTGGTCTATCTAGCAGTGTGGCTCTTGCTTGCCAGCAACCCACAAATGGCCCTGTGAATACCTTGTTTCAGTGTGTGAGTTTCAGAGTGTGAGACAGTGAGTCACCAGTTGCCAATTACCTCCCTAACATGAGAAATGATGCCTAGAGAACCCCTGTTTAAAACTCCCTGCGTGGAACGTGTTTATCACTAGCAACCATAATGAAGTCAAAAAAGTCCTTCAAAGAGAGTGCTGTATTTTTGTGTGTAGTGCCTAATCCACATGCTTAGAACACATGGCATCAACATTTTACAGAAAAAGATCTGGGTGTCAAGAAAATGTTATAACTATGCAAGAAAGTAGACTTGGGCACAGAGAAGGTGCAGAACACAAAGGTGAACTTTTTGACGGTAAGCAAATGTTTTTTGATCTGTACATTCCCTGTTCTGCCTAGCCTAACACCTTGTACATGATGCACTGTCAATAAATAATTATTGAATTGCATCAGTTTTGCCTAAGCAAATTAATGGTATCTGGGGTGGGATACCATCCCCACCATCTGGGGTGGGGATGCAGAGCTGTCCCCAATCCATGCAAAACAAAGAGGATGTAAGTAAATATTAATAAAGACTGGCCTGGTTTTAAAATTGCCCTCAATTTCAAAGGCTAGAGATTTAAAGAAATATTTACTTAAGCCTCTGTTTATGGTTTGGGTTGGAAACAAATCTGCAAAATATTTTTAATAGGGGTTAATAAAGGCAGCTGATACAGTGGGGAGAACCCATAAAAAACAAACCTCCCAGTTCATGTTTTTGTGAGTGGCCAAATCCCCAGGAATGAGAAGATTTAGCTAATCTTTCCAATCACATTCTCCCTCCCTCCCCACCCCCATTTCCTTGGAATTATGTTATCTCTGCTCGTCTTAAAAGCTCAGAAGCCTTTTGAATTGGAGCAGCATTCAAAGGACAGTCAAGGGTCACCTTTGGAATATTAAAGGAGAGTGGATTACAGGAGAGGGAGGGAAGAGAGCAGCTGGTGCTGGACGCAGCCATGTACAGACCCAAGACAGAGAATGAGAGGGGAACTCCACAGGAGCTGGTGTTGGCCAGGAGAAAGCTGCCCAGATTGCTAGCAAAGACAGAAAGCCACACGGAGCAGCCCACGTTAACAGGGTTCCAGGGGATGCTCTTGCAGTTTGGGAATGGAGGGAATGAAAATACGTATCAGTGAAATCAATTAGGCAATGGCCTTTTGAACAGAGGTAGAATGGCTCTGAGACCATGGAGACGTGAACCTTGTAAAATTAAAAGCCAGGTACTGTTTTAGTTCAGAGATAAAATTCTTTGGAATTTACAGCCCCCTGACAGTTACTTATTTCTTAAAATCATAAGGCCTTAGGATTTATAGAGCAAATTCTTTCTCAAAAGACTTCCGAGTAATTTGGTTTTTAAAAAATCTAACAGTGTTTTGACTTTTCTTCCATCGTTTATAGATACCATTCTTGTTTTTGTTTTTCAAATAAAATCAATGGATATTTAATGAGAGCTTATTATGAGCCAAGCACTTTCCTAACATTTGGCGTAGGAGAATACAAAGGCAGGCCCCCACTCCCTAGCCATGGTTACTTACTGATTTATTTTTTGTGGGGTGTGGGTGCAGCGGATAGGGAAGTGGATCATGACTCCCTTTAAAATCCGATGAAGCCTAAGGAGCTTCTCCACAGTAAACTATACGAACATTCACACCTTGTCGGAAAAGGCACGAACATAGAGCACAGAAAACAAGCGATACAGAAACCTCTTATTATTACTATGCGGTCAGCCTGTTCTAAGCACTATTTGTGAATTATTTATTCAATCTGCAAACCTCTCCTTTGAGACATATGCTATTATTACCCCCATTTTCCTCACAGGGAAATGGAGGCTCAGAGAGATGTACCCTTCAGCGAGTGGAAGGCAAAGCCAGGCCTGAGCACAGGCTCTCGGGCTCCGGTGCCCACCGCTCGCCCTGGCACCGTGGGCCTGGGTGGGGGACGCGCAAGGTCCCGGAAGCGCTGGCCGCAGTCAGCCCGCCATGGGCCAAAGGGCGTCTGTGCGAAGTGAGACCAGGCAGCCCCCGGATACTTTATTGCCACATGCCAGAAAATTGTCTTAGCGATTTTACAGTCACTAGAACGTGAACAGCACATTCTGTGGTTGTGCGGGGCCCGGCTGTATGTCACCGCCCGAGGAAAGCTAGACGGGGTCTGAATGTGCGCGTTAGGCAGGAGCTTGGGACGGCACTGTGGACACAGTCAAGTTTTGAACCGGATTTTTAGGAATATTGGTCTGTCAGCAGGGGGCAGGATGGATTTTTCTATTCATTTATGGAAATCTGAACTATAAGGAACTGGCTACTTTTTGAAGAAAGAGTTTTTCTTCTCAGCTTTGTCATCAGAATGGAAGGATAGAGTTAGATGTATACACGTATTTAATGTAATATTCATCTACACAAACATTTTCTTCTAAGAAAAATTATCTCATTAGAACACTTGTAGTAAAATTCTATTTCTCATACGTTGCGTGTGTTTGATACTACTGCCCCCGATGGAGCATGAGGAGGCCGGGCTGACAGGCTGCCCTCGGGGAGACGAGATTCTTCCAGCCTGAACGAGGGGCTGAGCCCGCGGGAGGGGGGCGCTGCGCACCCCCGGGCCCACTCCTAACTCTGCTGTCTGCGCTTTGCTGTGCTCCTCCCCGCAACCAGTTTGGTGACGGCTGTCCTCTCATTCAACCTCAGTCCTGGGGGAAAATAAGACCTTCCTTTTCCTTTCCAGTGTTGCCGTTACATTCTTCCACTTCGTCCTGCGGTCAAAGTAAAACAACCACACAAACTGAACTCACTTCCATTTCTGGAAGCAGATATGGGTCAGTGTGTACGTGTGCGCAGAGCTGGAGAAGTAAGGTAGCCAGGGTTAGCCTCATAGTATGTAACTTCAGATGCAGTTAAATGTATGTGAATAACGGTAAAGACAGCAACCAAAGGCAGTCCCTGCCTTTAACTTTCCTCCCTCCCTTCCCTCCTTCCTCACCATCAGTCAATCTATCAGAACACATTTACTGAGGGTCTATTTTGTATCCAACATAGTGTTAGTATTGGGAATTCTGAGACATGTCCACCTGCCAAGGGCTCAGACATCTCAGCTGTAGGGTCCAACAACTAAGTGTTTTGAAAACGCAAATGATTAACCAATAGAAAAACTGTCATTTTAGTGCATCTGTGATGCATTGCAAATATGCAACATGGGCACACCTGAGAAACGCTTTCTTTGAGTATACTGAAGATGCCATGTAAAATAGAGGAGAGGGGCCAATATGGCTTTAAAAACTGGGGGTATGTACTTTGGTCCTCCCCTGCCTCCCTTTGAGGTCCCAGAGGCATCCCCCTAAAAACCTTAAGGCTTCTCAGAGCTCAGTTTAAAAACCCTGGGACTAGAGACCAGGTCTTTCCATTCTGGAAACCGATTGTGTATTTCACTTTTGCAAAAGGTTACAAATGTTGAGGTATACACACAGTATACATATATATGTGTGTGTGTATATATATACACACATACACACACACACACACATCCATACTTTTAGGACAGAGATTGGATGTTCTCTCTTTGTAACTCCTAGACAACTGTACATTCAAATCGCTAAGTGTAAATTCACTTTAATCTGAGTTGTATTCCGGTTAAATCCTCATACCTATTTGAAGCCATCAGATTACGAAGAATGTATGAATACAGGGTATGTGTAAGCAATGTCGATACTGCTGTATAACCCCATTACCAAAAGACCAGATCTAGATGAGCCTGGATTGAACTCTTATTGATGCTTTTTCACAAAGGCAGCAGAAATTGAATTGATGGTGCTATTAGGTTGTCGATACCAGTGTCTCCCTTGCTTCCCAGGTAAGTATACATGAAGCATCATCCATACAGTCATTTTAACCTCCTGAGGGCAAAGGAGCTGTAGAGGTTCAAGGTGATGATCCAGATGAGGTGTGTCCAACTGCGTGTTGGATGCTTTGGAGAAGTCCAGAACTGGCAGACTCCTGTATGATTGATTGTTATGTTGTTATTACAACCTACAGGTTTGTGCTGATGAGCTGTTTGGCTTGTTTATTTGCTTGTTTATGTTTAAATACAACTGCATCCATTTTCATCTTTAATTGGAGTTGCCTGTAGACGATAAGCCTAGTTAAGAGGACGTAGCACTCATGGTGGGACTTGGAGAGGGATAAAGACCCTAGGTGGATACTGACAGGGGAGAAGGAAATTGCACACTTACCTGAGATTCAGCAAAAAGACAAGAGACTTTGAAATTCTGCCCATATGTGCACACTTATTGTTGGTAAATAAAATACCATCCTCTGACACCAAAGGAAATCATATATTTGCTGTCTTATTTTTTCCTTTCAAGATGATTTTGGACATTCACCTTAACCAAATATTCCCTAGATAAAGTGTTGAGGATTGGTGGTGGCAGTAAATAGTGTAATTTTCCCAAGGCATCATCTGAACGGAAACTCTAAACCCTATTTCATATGTAATGACCTTTCCTGCCTCTAACACCGGGTTCATCTAACTGGGGGTCATCAGCCCACATAGTGGGTTGTGTTGCATATGTCCTAGGCCAAAATTTATATGCACAACTGTTAGGTTCTTTCTGTAGATAATGGTAGTTAGTGATGGTTAGAGATGGGTGAGGGTTTGCGGCGTCCTCTATGCCCTTCAGTCTGGTCATAATGAAAACAAGCTCTCAGACTAAGAGCTGCCATACATTCAGTTATTTATTAAACATAGTTTTATTACCAACCATTTCTAAATAGTTTTTTCAACCTGTCTGTAAGCTTGGTGAAGTTATAATTCTCTGTCATTTTAAGTGACTCTAGCCTATCTTGCATGAAAGGTTCATTAAGGCAGATATGGCAAGGTTCTAGAAGCAAGATCTGTTTCTCTCAGAGTCATCATCAGGCAACTAATACACTCCGACCCAAAGACTGCATATGAGACAGTTTAGGGATCAAGTCTTAGGCTCCCAGCCCCAAGGGCATAGACACTGCCCATGTTGTAGTAAGACAGGACTTACTAAATCCTGAATTTTCTCTGGTTCCATGCAAGGGCAGGGAATGTCTCAAAAATATTTTGGCTAATATACATATTTTGATTATGACTAACTTAACCAAAACAGAACCTATTTATAACCTCCATTAATGGTGATCAACAAGGAATTAATTCTATGCAAATTAATATATTAATAAATTATACTAAACAGCAAAATGCAAGGTGAGAGAATGGTAGATGATGAACAGAGGTGAGGGAGCTGAAGAGTTCGTGGTGGCCAAGCCTGGATTGAATGCTAGCCCTGGAACATGAATATTGATTAAGGCAACTGATTGAACCCAGGATGGAGTTCAGGAATTGGCAAACTTTTTCTGTAAAGGGGCAGGTAATAAGTGTTTTTAGGCTTTGAAGGCCATAAGGCAAAATCCAGGATGCCCCCTGAGGAAGGAACATGACCCTCCACTGTGAGCACTAAAGGCCAACATTCCTGGCCGCTGGGCAATGAGTAACTTGGTCCTACAGGGAGGATCTGCCCCACCATGTCCACTACAGTATATATTTGAGTCTTCTGCAACTTCTAGGGTTTAGTGACTCCTGCTCCAGACTGAAGGCATGGAGAGAAAAATAATCCACAGTAAGTTGCCTTAATGTGGGAAGTGGTATTGTAGAAAATGGTCTATCTGTGTAACACTTTCTGTCTTTCAAAACGTATTCATATACATTATCTGTACATTATCTTACTTGATTCTCACAATATCCCCTGTGAGCTATAGAAAGCCATGTTGGTATGGAAACCAAGATGGAAGAGACAGGAATTCACTCATGGTCCTGCCGGTAATTAGTGCTAAATCAGGGGGACATCATGAGGTATGAGCATGTCCATGAGGTACATGTCCCGTGTGCGTCTCTTTAGTACTTCACCATCTAAACCCAGCATTAGTTTGGAATTTTGAATGCTCTGCTTGATTTTCGCAGAATATTCATCTTATTTATTTTGGGATAGAATTAAATAAAAGTTCAGTCATATGAATTGTAAAGTGGAGAGACAGGGGGGAAGGAGAGAGCAGCTGGGAATGTTGGGTTGAGGAAGGAAGTCCAGTTGCGATCAACATTTTGCAGTGAAAATCTACAGTGAGACAATCAAGGGTATGTATGCATAAGCTTTGTAATTAAATACATTATAATGCAAATCTGTGTCTGTTGAATATTTGCTCCCAATCTGGGATTTGCTGCTTTTCTCAAAACAGTTTTTGCTTGCAGTCTAAAAAGTGACTTTTAAAATAAAATAATCAGTTGTGGGTGAATTTCTAGTGTGCTTTTAGTGTCCTTTGATCTTCCTAAATTTTCAAAATTTTCTACCATAAATATATATACTTACATAAATAGAAAAAGGCTTACAAAAATAAAATGTCTTATTGCTGAAAGTCAAATAGAAGGTCTTTTAAAAAATTATTGAAAAAAGGAGGAAATATTGAATGGTAAAAAAATTAGAAATGTTGTATAACGTTTGGGAGAAAATACTTTCAGTACATTAAATACCATATCAAGAACTAAACCAATTAATAAAATTTGGTAATTGGTAAAAGACAGAGAAAAATTTCTTTTCTCCATGACCAAGGGTAACAATATTCACACTTGAAGTTTCTTTTTCCCCAAACCCACCAGGGTCTATTATCTTCCTCTTAATCCTTTGTGATTTTGATTTTTACCTCTTCTCAGTGGGGGAAATTAAACATAAAATATGATGTGTTTGTGTATTAAATTAGCTGTAGGTGGCTTTTTTCCCTAAGTTGAAATGTGGCATTGGGGGCGGGTGGGGTCTAATACATTTTCTCTTTATAATGAATATAATTTTTCTCTTGAAT
This sequence comes from Varecia variegata, assembly GCA_028533085.1. Lineage (NCBI taxonomy): Eukaryota > Metazoa > Chordata > Mammalia > Primates > Lemuridae > Varecia > Varecia variegata. The sequence goes on along the minus strand of CM052437.1, from coordinate 108,165,290 downwards.
TCTAGAAATAGATCTGTTGTGTATAACTTTACCATACTCAGGTGCTTCACAACCAAATGAATGTTTCCTTGGTTTTTTGAAGCCTGCCCATCTTATTTACATTTCCCTGAAAGCTGCTCTGATTGCCTGTTTCATAGTTGGTTTGTATGTACATAAAAATATGCTGGACCTAGTTCAAGCTCACTTTAGAGAGGTGTGGGTGTTTCCATCGCGTGGCTGCCACTGGACACGGATGCTTTGCTGAGTTAATGATCTCACTATCTTTAGTTTCTCTGACTATAAAATGAGAATGACTATGCTTACAAAAACTCTGTTGGTTAAATTATTGAAAGTCTTTAGCTGAATTTTACTTTTGTTTATCTGGTATTATTTTTAGCAGCCTCGTAAAAAAAGCCCAAGTTTAATTCTCCTCCTTAGTACAGTGTCCTATATCTACTCTTCAAATAATGGTTTTACAACAGAAATATACCAGGATATCTCTATTTAAAAACTATATAAAAGGATATCAGAAATTAGTATATGATGAGAGTATATACAGTTATTATATAATAAATCTTAGATAACTGTATGCTTACTGTACATAAATTAACTTTAAGGAATATCAATTAGGTAAATGTTGTTAGAATGTGAGAAGCGCTGGGCAGATATGTACTTACAGAAATCTTCTGGCCTATTATTGTAGGATCATTGAAAATTAGTGTTATAGTTTACAGATAATCTAAACTGGCACATTCTAGATATATTAGATAATATAAGGGTTATAAGGAAAAGGCCTCCCATGGTCAGATAATTTTGGCAAGTGCTAAGATAAGCTAAGTTAGCTGGGTTTCTTTCCGGGGAGACTTCCCTGCTGTGTTTTCCACGTGGGTGCAACTGCAGGACTCTTTCATTCTGGAATAACTTTTGGGACAAGTGTTTTGTGGAACGCACTCAGGAAATATTGTTCTATTCCAGGCTTTTCATTTTCCAGTTGAGGCCAACGGTGGTTATGTGGCTTGCTATGTTCATCTAGAGGGTGAAGCTGAATACAGCCTGGGTATTGGCCACTATCTGATGTCCTATCTACCTCACCATATATTGCCTCGCAGATTGTACCCAAGCAGTGTCAGCCAGAGAAATGTTGTTCCTACATTCTGTAGGGAAGAAGATGCTACACATAGCATGCTCTGGGAATCGGTTATCCAGGCTTTAGCGCCCTTCATGGCCTCACTGGCTCTGTGGTCCATAAATCAAATTCTGGGATACCTCGTGAATTACTAGGTCCATGGACCTTTATTTTTTCACCCAGTGCCCACTGTGCAGTATAAAAAGATGATGCTTTTTGGAGATGAATCTACTAGGGTTCAATATGCATCTTTATCACTTAGCTGGGTGCCTTTGGTGCAAATCACTTAGCCTCTCCGAGCCTAGTCCCTTACCCATAAAATGAGGCTAATACCTTATATAGTTTGGGTAACATTAGATATATCTGAAGAATCTGTCTGATAAAGACAGTCAATAAATGAGACCTATCTTTATTCTGTAACAATGCTTGAAGGAGACAAATAATCACTGTGTAGTTTTTATGTTGATCGCAGTCCTTTCATGATAGGACGTGGTAAAAAATTTTTTGTGATTTTGCTAATAGAAACTACCACTCCTACTTCTTTTTTCACTCCCTGGTCCTTGGGTCTCTGATGACCTTTGTGCGTGTCCTGTATTGGCACATCCTATGTCCTATTCTTGCGCACACTCGACACTGTTCCATATTGGACCAGTTACTTTCTTCCATCAGGTTTGATATATGAATCACAGAGAAGTCTCAACTTCTTCTGCTATAGCAGAAGAAAGAAGTCTTCATCAACTCTATTTCTGTTTCTGTTTGCTGCTGCAGGGATCCTTGTACAGGTTGAAATTGCAGCTCCCTTACATTTCTACAAGCACCTATGTAGGTGCATGTCGGAAAATCCTTTCTTCACTCCAGCAGAAAGGATTTCATAGAGTGCCATGGCTCCTGGCAAGGAGAGAATGACTTCCAAGCCAAGTGCTACTTGAAAGAGGCACTCCCCCATCACTTAGAAGACTGTACTCAGTGGTTACTGCTGCTGACACATTTTCAAATGGACCCCCCAGTGGCTGCAGCTGTGATTAAAAGCTGTCTGCTCACTGCCTCACTGGGGGTTTGCTGTTTAACCATGTCATGCATATACATATATATATATGCTACAGCTGCATCATGGAAAACGTAAAGTGTTTTGTAAGAAGAAAAAATCAAATGAGTACTTGAATGAAAAACTCCTGAATTTTCTAAGCTTAAGACAGTGAGAGGCACTAGTCGGGAACCTAGCCATGTATGAGGTACATAAACGTAATTTAAGGAAGAAGAGCTGATGGTCAGTGAATATATACCATCTGCCAGTACATGCTTTGCACACATCAGCCGGACAGAGCATCTTAGAGATTTAAGTGCACTTGAACTCAGCAGCTGCATTTCAGCTCCTCTCTGTGATTCAGAATTCAGTTTGACCCTTCACAAATAAAGCATGAGTAGAATATCCTTTTTTAAGTTTACCCAGATATTCACTGACACCTTAATAATCATGTTTGGCTTATCATAAGAATGCTGTTCTCAACATAAGTTTATCACTAGCATTACCTTAAAAAAGGCTTACATGGGCAGTGTAGCCACAGAGACTGGGTGTCTCAAAGGCACAAGTCACACCCCTGTCCTTTGGATCAGAGAGATTGAGTATTTAAGCTTTTATAAGGTAAAAAGGAGTACACTAGAATTTAAACCTGGGCTATTCACGTCATGTGATGAGTATACTTACAAACACCAGGAGGTAAGGCAGGGAGTGTGGTTCCTTCTCCTACCCACCCTTCCTGCCAACTGAATCAGAAGAACTCAAACACACAGTCGTTCTTAGATATACAGGAAAGAAATTTGGAAAAATTTTGAGAATTACGTCTCCTTTCCCCTCTGCCTGCCTGTCCCCCTCCCCCAAGTTTCAGGTGCTCCAAATCCCAGCAACCAGACCCAGTAAACAAAATGCCAATCTATCACCAGCAAATTTAGGCTGACAATACTGTGAATCGACCACATTGATTACATTGATTATATTTCAGATATTTACAATACGGCGAGACAAGCCTAATTTATTTTCTAAAGAGTTCAAGGTAGGTCTCACCATTTCCGAGGGGGCAAAACAATGGGAAAATGTTTGTGGTTGCTATCTGCAATCATCGGATGCTGACAGAGAGTAGTATTTTATTTAGTAATTAACAGTGTAAAGGGGAGAGGAGCTGTCATGTTGGTTCTTAAGCTGGGGAATGTGATGAAAGATGATATCTGCGATCTCATCCTTTCCACTTGTTTAGGATTGTCAGGATGAGAAATGTCAGCATTATGAAAGCTCGGCTCTGCTCTTGATATGATAAAACCCTTCAAAAGCCAGTCTTTCTCTCTCCCTCGCCCCCCTCCTTTTTCACTCTCTCTCTCTGCACTTGCTTTTTTATTTATCCTGTTTTGTTAGATGGCAGAAATATAATTCTTTTCTTTCTTCCTATTATAAGCCACCATTTTTGTTTTATTATATGTTTCACAACCCCTAATGCCCCACTGAAAATTACCTTGTTAAATGACAGTGTTTCAAAGCCATGAATCCTTTCCACCATTCCCTCAGAGGTTTGAAACAGTCAACAGACTGTAAAGAATAAATAATAAAAAAGTATTGATTATTTTGATGACTGTGAGATTCAATTAAGTATTAATTTTGCCCTCCAGTGGACCTATCAAGGTATTCAAAAGGGAGGATTCGGTTCAGCTAAATGCGTGCTGAGTGCTTCAGCCTTAAATAGGGAGAAAATGTGTTTACCTACAGTATTTGAAGAAGAAGTGCATTGATGCACAGGGTCCAATATTTAAGTGCTGTGCAAATTAAGCCCTGGTGACAGTGACATTGTTTTCAGTGGTATGAGTATTGACTAAAGAAGTGCATTTGATGACAGCTTAAACTATTTGTATTGATTAACATTTTCATAGATTATCATGTGTCATATCAAATTCACTTTTCAGGCATGAATACATTAAAAAAAAAAAAAACCCACAGGCATACTGCAACCAATGTAATGATGGGACCCAGGAGCAGGCTGCCCCACCTGCTCCTGTGCTGGTCACCTGTTTCCTGCTCTGGAACCATTTAGGCATGAACTTGGCAATAAATAGCTCCTAGATCACGCAAAAAGGGCACTTCTTGCTTTTCCTTTCCTTCTGCATCCGATATTTGTGTCCAAACAATATTGTGCAGCTTAGTTTGCAAATGGAATAAAAGGCTACACTCGGAAAATATTTCTGATCCTAAAATGCCCTCCTAAATGAGCTGAAGATAAGACAGATCTAAATTATCAGGGGGAAAAGTTTGCCTTTTTTGGAGGTGATTTTTGTTTTCTCTTTCTTTAATGCTCTGGGCGTATGATGCTCTAGGTATCTGAATTATTGAACACAGTTTGTAAGTATTTTCCCAATTCTTTTTAAAATTTTTTAAGCCAATCTTTGTATGTTATGTTGTGTATTATTTGCTTTAAAATGTTCATTTGATTTGGGGTCAGCTTTGGTCCCCAATCTGGGACCAGTGAAGTCAACTTCTAAGGGTGCTTATAGAATTTACATAAGAAATATCTTTTATTCCGTTGAAAGCGTTTTGAGGTCTCTTTTCTCCCTATCTCTTTTCTCTGCTCTTGGGATAGGGTTTAATTGCTTCTCCCCCGGGGAGAGGGCTTCTTAAAATAGCCTGTGGTTCCTCCATAGGGTGCTCCTTCCTTTTTAGTATGTTGCTGAAGTACAAACCCAGCACTTTCTTTTTTCTTAGTGCATTAAAGACAGAACAAGGTGTAAAAACATTCACACAAAAGCACATCCCACAATTAAAGCTGTGTTGGTTAGGTTGCTTTCAAAGAAGTTTTTTTTTTTTTTTTCCCTCGGAAGCCTCCTGAATCTCTCACATGCTAGTTGAGCTTTAATAGGGTGGGGAGTAATGGAGAACTCATCGGATCTGTAATAGCTCTTCACTTGACTGCAGCCAGCAATAACAGCGGGAGCAGTCAGAGATAAGAGAGAGAGGAGAGAGGGAGAGTGTGTGTGTGGAAGAGAGAGAGAAGAGAGAGGGAGAGGGAGAGAGAGGACACGCACTCTAAAGCTGCCACTTTTTTTTTCCTCCCCTTCACTCTTTTCGCCCATCCTAGGATCCAATGATAGCTGGACAAGTCAGTAAGCCTCTGCTGTCAGTGCGGAGTGAAATGAATGCGGAGTTGAGAGGTGAGGACAAGGCTGCTACTTCAGACAGCGAGCTGAATGAGCCCCTGCTTGCGCCTGTGGAATCAAATGACAGCGAGGACACTCCCAGCAAGCTCTTCGGTAAGTCTGTCTAGGTATTTCATTTCAGCCCTACCATGTTGTCCGGAAGAGCAATCCACCCCCCACGGCCCCCCCTTTTTTTTTCTGTTGTTCATTCAATTTTCTTGTAAGTACTGAAAAAGGAGCTTCGCATCTTGGAGGTGCTAAGCCACCGATGCTGATTCCAGCTGGCTAGGAGGATGTCCTCCAAACTTTTACCAACAAGGAACTTATTCGCTGCCTATTTTGACTTGTCAAATATTGCTGGAGTCCCCAGGCTGGAAATGATTTGAAAAAAAAAAAAAAAAAAAAGAAAGTGGTAATAATAATCAGGAAATCAGTTCCATTGTGAGAATTGGTTAACATTTATTGAATAAATATCGACTCGGTTTTGGGTTGCTTCGCAGCCTTTTGTTAAGGGGAAGGTGAGTAAAGAGTTATTATCTGTCGTCTAAAGACGGGAGAGGAGAAACTGAAAAATATCAATACAAGTCGTGCTATGCCGGGTAAACAAAAGTGGCTACGGGGATTGCTCAGAGAAATAATATTTTGTCATCACAATCAGAATGAATATTTCTTCTTTTAAAAGGGTGATGAGGAAAGAAAACAGGTCCTTTGATTCTCTCCCCTATCCCAGCCCCTCTCCCCTGCAACACTGTGTTTATAGCTTCATGCTAAAAGTGGAGGCAGCCCAGGACCTTTCAGGAATCTTTGTTTCATAAACAAAACAAGAACAAGCAGAGTGCCACTCCAGCAAAGACATCTGTCATTCAAACAGATGACACTCTGTAAGCCAACTCAAGCAACTGTGATCTCTAATCAGAAAGGGGAGGGGGTTGTTGAGGCCGGTGCCTGCTTGATAGATGTTGATAGATGTCTCTGCTGGAGAAGCACTTTATGGTTCGGAGTGACATTAGGTTTTCAGAACAATTGCTCCAGAAACGTGCTTTTTAATTATTTTCAAGTGTGTGTGTACATGTGTATACACACACACACATATACATGTATGTATATACTAACTTGAAATAAATACATAAGTAACATATATATATATATATATATATATATATATATATATATATCAGGCAGAGAACTGCTTAGTCTCAGGTAAAAAAAATAGTCCCACGCCTGAACTTCAAAGAAAAACATCATTGCATTTGTTTAAAAAGTCATTAATTAAGTTTAAAACTTAGGCTTTCTTCATTTATTTGTTTTAATGGATAGAAAGAAAGCTGCCTTGGGAGTTCAGTAACTCTAGGCCAGCTTCAACAGAGGAGCTTTCCCCTAATGCTTACTCAGTCAGGCACTGGAGGGGTCTTGCTGAGAAACTTTGCTTTTCAAATTTTCTGCTGGCAAAATACTGTTTTATACCTAAGAGTATAAGAGATTCCAGTTTCAAGAAATTCTATGATGTTACCCTTTCTTTGAAAAGCAGCAATTCCACCTCAGTCATAAATTTTCCAAACCTGTGCATTGAGGATTTAGCATTTTCACACGAAAGAAATATTTTGTTATAGTCCAAGTTTTTATCCGTATAGGAAGAGTTATGCCCTAAAATAGTCATTTCATTTTAGGAGGTTAGTGGAAGAAATCAGATAACATTATAAATTACACAAAGGCAAAAGCCATGCTCAAGCCCCTCTGATGTTGAATATACTAAGTAAACACTTTGACTTTTAAAAAGTCATCAGTTTTCAATTCAACAAATAATAAATTATCGTTTGAGCTACAGATAAATTATTTGTTTCTAAATTTTGCATACATTTATAAGAAAATAAATATATTTTGTAGACTTGAGCTTGAAGCCCCAACTTGTTTTCTTTCAAGTATTCCAATGGAGGGGTGATTAATTTGGCTTCTCAACATTTGTTTAGGTTTCCCAATGTTGGACACTGTTGTAGATTTGTTACACCACCTCTCACTGATTTACATGTATAGAGAAATAAGCTTCAAGACATCCAAGAAAGTCTAAGAGATTTGAATTAAAAGTTTATGGAAAATATATTTGAAGTGAAATCTTTGTGGGGTGCCATTTACTAAGGAATCATAATTTAATTTAAAAACCATAGTGGATTTTAAAAGGCACCCACCCACCTTCATGTTGAAATTCTCAACTTCTGACTTTATGAGAGTGAACACAGCAAAATCTGCATCTTATATCTCATATTCCTTTTGTACTCACTCAATTGTCTTTGGTTTCTAGACTGTTTTTCAAACACAATGTGAATATTTCACAGTTTCCAATTAGTAAAGAAGAAATCAGTGGATTAACAGTTTTGGAAACTTGAGAAAAAACCTGGAGACAATTGAGAAAAAGAGACTAGAAAGCAGCTCACAAGGAAAGCACCCCAATTTTCTTGTATGGTTTCCTTAGCTTTTGCTTCTATTATGCTCTTACTTTTTAATATTACTAGGGTTTAGCCTTAGGAATTCTAGTTTATGTAACTAACTAAAACTTTCCAGTATAATTTCTTCCCAGAATTTTAAGCAACTCTGGCAATACAATTTAAGGAACCATTATTTTATTTGACATGCATATGTTGAAGTCTTTGTTTTTGTTTTTGGATATAGTTCTAATTATACTCTTCACTTGATAATGAAGAATTGCTTTCTTCCTGAATAGTTGAGAGCATCCACATTTTTCTCTAAACAATGATTTTTCTAATACTCTCTCTCTCTCTAACTGCCATTCTTATATATATACATTGTATTTTTGAAAATTATACTTCTCTAACGAAATGGGCAGATTAAGACAAATCATGTGTATCTTGATATGTTTAGTTTCATAGAGAGACATTAACCAACAACAGGAGACAAGAGGAGCTCAGTTTTTTATTGTTCCTGAAATTTCAGTGTAAATAGATTTCTTTGAAGCCTATTCCCCCGTCTATGTCTTGTTCAAATTAGCAGTCCAGAGGACAAGTCTGTTTCTCTCACAGTATGGCACCTTCAGCCCAAAACTGCAGGAGAAAGGCTAATACTGATGCCCTCTATGGATAAACAAAGGAAATTCCAGGAACCATTGGGCCTTTTATGCTTCTCCTTAAATTGCACCTCTGCACTTAACAGCATCCAAAGGGAAACATACTGTGCAGAATGCTTCAGTGCTCTGAGCAGCTCAGAATACCAGAAGGAGAAACAAGAAGCCATATGCCAGCCTAAGTAGAAAGTTCAGAAAAGGGCCCTTGTGTTTTATAAAGTAATTACATCAGAGGTAACATTTTGCTTAACTTGAACAGTCATGGAAACTAAAGTACACTTAGGAGAGATGGATCCGCATTTCATTGAGAAACACGTGGTTAGGTAGTTTTCTGTGATATCATTAGGTGGTGCATTATTTATCCTTGTAAAGTCTGTGGAATAACTTAACTCCTTTTCAGCTCATGACTGTATTATGCTAAGCTCTGAGCCATAAGACACAGTATGGATGAGAACAGCTTGCGTGTTGGGGGCACTCGCAGAGAAACTGGCGCTGTGTCTTCCAGTGCTCTAGCTGTGTGATCAGATGAGTGATGCCATACAGGGCCAGTCATTTAATATGTGACTAGCGATGTACATATTGGAAACCGTTCTCAAAACTGGCCTTTGGCAAACAATCTCAAAAGGAAGAGGTTGCTGTGTTTCTCTAGTGACATTTATAGTACTCGTGTCAATGTGGTGCTTCACTTTTAGTTATGCCCATCAAGAATTCAGTGTTCCACATTCATTCAAGTTGGATGCTAAAATTCAAACGGTAGCATCAACAACTTGGTCAGGAAAATGGCCTCAGAAAGGATAAAAATAATATATATCCCTGGAAAAAATATCTGTACTAAAGTTTTCCTATGCACTCTCAGCAGAAGAAGTGAGATCTCATAAAAAGTGCCCTAAATATTTTCTCCCATATATATTTGAGATTTGAAAGATGATTTATTAACAGTGTTTCTCCTGGGAAAATTTTTATTGTTTCGAGTTAAACCTCATGATTGCTGTTCTTGAAGTCCCAACTATCTTGGGTGGCTGTGTTAGTCTCCATGGCTTACAGTATAGTTGTGCTATGCTGTATGTGAATTGGGCATACAGCTGCTCAGAGACTTGAGCTGAGTTGGAACCACAAAACCATTGAAGAGTATTGTATCCAAAATAAAAAATTTGTGGTTGGTTTTCTCTTATAACACTGTGTTTTTCTAGACTGAAAGAAATTGCATGCAATGATACTTGTAAGAGCGGGTATTTTCAATGTCATTTATCCGTGAACTGTTGGAAAAGGGCAGAAAGTTGACTCAGTGATTTCTCCGTGCTAGAGAATGTACCACCTATCCTGTTTTTCTTTTCCTTTCTGTGATCTTTCTCACGGAAACATGCATTATGAGATTTTTTTTTTTTTTTTTTTTCAAATTGCCATCCAGTTTGACTTGATTAGAATTTATGGCAGTGGAGTCATTTTCAATGACAAAAGGATAAAGGACTAAATTGTCTGTCACCCCTTGAGACAGTGGTCTCTGCAGGTCAGCGTGGAGGTCATTGCAGGGCATTCTGGGGACTGCACTTCGAGGTGATGCTGCCTCTTGCCTGTGCATAAGTGAAGGCCGCCTTTATGGGATCACTGTCTTCATTACTTTATTTAAACGTCTCTCTCAAGGTTACAATACCTTGGGTATTTATAATGTTCTGATTAAATATGCTGGAGCCAGTAATCAGTACATAGGGCTTAAGCCCAAGAGGGGTTTAGCTGGGAGTTGATGAGGAAAATTCTCTAGAGAAATATATTTATTTAAAATATATATTGTGCTTCTATATTTTTAAAAGTTTCTGTATCATATCAATTGAAAATTCATACTGAATTCACTGAAGAAAGTGTGTTTTGCTAGGGAAATACTAAAACAGCATGTTTTTTTTTAAATCAACTAAATAATTTAAGTAACAGATTTATGCAAAAACAGTTATTTAAAAGAAATCAGTAGAAACCTATATTTGTGTAAGTAAATAGGACACATGATAAAGTATTTGTCAAAAATCAGTTATGGTTTAATAGTCAAACAAGCCCTTGTCGTGCTGCTCTCTGACTACTGGAGGGGAAAAGTGCACATTTAGACACATTTCTTACATTTAAGAAAATCTAATGCACTGGGGTATTTCTTTAAAAAAATCAGTGAGAGGCTGTGTGCGTGTCAACGAATTTAGTTTAGTGGGTTTTCAACCCCAAGAAAACCATTGTAATGCTGCGTTGATAAATAAATCCACTTTAAATAGCATAAATGTGTAAGCTTTGAAATAAAAATAAATCCATGTAGAGAGGCACTGATGTTCAAACTTTTCACATTTGTTTGTGGAGCTATGCTCATTTCTAAGTGGCACTTCAATGGAGGACAATGCAAAATGTGTGACAGAAGAGTCAGTGGGGACTTTCCTAGTGCCGTCCTTTCCTGTTTCTTTGCCATCCTGGGGAGCTCAGGTCAGGCTCTGTTTAAAGAAGAAAGTTCAATATTACAGTGTCGAAGGATACTACGTGGTAATGCATTAGCAAGTCAAAATGTGAATGTGGTTTTACTTTTTTTTCCCTCTTATTTTGATTGCTGTGATTCTTATACTTTGTTGTTAAATAGTGCTGTGAACAATTGAAAATAAGACACAGTATTAAAAATTAGATTAATCTGCACACCATCACACCTCTAAATGATCCCATTTTAGTCTTTTGAATGTCTTGGATGTCTTAAAGGTTATGTGGCATCATAGTGTTTTTGTAGTTCACCCAGCCCAGTTTATGTCATAATTAATAAATAGAGGTGCATTCTGGAGGCAAGCTCCCAAGGCTCAGCTCTTGAGTAGATTGCCTTCACTCCTAATTACCTGCTTTAATTATATAGTTAGCATGATTCTTTTCGAGAATTGACCAAATACATTTTTTCTCCCACTTCATAAATGAGATTTGAGTTGACTGTTTCAAGTGGACCTTGTTTGTTATTAGACAGTAAACAGATAATTTGTGAGAGAACTGGTACTTTCTTTGATTGACGACCTTGCTGGTTTATATTTAGGGATTAATAATACATCAGACATTCATACATTAAAAAGAAAGTAGATGTGAAGAGGAAGGGGAGAGGGCTCAGTTCTGCTATTGGGTGGCTCCTGATTATTCAGGCCTTCTCTGAGAACGCAAGGCAATCAGAGGAGCGGGCACATTTGCCCAAATACGCACCTGGCTCCACTTAACATGTTTCTTGATTTTTTTTTTTTTTTGTGCTAAAGAAAAAGATAGCAAAGTGTTTATACCAAACTGGCACCCTGTCAGGGGGCAATCTGTATAAAGTTTCCTGCTGTCAGGTTAATAAATTTTTAAAAAATATCCAAAGGCAGAGGTAGCTAGAGAAAGCTCATAGTAACCGTTGCCATTCTCCAGTGGATGGGTTTCTCTTTAATATCCAACCTGGCCCTGGAATTTTCTCATTCGTTGTCTTCCTGGGTTCTGTACTTAGCTGGTGTTTTTGTTCAGCTTTTCTTTTATTCATGTGATTTCAGTCCTACTTTTAAAATGTTTATCCTTTTAAATTTCAAATGTCTTTTCTTTGAAGAGAGAAGTGAGCATAATTTGTTTTAATTTTTCATATGGTATTTTACAGTTGAACATATACTTTAGCATGCTATGACTCTGAATGAGGTTCCGAATCTATTGACACTGGGCTCTGGGGGGGGAATACCTTCAGGTAATATTTATATTAAAAATTCATTCATTTGGTTGTTGGGAATATGGGGGCTTCTGATAATCTCTGATTATTGGACATGTTGACCTGGCTTTTAATCTTTTAAATGTAAACTCTCACCTTCTGATTGTCAGTCAAATTTCATAAAAATGTGAAACAAAGGTAGATTTGTTTGGTGGCATCTCTTATTCTATGTTGTGACTCTAGTATGAGCTATCAGAAATGGATTAAGCCTTTTTACTATGAGAAGTCAGAAAGAATAACATTGAATCACTTTTGGTTAAAGAAAGTTTGTCATTTTTTCAGGGAAATGGAAATTAACTGTTTTAAGTAATAACTACCTGCTACTTTTTTTATTCCTAGTATATTATATGAATATCTATATTTTATTGGAGAATTTAAAAGAAAATCTATGCTCAAACTTCTCTTACAGTTTTTCCTTTTTAAGTGCTTTTAAGATCTTATATGTGACTAGAATATAGTGTAACTTTTTAAAATTAATAAATTAGCCACCTGGAACAATATAACTAATACAGTCTAAGTCACTTTTATTAGAGGACTGCACTGCCATTTAAAACTATTTGAAAATATGAGGGAAAAAATGAGCTGATTATAATTAGAGAAACTAAGTAATATCCTTATGCTTTAGAGGTTTGGTATACTGAAGACCATTTGAAGATGGGGTTCTCTAATAAAACCTGCATTCATTCAGATGGTTAAAAATCTTCTTAATAAATAACCAAAAATGAAACTTATTAGTTTAGCCTGAGAATGAGGTAGAACATGAAGGTATTTTTAGGACACTTATAATGTACTAATGATAGGCAACATGAAACAATTTAACAATTTAATGAATTGTTTGCCATATATTGTGTCCTGCCATATATTGTTTGGCATTAGCAGTTTTCTTAGTGTTTCATCTTTTCCTGTAAAATAATCAGTGTTTCTTGGCATTGATGCACTTAACAAATATCTTGTATTATTTTAATTTCATCCTATGAATGACAAAAAAAACCCCAATTGTGACAAAAGTTTGTGAAAGCCAAGAAATCTATATTTAAAGACTAATATTAACAGTGTTTTAAAATAAAAATTCCCATTTATACATTTTTTTAAAATCACTTCCATACTTAATTTTTGTTTCCCCATATTTTCTTTCTCAGGCACTACGAATACACTGTGAAAAGATGTAATGCTATCTATATAAAACCTTTGTGTGTGTCTATGGTCTGTTTTTCTCCATATTTTCTGCTATATTCATGTGATACTTCAAATTGTCTTACTAAATTTGTAGTATGTATTTTCTGTGTCATAAAATTTTAAAAGGTTAATTTATAATAATAAGCTTTCTTTTAGTTTATGCTATCTATGCATCACTTAAATGTACTTCTTCTTTGCTTATGTATATTTAAAAAACAGTTCCCTGATAAATTTATCAAAATTAATAGTTTGCCAGAAAAGGGCAACTAATTATACTATAGTATTGCTTCAGGCATACTTGGGCTAGAATCCAAGTTCCAGTGTCTTGTTCGATGTTGCCAGTCTCTAAGCAGAGGAGACAACAGGATTCCTCAGAATTTGTGCAGTTTAATTCAGTAAAGAAATCTGAGCGTTTCTGCACAGTTTCACTTATAGAAAATACATGTATTTTTAAAGCATAGAAAACTTACCCAAGCTAGGGAGGACTCCTGGCATCTAAATATTGGGAACCTAAATATTGGTCTATTTGTAGGATATACACATATTACAATATAAAATATTTATCCTTTTCTTTTTTTAAGTCAAAGGCATTTGCTCAATAGGTATTTTTGATTCATGTTCCTGTAAGAATTCTATGTGTGTAAATATACATTGACGTGTATGTATGTCAAAGTAGAGTGAGAGGTTGGTACACAATGAATAAGTCACACTTTGAACATTTACTATTAAAATAGTGTGGTATAATTTATCTCCTTTTACAGTTCTTGCTAGCCACATATGTGGTGACGACTTCTCTTTCAATACTGATAGGGCAAGATTTATTTTTACAAATTAATGGTTTGGGTGCCTTATTGCAGGAGAGAATCATCACTGTTGAAGTAGAAGAGAGGCTAAGGGGCTAAGACGATTTAAAAATGCAAACATTTGAAGCTGTTTAAAAAGCATGAAAAATTATTATTGCAGAGTGACTTTTTGCCAAAATCAACCGAGGGTAGAAGAGAATAAAAATTCAAATGGAAAAACACATTATCCTCTATTTAAAAATGTATAGATGTGGAAGTGGTGTGGGGGGTGAGCTGCACTTTATCAAAACTGGCCTTTTTTTTTCTTCAACATATCTATTTCGTTTACCAAAATACTGCAAAATAGAAACATGTCAAAAAGGAAGCACACAATTTGCAAAAGGAGAAGCATGAAAGAAAAGTTGCATAAAGCTAACATTTTAATAGACCTGTTTAATGAAATCTATATACTGCACTGAATCTATGGATGGGCAAATGACCAGAGCAGGAATCGTCTCGATTCTGAGGAAACACTTTCACAAACTTTTGGGAGGAAACATACATCACCGTTTTAGGTGTTGATTGGCTCATTTTATCCTGATTCCTAAGATTAAGGTAGGCTTCAGTCTTGTGTCTTACCTAAGAAATTGTTCAAATTTTCAGGTAGACTGGTATATTCTTTGCTCTAGTTGGGAATCTACTTTTCCCATTATATTCTGTTATTCATAGTAATTTGCTAACAAGCCAATTGGAATCTGCAGGTCATCAGAAAAGTGTTAACAATTATGTATCGTGCTTTAAAAGGGATTAATGTCTACAGCTGCCTGTTTACAAAAAAAAAAAAAGAACTGGTCATGTTGGAAATTGCTGATGGCATTGAGGTGGTTGCAGGAACCTAGAATGGTAGCTACACGTCTTGTCATCTGTAGTGTATCAATATGTTTTTATAATGATACAATAACCTGAACCCTGTAACGGTTTATGGTCCTTTTGAGAATTCTTACGGATTCTTAGAGTGACGGAGGTCTGAGAAAAGATCTTGAAAGCTTTCACAAAATCTGGCTGGGTGACAGAAAACTAGCAGGACTGTGATTTAGCTGCTAAGGACTCCTATTGACCGGGAACATCATTAAACTTTTAAGTTAAAACAAAAACCACAAAACAAATGGTAGATGCGAAGGGTAAAGTGTGCCCAAAACGATAGTGGAAATTAAAAAGTGCTGAAGGTTCTGAGATCAGAGGCAAAATGCAGCAAGCCCATTGTTGATCTTGGTTCCTACTTAGAAATAGGAATTTGTTTATATACTATTCTGAATGTTGCAATGTGCGTTGGAAATCTGTATTTGTGCGTTTCCTTCTTGCAATCTGTCAGAATGGATAGTTGCTCTTTCATTTTCCCTGGCTATTTTTAGTCAATGATAAATAAAGAACTTGAATTTTGAATCTGGCACGAGTGAGAAATAAAACCAGAAACAGCAGGAAATTACCATGATGAGTAACTTCCCATCAGTATATGCACGGAGATCTCGGTCCTCTTAACATTTGTAATACTGCTAATTTCTATGGGCTTTTTAAAATACTTCCACATGAGCTCTCAAAACCCATAAAAGTGTGGCATGTAAAGTAAATTGTTTGTCACTTGCCGACGACCTGCCATATTTATTGTCAGAAGAAATGGACATTAGTTGGAAAAGCAGTTGTTAAAGGCCAAACAATTTTTAAAGATGGCAAAGATGCGCGAGGGTTTTCCTTTTTCTAACAATGAGCCACCCCTTCAGACATCAAAAGACAAGATAATAAGACACTTCAAGCACAATTCAAGATTATATTCAACATCTAAAGGCTCATCTCTTGTCAGTTTGCATTTACTCTCCCAGGGATGTGATGCTTCTATCATCTTTCTGTCAAGAGGAGTCTGGCAGAAGAAGCGAGGGCTCTTATTTCACACACTTAGGGTTTTTTATCAAATAGCCCACACTCGTTCTGATTCAGCCCAAATGGGGGGATAATTTGAAGAAGGTCATGCACAAGTACAAAAATCTCATATTGATTTGTGTGATTAGAAGGCATTAAAATTGCACGTTTATGTTAGTTGCTGAGATGTTTTGTCAGTTTATTTGGTAATACACTTTTGCAGCCCAGGAAAAAAAAGATGACTTAAAATTTAAAAATAGATGGCTGAAAGCCAAACCTGTTTGTTTTAATGTGGCCATCTTTGAACACTGAACAAGTGAACATAAAGATAATCTAATGCTTTTAGTTTAATAATATTTGAAATTAGCGTATACGATGAAATACTTCCTGCAATGTGAAAGTTAAATAGCACAACTGTGCCTATCAGGTGAAATAAATATATATGTGAAATTATTTTTTTAAATACTTTAAAAATTGATTTCATATATTTAATCTATAGATCAAAGGTGATGGCATTTCCAATATAAATTTAATTATGAGGCTATTTTACAGTGGTTATGAAGTTTTTACCATTTTGCACTGTTTGGAATTACAATGTCATTATATTTGTCATTTTATGCCATTCTTAGTATATATGCCCTTTTCCAGAGAGGGTACTAAAGAATAAATAAAGGCGTTTTTATTATTATTATTCTCTGTCAAAATTTATCACATTTCCTTCTTTGCTCTCTGACAGTCACAAAGCCATACAAGGAAGCATTTGATTTTTGGAGGGTGATGGGGGCGTGTTTATTTTAAAGAAGTTAGAAGAACAATCTTTTCCTTTCAAAATAAAACAATTGATGAAAATAAAACTATGATATCCTAGGATCATTTCTATATTGAATCTTTGAAATTACTTTTCCTGGGAATTTTCAACAACTCTCTATGCCTCTACTTCTTATATTTCCCTTCTTTGCTGTGAAGTGTTTTGAAACTGGTTTTTCTTACTTGTGTGCCACTTTCACATATCCAGGCAAAGGAGGTGCACATATGTACAGTGTAGGATAGTGTGTAATAGAAGTGAAAACCCATAATTTGTCCTATTTATTGTGTGGGTCTATTCTATACTGCACAGTTTATTCAACATCAACAGTGAATTAAATAATCCATTCAACAAATATTTGTCAAGCACCTGCTCTGTGGCAGGTGCTGTGCTGGGTTCCGGGGACTCAGTGGCGAACACATCAGACAGTACTGATCACCCACCATTATGATGGATGCCAAAGATGCAAAAATGAACAAGACAGGGTCACCACCCTGAAAGAGCCCACAGTCAGTATTCTATAGTGACATTCTATTTTACTTCATCGTTTCAGGCACCTTTTCAGGAAATCTTAAATCTTCAAAGTTATGCTTTTCAGAAGTTGTTTGTTGGTTAGAAGCCCTCAAAATTTGAGAAAAAACTATTATCCCCCAAAAATGGAGAAGAAGAAAGGATTATTAAATGATTCATGACAGATGACACCCACAATGTTTTTATCACAGGGTTTGGTACATATGCTATGAAACACAAATGCTATTCTTAGGAACTGTTTCTTAATCATGTCTGAAGGGAGAATGGATTAGATTTATTTTTTTCTCCCTGCCTTTTCTGCCTCCATTCTCCATCCAAAATTCTTGTTTGTTGGCTTATAGTATAATGTAGTGCTCCAGGGCTCTGGAGTCAGGCTATTTGGATTTGAGTCTGGCTCTCCCACTTGTTAGCTGGCTGGGCAAGGTACATAACAGACTTAAGCCCCAGCTTCCCTGTCTCTACATGGAAGTACTGATGGCACTTCCTAGGGCAGTCCTGAGGTTAAAATGAGTGACGCATGGCGAGCCCCATAGAGAGCCTGGAATATAACCAGTGCTCAGTGAATTCCAGCTGTACCACACTTTATTAAGACTTGAAGATGAACTTGCCATTTTTAGAAAGAATCTGATTAATTTTTAGCAATGGCTACCAGAAAACCAACAGAAATTCTTAGGCCTTCGGAATTAGCCATACTTCTCCATAAGAAAACATCAGCCCCCCGGGCTCCTACCGGCCAAAGAAAAGTTCTGCGGATCTTTTCCTCCTGATGACAACACTTCTTCCTTCTTCAGGTACATTAATCACTGCTTTCTCTCAGACTCCATTCAAAAAAGGATTCAGACTTATAAGTGGGTCACAAGCAGGTTCTAAGGGGATGATAATTCACTATCTTCATCTTGCAGGGACAGTTACACACTCATGCTTCAAATTTAAAATGTTGAAGTGTGACATTCTTTCACATAATAGAGATTTTAAAAATAATTTTGGCCTTGAGAAGTGATATGAAACCAGATGTCTGTGGGCGGCAGCAAATGCCTCTTTAACTGGCGGTCGGATACCCCGGTGGCAGCCTTTGGATAGAGTCCCTCCAAAGTGTGTTAGCTGTCTTGCCAAGGGCATCTGCCAGCTCCCAGGCCAACCACTTATTTCTCTCTATCTTGACCACACTGTTGCCCAAATTAGGAACATAGCATTTGCCTCCAGTTTAATGCTCAGAGACCTTTTTATAGGATGCTTCTGTGACCATATAGAAAATTTTAGAGAGAGAGAGAGAGAGAAGGTGGGGGGCGGGGAGAGAGAGAGATATCCCATTGAAGTCATGAGGGTTTCAGAACAGTGCAGCAGATGGATCATAACCAGGGTTCGAATCACTGCCCTTAGCCTAGGCAGAGGACTATGAGCTCTTATGCCTCTGTTCCCTGTTCTGTAACATGAAAGCTGCAATCTGCTGTTGAGGATTATGTAAAGGAAGGCAAGTAGGGTGCCTGCACTTGGGAGTGTTTAATAAATGTCATCTTCTTCCTCCTGCTTCTTAGCCCAATATGTATCTTTCTAAGGTCTGAGAAGTGACTGTTACTCTGTTGGAGGTCCTCTAGGGAGTATGGGCCAGATATTAATAATCAGTGGGGATTTCGAGTGATAAGATCTGGTTTCCCAACCCAGCTTTCTCTATAAAAGCCAAAACTCAAGCTAGATAAGAATAATCTCTGCTCCACAAGTAGAGAGAATTTGATTAGTTTGTTGGTCTTCTCTGTCCCAGTAGGGAGTTCCTTGTGTGTTAGGTATTAGAACATGGCCCCAACTAGAAATCCATAGAGTCTTCATTCCTTAGGGAATTTTTGTAGCCGATATTTAATTGGAACTTTTTAATCTTCAAGAATGAACCTTTATTATATATTTTTAAAAGGAACAGACCAAAAATAAGATGGCAACCTCAAAAAATCCATAAGCGCAACATTTCCAAGAATTGAATATGCTGTGAACATTTAAGTAGCTTAAATGGACATTTGAAGACATATTTGGGAGGAATGTGTTAAGGCCTTTATTGGAGATATTTAAAGATTTTGGTTAAGATTACTAAAACCTAGTTCCTTTTATATGTATCAAAGGAGTCAGAATCACTAAGGGAACATCTTTATGTTGTTGTTGGTACCATGGCAACCCTACACATTTTTAATTACATATTCATGCCCCATGCACATTTCTCAGAAATTATTGGCACTTCTAAAACCACTTATTTAACATCTGTCAATCAATGTAGATAAATATATTGTGATATTGAAAAATATTAAATCATGCTTTCAGATTGAATTAATGTACATGTTTGTGTTAATATTAAGTAGAAGAGACAAATTCTCCTTTAAGCAGTGGTAATGACCATCCTCTTCATATAATGTGACAGTTTTGACTTCCTTCACTGAATTTATAGGCTGTTGTAACCCTTAGACATCCCAGACGTTATTGCTATTTCCTGCTTTTGTCATTGGGTAGCCAAATTAGATCTGTCTCTACTTGGCTGCACCACTGGGTAGTGTCAGCATAGAAAGGATAATGTTGAGAAAACTAATACAAAGTCGGGCTCTGTAGTACAGAGGAAAGAAAACCCGAGTGTGGTGTGGAGTGGGTCCAGACTTCTTCACTGAGCCTCTCACCCAGCTCTGATGTGTCATTACCGCATTCTCTTCCAGCCACCACCTACAGTGAACTCTGCAGCTGAATCTTCCAATTCTTCATGTTTTTATAGAACATTAAGTGTGTTATTAATAAGTCCTGACTAAAACTCAGCACTTAAGAGAGAAATTGCTTTTTCTAAGCAAGTTTTTTTTTAAAAAAACAGATTTCTTTGCTTTTATGTTCCATGGTTGTTCAAAAATCTTCCTTCCTGTCAGTGGAATGGACATACTTGAAGATCTGACTCGGGGTGTTGGGGGTGGGGGAGGGGACGGGTGTTTACCTACATGATGAGTGCGATGTGCACTGTTGGGGGAATGGACACCCTTGAGGCTCAGTCTCGGGGGGTTGGGAGGGGCATGGGCAATATACTTAACCAGAACGGTTGTATCCCCATAATAAGCTATAAT
>CM052437.1:108110614-108144427 GCA_028533085.1 Varecia variegata | reverse complement strand
TCAGTGGAATGGACATACTTGAAGATCTGACTCGGGGTGTTGGGGGTGGGGGAGGGGACGGGTGTTTACCTACATGATGAGTGCGATGTGCACTGTTGGGGGAATGGACACCCTTGAGGCTCAGTCTCGGGGGGTTGGGAGGGGCATGGGCAATATACTTAACCAGAACGGTTGTATCCCCATAATAAGCTATAATAAAAAAAAAAATTAAAAAAAAAAATCTTCCTTCCTCAAGGTCCTTGGAGTTTTCACAGTCTCTGACACCCTTAAAGAATTTTTAGGGTGGGGGATTGGGATGAGGAAAGGGTCAAGATGTGGGTCAAATGGTAGAAAGTTTCTGTTAGATGGAAAGAATATGTTTTAGTGACTATGGTTAATAATATTGTATTGTATATTCCAAAATTGCCACCAGAGTAGACTTTAAAAGTTTGCAGCACACACAAAAACATAAGTATGTGGTGTGATAGATGTGGTAATTACCTTGAATTAGTCATTCAACAATGTATCCATGTATCAAAACATCACATTGTATCCCATAAATATATACAATTATTATTTGTCAATTAAAAATAAAATTTAAAAATGAATTTTTAACCATCCTTCTTTATTTAAAATATTAAAATAACCTTGCTCAATAAGGCTTTCCTGAAGATGATCTGCCCATGAAAACCTTGATTCTTGGTTTTCTGATTCTTCAGAGATGCATTTTTCCTATTAGCTATCAGCCTTTCCAAAAAATCTATAGAATCTATATACATTGTTAGCTAATATCACTTCATTTCAATTAGGTGAAAGGGCCAGGTGCAAATAACCATTTAATATTTTAATGCATTCTCTAAGTTGCTTATAATGAACTTATTGAGAGGTTAATTTATTCCAAAATTAATACTTATTGGGTGTGTCCCAGTCTGCCCTCCCCCCTCTTCTTGTGGTCCAAATATTTTGCCTAAGCTTTTTGATTTCCCACATTACGATGAATCTTGCTTTCCCCTGCTTTCCAACTATTCTCTCATTTTTTAAAACCTCTTTTGCAGTCATTTCCAGTGTTTGCCTAGTATTATCATGACTTGTGCATTTGTCTGGCTCCCTTGCTGGACAGCTAGCCCCTAGAGGACAGATAATAGATCTTGCATATATTAAGTGCCAGATAAATGTTTTTTGAATTGAACTGCTTCTGAATTGGATGTTTCTGGACATCATCCACACTTGGTAAATACTTACTGAATATTAAGGGAAAATAGACTCTACCCACAGGAGTCTACTATCCTACCTAAGGACAGAAGTAAAAAAAAAAGTATGTGTGTATGCATGTGTGTCTATGTGTATATATATATATATACACACACATATACACACACATACACAGTTATTCATTGCTTAATGACAGGGATACATCCTGACAAATGCATCATTATGCGATTTTGCTGTTGTGTGAACATCATAGAGTATACGTACACAGACCTAGATGGTAGAGCCTACTACACACCTAAAATATATGCTACAACTTATTACTCCTAGGCTACAAACCTGTACAGCATATTACTGGACTGAATACTATAGGTAATTGTAACACAATAAGAAGTGTTTGTATATCTAAACATAGAAAAGTTACAGTAAAAATACAGCATTATAATCTTATTAGACCACTGTTGTATTTGTGATTCATCATTGACCAAAACATCACTATGCTGCGCAAGCTGTGTATATCAGCAAATATCGATAACAAAACAAAGATAAAGAAGTGCTTGTTCACATCTTCAACAAATATTTATTGAGCACCTTTGTGCTAAGTATTGTACTAGGTGCTGAGAATACGGTAATAAATTAGAATCATTCTCTCTTTTCATGGACTTTGCAGATGGTAGGGAACTCAAATACTAAGCAATGATTCTCCAGAAATTTTGTGAAAAGTGCTCTGAAAGAGAAGTGCCGGAAGATACAGGAATGAATAATGAGGGCACACGACTTAGTTGGTAGGATCAGCTATTGTGGTGGGCACTGGGTCAACTATATGTAGATATGACTTTGGCAAATGACTCCTCTCCTATTGGATACAGTCCTGGTAGGACTATCAAACAAGATGTTCCATCTTCTCCTGGACAAAGAGAGATTATATGGCCCAATGCAGACAATCAGGTGCTCTCTCCTGGGGAGCTAATTCTTGAACTGAGTGGTCCGAGGACTGAATAGCAGCTAGAGTGTATCTAGGTGGTGGTCTCCCTAGAAAGTATTCACTAGCTTTACCATCCTGAGGCCTGAAACAGTCTTGGTTCCTATCTTTTCAGAGAACTAGATCTTTAGCTTTTCCGTTGAACTCTACAAACCACCTCAAACTCTTGCAACAAATTCTTTTCTCTCTTTCTCTTTTTTGCTTAAGCCAGAGTAGGTTCATGTTACTTGGGGCTGGAGAACCCCTGTACTAGTTTGTTCATGATCTCCAGGCTGCATGTAGACAAGACATTTTTCTAAATTGATATCTCAAAGCTAGAATGGAGAAGGCATTCCAAGTTGGGCAAACAGCATGGGTGAAAAAAGAAAGAAAGATAAAGGAGAGAAAGACAAAGAAAGAAAGAAAGGAAGGAAGGAGGGAAGAAGGAAAGAAAGAAAAAGAAAAAAATAGTGAAAAGAACTGTTTTGGCTACAACTTTCTCTAATGGATAGCAAAGAATTAGGCCTTCCTGGTAGAAAAGGGGGTAGGGCCAGGCAGAGTGTTAATAACAAACACTGAAATCTGCCTTTGGAATTAGGAAAGCTGGGAAATCTGGAGAGGAACTACGTAGGCTCAAAATTCTAGAGCTGCCTCTCATTCCTCCTGCTTAGGCTTAGATCCAGCCAGAGCACCACCCAGCAGCCCTACGTGTCCTTTACTAAAATGTCATTTGAAGTACAGCTGATTCTTAAAGTACAAATACTCTAGTTACAATTACGTTTGCTCCCATCACCTATTGCTGTATTAAACCCACTCCAGAACGTAGAGGCTTACACAATGACAACATTTATTCCACTCACAAATCTTCAATTTGGGCAGGCTTGGTAGAGACAGTGCATTTCTGTTCCACTTGGTGTCAGCTATGGCAGGTCAAAAGCAGAGGGCTGGAATCAACTGAGAGCTTGTTCTCTCACACGTCTGATGGTTGATCTCACTGTTGGCTGGAACCACAGCCAGGGTTGTTGGCCAGAGTACTTACATGTGCTTCCCCTCGTCACCTGGGCTTCCTTACAGTGCGGTGGCTGAGTGCCAAGGGCAAGCCCTGAGAGAGAAACACACCAGGTAGAATCTGGCTTTCATGAACTCGACTTTTCTAACCTGGCCTTGGAAGTCAACAGCATCCCTCCCACCACTCTGTTATTAGAATAGAGTCATTAAGACAGTCCCATATTCCAGAACTGGGGAATTAAACCCTACTTTTTGATGAGAAGAGTGTCAACAAATTCATGGACAAGTTTTAAGACCACTGCAAAGGTAATATTACTTCTACACGTCCATTCCTTTTCTCTTTCATAAATTAAAATAAGGAAGTGCACTTTGTAGGCAGTGTCCTCTTATTAGTGAACAGATGTCTGGATGGACCAGAAGAACTTATTTGAGCCAAGGTGAAATGAGGGGTATCATCTATAACATTTAATGAGCATAGCTCAATACCTTCTAGATATTTGTGTGTTTAATTCTCCTGAAGGTTACCTTTCTTTTATCACTTTCATTTTCTCACAGAGATTAAGAGGTTTAGTTTAGATTTTGGAAACTGGGTCTGTACTCAATAAACATGAAAAAAAGAAAGTCTCATCCTAGGGTGTCAGGGGCAGATGGAAGATAAAATCTAGAAGTCCACCATGTCCACGCTTATGACAGACCATTGGTTACAGCAAATGAAAATAGATTTCCCAAGCCTAACATATTAAGTTCAATACATTTCTCTTTGGTAATAACAGGCAGAAATTTCAGTTATAATAAACCATTTCTGAGCCTTTATGTCTACCACTAGACATTCTAAAGGATAGTCTGGTAAAAGAAAGTTGGTATGTTTGAAGGTATTTCAGGGTAATCGTTGTTAATAAGAGAATCATTTATACCACAATTTTCCAAAAATATTTTAAAATTAAATAAATTTTACATTTAAGCATTTTTTTAAACTCAGAATTTTTTTTTCTGGTGTCTAGGAGACTCTTTTAAGCATCTTGGCTTATAAAAGTTTATGCCACATTTTCTAATATATGATAATTTCTATAAAGAAGAGTCATCACAGGCAAGAATAAGCATTCTTGGTGTTTTAGATGGAGGGATATACAAATAATGTATATAGTTCTTTCTGCTGTATGAGGAAAATGGGGGAACAAAAGATCCCATTAAAATTTGGAGCTATCTATGGTTATTCTAAGTATGGACTCAGCAAATTAAAATATGCTCAATTGCTAAGTGGTGTTCAAATAATGGCCAGAGTAAGAGGTTTTTATTCGCTGAAAAAGTCATGAACCAAGTTCTGAATTCTTTTCACTATTATGAGAATTCTAGTTCAGAATCCTGTTCTTCTGGACCAATACCCTCCAGTCCCCATCCCCCAGGGACTCCATGGGAAGCCAGGATAGAACACTGTTGGGTGCCAGCCTTCACACAAGGTGGTGTCAGGGGTGTGCCCAAGCAGGAAGGGGAGAAGGACCCCAGAAAATGTTGAACTCCGTGCTTGCAAAAAATCATTCTCTGTAGGTCACAGGGTGTGACACACGGATGCAATATGAAATGCCAATCTGCAGAACTCTTCACGAAAGCTCTTTCTTTAAATGCAAGAAGAGTTTCGTAGCAAAGTAGATATCCCAGAGTGTCTACGAGCTCAGGCTTTACTATTTCCAGACTTTCTTTAATAATGATGATAATGATGATGATGATTGCATAGACTAGCATTTTCAAAGTATTGTTACAGAAACCCTATGAAGCAGATGTATACCAGGATTTGGCTGTTGGACCTTAGGAATATAGAGTTTATAGAGTTATGAACATTATTTTTCTCCACTACTTAAAGCCTTATGGTGGCTTCCTGTTGATCTCAGAATAAATTTCAAACTCCCACAACATGGCTCTCATGTTCCAGATGATACTTAATAATCTATAACTTAATGTTATAACTATGCTGTAATAATCTATAGCCATGTTGTAATGAAATGATTTTGTAGCTTGCTTTGTCCATGTTTACCATGTTTGCATGGAAACTGGATATAGCAAACATTTTTTATGAAAACAAACATATTTTATAACAAGAGCCTAAGTGACTATGAAGTATTTTATCATATGGTTGTGCCATCATCTATTTAATTAATCCCTTATCATTGGACAGTTAGATTGTTTCCAATTTTTTTTAATTGAACATTTTTGTGTATAAAACTTTGTCTACATCTTTACTCATTTCCTTTAGATAAATTAATAGAAGTAGAATGATGATGAATAGATATGCACATTTTTAAGACCCTTCAAAAAGGATATGCAAATTTATTCAACCATGAACAGTGTTTTGAGCCTGGGCAAGATTTTAAGCTCTCTATTTTCTGATTCCTTCACTAAGTCTGAATTTTATCATTATTTTTTGTCATGGAAAATTTGGTAGGTAAGAAATAGTATCTCTTTTTACTTTGCCTATCTTTGATGACTAGGCTTGAATAATCTTCTTGTGATTTTTGGCTATTGGTAATTCTTCTGTGAATTACCTATTTGTGACTTCTTTTATTGGGAAATCCATCTTTTTTCTTATTGTTTTATATGAACTCTTTTTGTAAAAAAGATACCAGAATTACTTTTTCTCATATTTTATAAACTTCTGTAGACTGTTAGGTAAGAGCAAATAAATAAAACATGTTAACAATAGTATGACAGGAAAATATTTTCTTTTGAATTGGCCAGAGACCAACAATTTGTTTGTACATGGAAGAATATTATAGTATTGTTTTAGACTATATCCTGGCAGAAAAGAGATGGCATGCTCCAATTGAGTAAATTGAAGAAAGTGTAATAATGGTATTACTTACAAAAGTTTGGATAGAGTGTGGGGAAACACAAAGAATAGTGGAATCCCCTCTCCCAAATATTAGTAACAGTGTCCTCGTCACCCATGGACCCTTGACCTCTCCATTTACCTGAAAGGGAAAAAGGGAGGGCAGACATCAAAATTCAGGAGAGAGACACATGGAAAGGACCATTTCTACTGGGGGATGCAGCCACCCCCAAAACACCCCACAGGAAGGGAAACAAAGGAATAAATGTCCCAATTTTATTCTCTTCCTCCCTCAACTGACAAAGCTCAGCTAGCTGGAAATGGGAGGGCAGGGCAAGTCTTTGATATGGTCTGTATAGGTCAGCCTCTCGGAACACTGAGCAAGGTAGAAAAAGGTAGAAAGTGATCTGTAGGGACGGAGGGTTTTAGCATAAAGGAGCATAACTATAATTCTGCAACTGGTCTCAGTTCCCCAGCCTTGCCATTTGCCTGTTGTTTAATATCTGTGATTCTCATCTGTAACGTGAGGATAACCATAGTAGTCACCTCATATGGTTATGTTGATAAATGAAGGAGTAAGAGCACTTGGAATAGTCTTGGCATATACTGTACACGCAGTTATGGGAAGGAGGGGGCACACAAGGAAGCTGGGATGTTTCTTTTTGTTGTTTTCTTTCCCTTTCCTCCTCTCCTTTAGTAATCTGCGCTTCTATCCCAGCCTGGTTGCTGTAGAGATTTGGTTGGGCACCTGCAGTGTAAATGCCTAGGGGCCAACCCTGTTCCTTTCCTCAGACCTCAGCCGGACAGCTCAGGGCAATGGCTCCCAGCCTGCAACCAGGCAGACCTGTGCATCTCCCCGTGGGTCTACTACCTCTGGCCACTGAGCCCAGGGAGGCTCTGGGGTACCCTGCGCCCTGTCCCCAGATACTGACCATATTCCTCCAGCTTAGGCTGGAAACATACGCCCAGTGAGTCTTTCCTAGAGATATCTTTCTTTGCTCAGAGAAATCAGATGAAATGAATGCATCCCCCAAAAGGAAGCTTTTCCTTGTTCTCACAATAAGCATATGAGATGGGTCTTGAATATCTATTTGTAGACTTTTGTTTCAATGTTTGCTTTTTAGACAAAGATAAAACAAAATTATCAACCCAATAAAATAAATATGTGGAGAGGTTTGCATATGGAGTTTGCAATAACACATAAATTTATATGTTCTCTGCAGATTGTTTAAGTAATAATTTGTGACAAAAAGTATATTTTCTTTTGGAGCATTGGAAGAATTTCCCAATCAAAACTAGAAGACAACTTCAAGCATACATTTGTAAGCAAAAATTGCTTCCTGTGAATCTTTAGTTGTCTCTGCATTGGGTTCCTAATTATTCTGTTAATTATTGCTTTCTGATTGAAGTAAGAATAATTCATATACAATTATTGTCATTTTAATACCAATTAATAGATATAAAATTACCACATTTGTGTTTGTTGGTATTGATCCAAGACACTGATATCTAGCCTGAGTTGGTGTTTGGAAAGGAATAAATTCTGTCTGATAAATACTAGCATAATGTGACCATACATACAATGAAACATTCCTTCCATCTGCTTCTTGGGGATTTTAGCTTATTCTATGAAGTTAGTTCTTGTGTATGAGCTTATAACACTTTTATAGGATTGGTAAAAAGAATTGTTTAGTTTGATGGAATAATTCATATGGTATTTTAGTGATTTGGAATAAATGTTAGAGATAAAGGTCTAGTATATCTATTATTTTATTTTATTTTTTGAGAGAGGGTCTCACTGAGTCACCCAGGCTGTAGGGCAGTGGCACAGTCATAGCTCATTGCAACCTGGAATGCCTGGGCCCAGTCAATCCTTCCACCTCAGCCTCCTGAGTAGCTGGGACTACAGTTATGCCTAGCTATGTTTTTTTTTTTTTGGTAGAGACAGGGTCTTGCTATGTTGCTCAAGCTGGTCTAAAACTCCTAGCCTCAAGAGATCTTCTCCTGCCTTGGCCTCCCAAAGTGCTGAGATTTCAGGTATGAGCCACTGTGCCTGGCCTATATGTCTAATATATCTATTGCACAGTAGGAAATGTAGATCATACAGGTTGCATTACTGATGAAGTTATTTTGACTTTAAATTTAGCGGAACATTTCTAGTTTGAGTGAATAATTCCGGAGCTCAGAGAGGAGTGTAGTAGTAGATCAAGGTAGATCTTGAAAAATTAAATATCTATCTGGGTCTACTACCAGTGGCATACTAGAGCCAGCTCATGTTAGCTTGTGAGAGACAATTGATATATTTTTAGGAATTTTGTGAGCCGGTTGTTGAACATAGCCACTATTAAGAATTAAATGATATAATACTACAATTATATAAATTATATTAAAAACAAAGATAATAAATACTGAAAACTCATCACTTTCTAAATATTTTTCTATATTTTATTGTCATGTGTGCTTTCAACATTATTTACATTTATTGTACCTACATCATACAAATACTGTTTAATGATATGCTATTGTGTGTCATTTCCCAGCTCTACATCCAATGATATGTCAGTATCTTGAAATCAGCCATGGAAAAAGTACTTACATTGTGGAAATAGGCAAATGCTTCATTTGTTGTTCTGTTGCTTGTTTAAACTTGAGAAAGAGATGGAGAAAACACTAAATATAGATTAATTTAAAAGTTCATTATCTCTATAGGTATTATATTATTATTGCACAAAGAAATAAGGAAATAGTTTTCTAATATTCAAAAAATTTTATGTGATTCTGTAAGGAAATCACTTATATCATTAATAAATGAGTGAAGTTCCAATATATATCTTTGTTATTTCACTTTCATCGTACTTGTTAAAATAAATGAAAATATCAACCAACATTCAGTCAGAATGTTTGTCAATGGCATGAGGAACAATCAGATAGTAATCAAACATTTATTCATAGTCTGATTTTGTAACACTGTTGTTGGTGATAGAATTATTAATACTGATAGTGGATTTGGTAAGAAATAGTAAGTCACAGAATTTTAAATAGTATTATATATTTTGTTATTATTTATATACTGTGTTACACATTTTTGTACCAATTTATGATAAATATATGCACGGATATGTATGTATACTTTTATCTTCAGGGGGCTAACTGTTAAGCAATCACCACTGCACAATTCATTGGATGCTATTAATTGTAAAAACAAGTCTGGGAACCTCTGCTATCTTGATCCCAACATATCAATTTTAGGTTTCTGAGGACCCACAAAGAAATTAAGAGTTTTACTAAGAATTGTTAATATTTGACTGCAGAAATATCATGAAGAATATTTAGGAAGGATTATTGTGGTAGCAATTTGGTTCCAACACCAATTTCTTTTTTTTTTTCTTACGGGAAGAAGTTGTTCATGAATTATTCTTAGTATTTAGATTTCTGTAGACAGTAAAATGAAAGTGAAGGGTTTTATCTTTATTTAGATGAAGACAAATATAACCTTTCTGACCAACCATTTAGGGTTTTTTTGGTTAATGTTTTTCTGCATAATGAATTAAAAAATATTCAAATCATGGATTTTTACATTCTATAGCTGCATCATAATTTTATGTACATAAATATATTAGATACAGGTAGTGATATAGATATAGAGATGCATAGATCAAAATGACAGTATATACTTCTAAAAGTAAAGAAAATTCAGTTTAGATAGTGAAGAACTGCAGCACATTCAGATGAGAGAGCCTTGGAAGATAAAGGGATTCGTAACCATGTCACACAAAGACTGAATAATGAAACTAAACAGTCAACCTGCAGAAATGATCACTTAGAAGGCCATGGAAGAGTTCTGAAAATATCGGAAAGTTGTTTTTCTGTTTTTTTTAAGACTGGACTTATTCTGGGTGGTTTCAGAAGGTTTAACAAATCCCAATGGATGGAAGTTGTAAGGAATTGGATGGGGCATAATACAAGAAGAATTATCTAATAACTAGAACTGTACAAAACTAAATGTGGCCTGTTGAGAAGACATTGATTTCTTCAACGTTAGAAGTCCTCAGGCACGGCTGTGAGTTGTTGTAGATGGGATTCAGATGACCTTTGTGGTCGCTCTTCCAGTTCTACAATTCTCTGAGCACCTGGTCTCCCATTTGCGTATTAAACCCAAAGCAGTATCTGGCCCTTGTAAAGGTGTCTGCCCATTTGAAAACTGGCTGAACATGTTGGTTCAAAAATTTAAGAACTGAAATTAGTCTTTCAAATGGGATATAGGCGACTGAAAAGTACACATGGTCATATACTACTTTTAAGTGACGAATTCATCTTCGTGTTCTTCAGATTAAAAATAAATAAATAAATGATGAATTCAGGTAAAATCCCATTGGACCAAATACCGTTTCAAAAAAGTACTCTCTATAACAATGCTTCTATATACTGGAGCTTGCATACAGCGCAAAAACCCTGTGACTATTAACAGTAGATAATATATTATTATATACTTATACTATTAGTATATGATTGACCACAAATTCCCTTTTTGTCCCATCTTTTTTCAATAGTTATTTTATAGCCAAAAATAAAAGGTAGAGCAGACAGGTAACATTCAAAAATGCTGTTTAAACTGAGTTGCCACTGGCAAGCTATTTTGGTAAGTATCCACATGAAATTGCTTAGAACATAAGAACTGAGTGGGTTTTTTTTTTTTCTTCTACTTTTTAAAATACATTATCCCCTCTAGGGGCCAATTATATCCCCCAAATCAGTGTTTTACTTGAAAAAGTTCATAGATCAAATGAACAAAAATGAAACTTGACCGGCACGCTGGAATATTAATTAGACTTGACTACGTAGCTATATGATAACTGTGTGCCGAAAGGATTTGTGTTGATTAGCAATGCTAATCAGATTTCTAAAGTTTCTGTTCCCCAGAGAAAAGATACTGCCATCTTAAGCTAGTATGGATTAGATGTTTATATTTTAACCCAGCAATTAACTATTCTTGATTTTTATAAGACAGTTGAAAATTTTGAATTTTAATTTTATTCTTACAGGACAAAAATTATTTCCATGGATAAGAAAACTCACATAGATATCCTGGTTTTATCCTTGAGTCAGCTTAGACTATGAATTACAAAGAAACACAGGAAATAAAAAGAGACACAGGAAAAAACTTTTGAAGTGTATCATTGTCTTGAATTTAAATTCAGAAACTATGCTCAAGAAAGGGCCTCTTGGTATTTTATGAAAATACATCACCATTGTTTGCAAAAGCCCAGGGAGAAAGTGCTCTGGTTTTGTTTTGTTATAGATTTTATTTTATTTATTTTTTAAGCATCAGGAATAGAAAAGAGAAACACTCTAAGTACAATGAATGGGGAAAGTTTGCTAGAACTTTAAAATATCACCAATCAAACATTGTTATCCTGGGGTAAGTGTCATAGGGTCAGAGGTTCATGGCTGCAATGGGCTACTACTTGGAGCAGCCCACCAAGGGAAAAACAAACTTCATGTTTTCTCCTCAAATCAAAATAAAAAAGGAGGAGACTTTATAAGGAGAGGAATATTCAAGGAATTAGAACATTTTTCTTCAAGTTATGTAGAAGAAACAAGAGCTGAAATGAGCAAAGATAAAATCAGGACTGCTAAAGATCTAGCCACCAATCCAGTCAGCTCACAAAAGATCTAGAAATGTGAACGAGGGCTGGGCATGATATTATTACATCTTTCTTCCTAGATATGTTTCTTTTTATTGCAAATTGGCGCTTCAGAGACTGGGCCCCAGAAATAGTTTATCTCTAGCTTCTATAAACTGGAAAGTGCTTCATTTCCACAAAATCCACTCTAGACCAAAATAATTTGTGAACACATGGAGTTTTACTTATAATGGAGATTCAGCAGGACACATTTGCTTCCAACACAGTATGTTGCTGTTGGTCACAAGGGCTGACTGAAGGTAAGCTGGTGTGCAGAAAGGAGCACAAATGCATTGCCATTATTGGGGAAGAAATTCAGGGAAACACCTTTCTGGTTAGGTCAAAGAATACTTCTAATATGTAGAGGTCAGCAGGGTGTATCTCTTAAAAAATGGTTTAACTGAACACTAATTTGGGGCCCATCAGGATGCTAGGCTATATAGTTTACAAAAAAATATATGAATGCATCAGTGTACATATAGGTAAATCTGTATTGAATATGGACATGGAGTTGTGTAGTGCCTGGATTACATACATGCACATGAACATTACAAAGGAAGTTATTGGGTGAACCCAAATGTCTTTGTCATTTTTGTCATTGTTAATAGCCATGTGATGGTGATGGTGATGGTGGACATGATCATCACCTTTCAATTGATGGTAAAAATCTTACCCATCTTCCAGTAATTTAAATAAGAGCCAAGCTCATTCATCTCTTCTGCAGGGTTCGAATGAATATTTGACTATGGGAATTTAGCATTTGCCCTTCATGGGTCAATGGATATGTGAGTCTTAAAACCTCTTTAGGTGGAGATTATTCTAATAGAGACTTCCTCCAGCCCCCTGCCTTTCAAAGGCCCAAAGCAATATTCTACATTTCTTACAAGAAATAAGGTCACATGTGGGGAAAGTACAGATAAACAATATCATTCACATGGAAATCATCACCTCAAGTTAATGAAAAGGTGATTTCTCTGGAAAAAAAGAGATGGAACTGATGTTTGATGGGATAAAAGGCAAGAAATTTTACTTAAAAATACTGTCATTGGTAAGGTGCCGCATTACAGTTTTTATGCCCTAAAAATGAAGTTGTTAAACCTTACATCAAAGGAAGATTATTGTCTTTTAAAGTTTAATAATATTTTTGTGTGTGTTGTGAGCACTGTGCTGCTAATTGGAGAAATTACCGAATGTATCTTAGCTGAAGAGGAATTTTAAATTTCATAAAAGATGGATTATGTGGTTAATTACCTACATAAATATGTAAGTACAATCGCAGATAGGTGGGTAGATAGACATGTCTGTGTTTGTGTGTTTCCATTATATTACTTTGATTTACACAGGTATAAATCATAGTGGTTTATGTAACTAAAATGCGTATTAACAGTTAAACTATACATACTTAGCGGTTTCTGTTCACAGTTGTGAAAAGACAAAAGAGATATCCCCAACGTCAGGCAGGCATGGAAAGCAAACCTGTGTGATTATTGGCCTTACTCTTCATTCAGCAGACAAGAAATACGAGCCCTAGTTTGGCGGTGTGATCATAGAGCAACTGAGGACATAGCTAGACCCAGCCAAGGTCTCCTGAGCCTCCGTTCAATAATCCTCATCTTTCTCTCTGTTATTATGTGTTGAGGTGTCAGAGGTGTGATATGAAGTCTTATCTTTCTTCTTAAGAAACTTTAGGTTTTTTTACCATCATATTAAATCTCAGCTTTGCTGAAAACCTTCAAAGCTTTTTTTTTGTAGGTACCTTGAAACTTACATTTCTTCTCACTCCTGCTCTGCTCCTTGTTTTCGGGTATGTTGGACTCCAGACAAGGTTAACTTCAATCCCTGCCTGCCACCCTGGCATTGTCCCCTGTGCCAGTAGAGCCTCCTACCCTACCTCGCACGGAGAACTTCTTTATGGCTTTAAAAGCTAGCCCAGGACTTGTGTAATTCATAAAGTCTTCTTTGATTACATGAAAATCTTAAAAGTGAGAATGGAAACTATATTTACTGAGGTAGAAACCATAGAAACCCCTGGCTTGGGCTGGTGTGTTGTTTTGATGGGAAAGGTGGGAGTTGACCAAGTCAAAGCTTCCAGGTGTCAAGCCTGGTCTGTTTTTTGGATGCTGCCATTTTTAGCAGGGGAAAGAAGTGGAACATTTGACAAAAATAAAATGAAAAAAATTTTTTTTGTAAAGACACTTTCTCTTTGTATAATGTAGATATGTGGCTCTGGCAGCAGCTGCTCTTTTACCTGGATTACAGAAATATTTATTTGATGGCAGATCAAATTAAAGTGACTGCTTGTTGTCATTTACAGATGAGAAATAAGAGATTGTTCAGAGGTTAAGTAATTCATTCACTGACCGACAGTGGATGTGGGCAGAGTGCACTCAGCGCACTTACATCTCCACCCGGGCATTATCTTTTTAGACGAACACACTCAGGGCCAGCTCTAGTTAAAATCATGAAGCAAGTTAAAACTGTCATTAACTACTATTTACTGAGTTTTTATGAGGTGCCAGGTGCTTTGCTAAGCACTTTTCATATATAACCTCATTTAATCCTTACAACATTTTGAAATAGATGTTATTTTCCCTGTTCTGCAAATGAGAAAATGAAGAGAGAGGATAACTGTTTAATATTGCACAGCCAACAAATGAGGAAAGTGGGATTTGAACCCAGGTCTTTCTTGCCCACCAAACTCTTCTCTTAACCACTAAACTGCTGAGTTGTGTAACAACTCTGCTTGGGTGCATGGTGTCTTCCACTCTCCTTCCAACCTCCTTCCTCTTCCCCATGACATCTTTCTCTCTTCCCTCCAATGTCAAGTGCCCTGATGATCTCCCTCCCTCCAAATAAAACTCTTTAGACTTTTTTTAAAAAAAAATTTACACTAAGATTTTTATGTGTTAACACCTCCCAAAAGTACTTGCACATCAAGGAGAGAAACTCTTAAGCAAAAGAAATTTTAAAACTAGAAGTAGAATTTTAGGCACTAAGTCAGACAGGTATTGGAAAGGTTCAGGGCTGAATTAGGAGCTTATTTTGATTTCTCTGAAATGACATTATGTAGTGGGCAGCTTTTTGTTTGTACGGTGAGCCTGAGAGAGCTCCTTTTTGGAAGTGAATTATAGCCTGGAGGCCCACGTGTTCAGTTGCATATCAATTTTGTACATTTTGAAAGATAGGTAAGTTTCAAGAGAATTCAGCAGCATGTACCCAGAAGATTACTTAATAGCAAATGAATTATTGCTTCACTTGTTACATAGTAAATCATTATAATAATAAATCTTCAGCGCGGTTGCTGAAAGCTTGGGATTGGGGGTGTGGAGCAAGGGAAAAGTAAACATAAATGCCTAGCAAAGAAGTACAAACTTGAGTTACAAAATTACCTTCCTTGGGAAATTAATTCCCATATTGATACCAGCAGGGGCTAGATAAACTAACAAACTAAATACAAAAACACTACAACAGATTTTGAGTTAAACAGGGAAGATTGAACACATGCATTTCTTATCACTCCCTGCTGAAACTCAATAAACCTAACCATGAAGGAAGCTAAAAAGGTATAAACCTACAGGGACCAAGGGGAGCAGGAAGGAAATGACCCTGAACAAGACAGGTCCACAAACTTTCGGAAGAGGGAAAATGGGTAAGTAATAACTGGCTTGGTTGAGCAGAGAAAGGTGAGCCATTACTGCATGCAGGAGGAGAAGCCAACAAGAGGGAAGCCCGTCCACACAGCAGAGCCTCTGGTCCTCTAAGGAGTTGGGGCAACTAGTACATCTGCACAGGGAGTGTTTGGGGACAGTGGAAAGCAAGGGGATGGGTTGAAAACCTGTAAAGAGCAGTTAGAGCACCAAGACCTCTCCTGGAAGGTGAGTCATTCTCCCTCACCCAGCAGAGATGGGAGCCTTACTCTCCGGGGAAACTGAGAGATTCTAATCTCAGGGACACCCAACCAGGAAGTGGGAAACCCAGAGGGCTGAAAACAAAGGCACTAAGTGATTGTTGAATATATGGAAGTTGGACCTTCAATTCCCTTTCCCTGCTCACCTTCTAGAATGCTGATCACCATTCTTACACTCTAAGAGCTCCCCCGCCCCACGTCCTGCATTACCAGAAGATTAGAGAATTTTTCTCTGGATAAATGGGCTGGTCCGATAGAAAAGGCCCCCAAGTTTTGACATTGATTGTTCTCCAGCAAAACGACTCCTTCTCAGCCCAATAAATCCTAAATCAATAAATCCCACCTATGCATACAGTGTCCAATCATCTTTTTATTGCCCTTCTTTTAAATAACAACTGATAGCCAAAGATTACAGGGTATTTGAGGAAAGCCTTCAATATGAAAGACAGATAATAAAGAAACAGAACTGGGAGGAGGAACTCTGAAAAAGTAGAAGCAATGCATATAGCAAAATAAAACCTGGAACAAAGAATAATCCCCTCAGCCACCTAAAATACTACATTAATGAAACAAGAAAAAGATGCCACAAAGAAGACACATTCAGAGATCAAGAAAGAACTCTTAGAAATTAAAAAGTATGATGGCAGAAATAAAAATTTTAATAGAAAGTTTAGAAGAGATAGTTGAAGTCTACCAGTTGTTTTCAGACAACACAGAGATCAAACATAGGATGGAAAAGATTGAAAAGAAAATTAGAGGTAGAACCTGGAAATTCGCTACCTGGTTAACAGGCAAAGCAGAAGAAGAATGAACAAAAGGAAAAGAAGGAAATTATCAAAGAAATAATACATAACCAATTTCTCATAAACAAAGGATACGAAGGAACTTCAGATTGAAAGGGGCCTACTAAGTACTTCAAACACAATGAATGACAAAAGATCATACCAAGGTAAATCATCAGGAAATTTTAGAAGAGTCTAAACATTTTCAGAAACAACAAAAGGGCATAAATTAGGAATTGAGGCGATCTCAGTTTTCTCAATAGTAACTTGAGAAGTTGGAAGACAGTAGAGCAATGCTTAGAATTCTAAGTCCCACCAATCAATACAGCAAGTGATAGTTTTCATTCACTCATGTTCAACTTTCAGAAATTACATCTCCTATATATTACTTCTCGGGAAGCTACTGAAGGGTGCGCTCTGCCAAAGTGAGAGGATAAGACAAGAAAGAAGACGTGAGGGCTGTAAAAGGACATGCAACTCAGAGAGAGGTAGAGGGAATTCCATGGAGCTTGGTGGAAGTGAGTTCTGGAGAGCACCCAGCCCTGTTTGGAACAGAACACTACAATGTCCCCAAAGGGTGCTAAGGCTAAGAAGGGCACAGTTAGATGCCTGACGTGTTCAACAATGTTGAGGGCAATTGGCAGAGTTTGAAAGAAGAAGAAATAATGATTTACAGGTAGAGAATTACCTAAAAGTTTTAAGAAATAATTAAATGTGATCATTGTACACTATGTGCCTCAACTGTAAACAATAAGTACATAATGATAATAATGTAAACATCACAAATTGGTTTATTCAAAGATAGTGATATGATTATTCTGGGAGAGGTCAAAAAGAGAGTGGGTGGAAGAAGAAAAGAGAAAATGGGGTAGAGAGAACTAAGTTCTCATCCTCCCAAAAAGAAAGCTATACATAATGGCTGAAATATAAAATCAAGAAATAGCATGGTGAGCCTATTATTTAGAAATATTGGTACAGAGGGGAACTAAGGAATGAGGAAGGCTAGGACAGGGTAAGCAGTTTTCCCTGTGAGCCTTGTACTATTTGATTTTAAAAATGTGTTATATTACTTTAGTAAAAATTAAAAATGAGTTTTAAAACCTGAAAAATTGACCTAAAGAAAAAATATTCTTATATAAGACCCAAAATAAATTAATATTAGATTTGGTTCCTTTTGCCACAATTTCTCCAGGTTAATAAGAGTATATGTCATAAATGGTTCAAACAGAAGGGAATGTGTTAAAACTAAGGGTTTGCAATTTACAAAAGAGGAAGAGTCTATGATGAATTGATATTCCTAGAATAGAGAAGCACAAGGCCCTCATTTGAAGCTGTTTGAAATGTCATGAAATACAATCAAGCCAAGTTAAGGTGCCACATGGTAGGAAGAAATTATAAATCAGCACTTGCCTACAAGAGTCTGACAAATATCAGATCAGACATTTACTGACTAGAAATCCATGAATTCCATGGCTACCATAATAGTGTATCAGACAAATACAGTACAATGTTATACTTCATATATCTGATTATAATGCCACATATACTTAAAATAATTATAACACAGGAATAGGATACCAACCAATTCAATGTACTATTACCTCTCTCTTTCATGCAAATTTATACCTTTAATAAAAAACAACACGATATTATGGATAATATATTTCTGGGTACTGTGTCAACCTGTTGAGCAATGAAATATACTGCTTTTTAATAGCAACTATGGTAGAAAAAACTTAAGGGAAAACTCAAATCTTCTTATATATTGACAACTCAACAGGGTGACCTTTATATTAAAAATGTTTCTATTCCATTCTTCTCTACTTCAATTTTTAAATGTTGATTTCCATCCAGTGTCATGAAATCAATACAGTATGTTAATGACAGTATTTATTTTTTCAAAAACAGAATAAAATATTATGGAATGGAATGGAGTATTTGTGGCCTGTAATTTGAAAAATACTGCACAATTCTATATTGCTTTCTTACTAGAAACCCTATCCCTTTATACTTTTGAAAAACCTCAGTCTTCATTGGAATTTGATACAGGAATGTCAGGATTGGTGAGAATAATATAAACTGGAGAAATTGGTAAACCAGCTGTTTTGGTGCTCTGACTTTCTAGCCAATTTGCAAAATTCTGCTAGGCCACTTAGCTAGGTTTTCAATAATTTAAAAATGTTTTTACCATGACCTACAATAAAAAAAAATATCAGCATGCATAGAATGTATATTCTGTAAAACTTTTGTTTTAGTTATATATAACTGAGTTGGAGGGGAAGATGTTGCTTAACACAAAGGTTAAAAGGTCACAGGAGTATCTGTTAAGACCATGACTTTGACCCAGGAGTCCCAGCTGCAACAATTACGAGTTGCGTAAAGTATGGGAAGTTGCTTATTCTTTGTGAACCTCAATTTCCTCATCTATTAAGTGGGAATGATAGTATCTCCCTCATATGATTCTTTCTAGGATTAAATGCAGCAATCCATGCTACCACATTTTTCCCAGCTCGTGGGCAGAGAAGGGCCTCCATAGTTGTGGCTTTCATTACCAAAGGTATTCATTCTCCTGTCAGACTTGTCTCTCACCAGAATCCTTTGCTAAGTGGCATAGTTAAGACTGGCAATTTATAAATGATTTTCCCAACTAGTTAAAAAAGATTGGTCAATATTCTCTGTTAAATCATGTGCATCTCTCTCTTCTTCCTCATTCATTACCTCTTAATAGGTACATAATATGTTTGCTCTTTTCTTATTTAACTTATGCTTTGGCCAGCATATCTTTGTTCAGAGTTTTGTATAGCTACCCAGAAGGAAAACATTAATGTGCACTAACAGTATATATAGTGTCATGTGCAGATATGATTTAATAATTAGATGTAGGTAATCATGGTGATCCCTGAAAAAATATATATATCAATGTAAGTAAGGGATTTGATTCAATTTCCATTTTTATGACTAATTTGTAATGTAATCTTAAACCTATCATTTGAGCCTTTTGGCAAATAGTGTTTTATGAAATGTGTATATATATTTTACAGAAGGATTCTGCACTTCCTGAAAGTTGTACTGCAACTTACCTTTAAGCTATGAACTTCCCTTGTGCAGTTAGAATGTGGCTAATTCATAAGATTCACGTGATTCACAGGCACTGGAATTTGGGCACAGCACGAGGAGCATCATGACCGAGTGGAAAGAGCACATGCTCTGGTGCAGCCAGACCAGCTCTCAAAAGCCAGCTTCACTGCCCTCCATGGGGCAAGCTCACCTCTAAAGAGACTCAATTGTCTCATTAGTATGAGGAGCATATTCATAGACCACTGTGTGAAATAAAGTTTGTAAAGTATTTAGTACAGAGCCTCATGCAAAATAATCTGTCAAAAATGTCTTTAAAGAGAACGTGAAGGGTGCATATAACTGCAGGAGGAAAGCAAGTCTAAGAAAGCAGGAATATTGCCCTTTCCCCATGCTCCATTTTCTGTTTTTTCTTTATTTTAAACTGACTGCTTCTATCTTAACATGTTGCTAATTAGGAGCCTAAATTGGGAGGTCATAGATATACATGCCTCTTAATATTCCACCAGTTGTGAGCTGTGTGATCTGGGCAAGTTACTTAACTTCTCTGAGCCTCAGTCTCCTTATAGGCAAATATTGAGCCATGTTTAGTTTGAGAGGACTAGAGCTGATGTTTATAAATCAGCTGTAATGATGACTGACATAAATAGTAGGTCCTCAACTGATGCTAAAGTTACACAAATGAATTATCTAGGCCATAGAAGCCATTGTTTCAGTGTGCTGTATGTGATGTACTCCTGCTCTGTGTTTGTCATATTGTCTTCCTATGGCAGTGAATACGTATTCTCCAGCCCCTGGAGACAAATGAAAGGTTAGTTGCTTCTTCAGAGAAATATGAAAATCCAAAACACAGACCCAAGGTAATAACCAAGGAATCGAGCATTCAGAAAGTTTGTAAGAAATAGAACATTTGTTTGATTAGATACTTCTGAAAATAATATCTTCAATTTTCTTTGATTTGGGCTTGAATTAAAACATCTACTCCTAAAATATAGTTCCTTATAGTTAAACATGATTTCTCAGATATCAGAGAATCAATTGCTTGCTAATTTGGGACATTTTCAAAACTATTCTGGATCTTCTTCTATTGTCCTTTACAGCCTGGCCAGGATTTAAAATACAGTAACAGCACTTCTATTAGCTCTTGCTTATTTTCACAATGTCTTGGGTATTTTTAAGGCTTCTATTATGATTATACTGCCTCATAGCAATGACTCCTCAGTTTCTTGGAAAGAGTTTTACTTTCCTTTGATCTGACCTTTGTTCTATTTTTCTTCTTTATTTACAGTTATATATACTGACATTTCAACAACTTCACATGTCAAGAAGACAAATCAAGTGACTAGTTTTAAAATCTGTAATGTGAGTTGCATATTTGCATATCCACAGTGACTGCATATGACCAAGAAACTACAGCTGTGCTTCATTCATACGTACCCTTGCTCTACCTTAATTTCCTTATCTATAGCATGGACTATTCTTGATGTATGTTCATGTGGATCTGGTGCAGATTAATGAGTTAATACCTCTAGAATGTCTTGCGCAACACTTTGGGAAACAAGGGCAGTGTAAACGAAGAACACTGATTCCTGGTTAGTTTGCTACCAAATTCAACTTGCTACTAAATTCCACTGGAAATTCTATGGAAATTCTATTTATCTTTGCACATTTTCAGAAATGAAATTGCAACATGCAAAAGTAGTATTTGGTGATCTACAGCTATGCTTTTTATGAAATAGCCAATTGTGTTCTGAAATAAATAAGAATAACTTCCCAGACAGTATGAAGACTTGCTATTGTCATTATAGCAGGTGACAACAGTGGTTTCTAAGACATGTTGGGGAGTTTAATTCTCTGGGTGTTCTCTTCCCACTAGTGGCTCCCACACTACTAGGGGCTCATACTGAGCTCTCATTTCATAGAAACAGATTAACAGTAAGTAAAAGCAACAATAACAGCAACTAAAATCCATTGGTGAGGACTGAATCTTATAGCAAAACAAACAATTCCATGGATACATTTCATGTGCTTCAGAGAACAACTCTGTTAGTGGCTGAGGGGAGTCATACAGGTTTGCTTTTTCCTATCTCTGTAAAGCCAGGTATTTTCAAAAGTTTCCCTGCACTTTCGCAAAGACAGTTAACTGAGGTACAGATAGAGCCTTCAGTTTATGGTCATGCTTTATTTTTCTTTTCTTCCCTTCTTTATATTTCCTTTGCCTGTGTGTGTGTGGAAGAAGGCAAAGTTTATGTTGCCTACAGAAACACTGATACATTTGCCAAAATAACTCAAGTATGTGTGAGGCCCCTAATGTTAGACATCTGTTAATATGTCTATGTATTATATAATTTATAAAATATATAAGATTATAGATCCCTTATATAAAAATACTTATTTTTGTTTTTCCTTTCCTTCTTTTTCATTGCACATTAACTTCCATAGAAAATACTTTTATTCACTTTAAAAATGAAAAAATTCCACACTGTTAAGCTCAAGT
The DNA here is from genome assembly GCA_028533085.1 of Varecia variegata. NCBI lineage: Eukaryota > Metazoa > Chordata > Mammalia > Primates > Lemuridae > Varecia > Varecia variegata. Next base: position 108,122,504 of record CM052437.1, on the reverse strand, counting down.
TCGTGTACTAGCCTGGTACCTATCTTGAAACTTTGAACCATGTATGTGTGAGGTAGGTATTTATGCATCTGTGGCAGTGTGTTAGCAGAAAGATTCCTATACATCTATACAGCTGGAATTCAATGTTAGATGGGATTTTTAAAGCTGAAATTAGATTCTCTGCTTTGATTATTCCATTGTGGGTCCCCAGTTATATTTTAGTGTCCTTCACCCTTTCCTCCTTTATTATTTATAACCCATACTCTTTGAGCAATGACCAGTACTAATCTGTAACCTTCTGTCCTTCTGCCTGATTCGCTGCCTTTTTTGAAACTCCAAGATTGAAGCATATATTCTGAGACTTTCTGTTAAAAAATATATTACATTTTTTTCATATTTCTGAGCCTGAAATAAGAGTCAGTCCTGGGTTTGCTAGTCTCATTCATTTTCAGCAGATCAGCTTCAAAAACTAAAAATAAAAAAAAAAGAGAGAGAGCAATAGAGGGAAAGAGAAAGTATAAAGAAATCACATTTTTTAAATGTATTGCATTATCTCTCACCTGAACACACAAATGTACTTTTGCATGGACATTAGTTAAAAATATTTTGTTTTGCTAGAAATGCATTGAGTCTTTCTCTCTTTCCTTGTCTTGCTTCCCCCAACCCCTTCCGTCCATAGTAGCTGGACCTAAATAATAATAAAAACAAAGAATAGCAATTCATTTGTTCTTGGTGTGCACTAAAGAAGAAGTGGGGCATAAAGCAGCATTAGTAGTAAATTCCCTGAGGACCAAAGACTCCCACTGGCTCCGGTCTCCTGAATGGTGCCTGTCCCTCATACACAGCTAATGACTGAAATGGGATCCATTGCCACCGGGAGCTTTTAATTTCTTTACATTGTTCGGGTCTCTGTGATGCAATGCAAAGTGACAGCTTCCATTCCAGTATGGCTCATTATCAGCTCTTACATGAGAGAGCAAGGACAGACGTTTTTATCTGCAAGTTGGACCTAATCTTCTTCGCCATGTAAACTGAATTCGATCTTAGCTAAGGTGTAGTAGACGGTAATGCGGGGATGTGTGCAAACCATCTCATATCCAGAGGGATCAGGGAAAAGAAAAGTAGAGGCAAAGCATGTAGTCTTCAAGATTCACAAACACAAAGACTTCAGGTTGGTTAAAAGCTACCACTTGGAAGGCAGGAAAACTTTCAAGGAAGGTCCAACTGTGAGAAGGTGCAGGCAAATTTAAGATGTGGATCTGGAAATGGATGCAAGGGGCCATGGTTGGTTCTGGTGTCTACTGTTGACTGTCATCTGTGACCATGAGCACTCTGTTAAGAAGAACGTTGGCTCAGTCCATGCTAGTTAAGGATGTGATGTGAGTTTCTTTTTCTTCTTCTAGAATTGGCCACATGAACTGCAGTATGGTCCAGTCTATATTTAGACATGAAATAATCAAGTCCAGTGCATGATTTTCCTAAGCAAGCTTCAGTTAACAGTTCAAAGATCGTCCAAATTCTCAGTGTATTGATGATTCAGAACCCTTCACCTGAAGGCTAACACTCTCTAATGCTGCATATGAGAAAGCTAAAACCAATTGTGTTTTTAATTTTTCTTCAGTGCACACAGAGATCAGAGATACACATAGATATTTACAATCTATACTAACACATGCTTATCTGCAAGGTGCTTATTGGAATCAAGTAGGGTAATTTGTTAGACCAGTGGGCTAAAGAAATAGATTAAAGACTTTAAAAATAGTGAAATATGACTTAGATCATCACTGTACAGTGGAGATTGATACATAATTTTAAGTTTTCTAGTAACCACCTTAAAAAAACTAAAAAGAAACAAAAGCAATTAATTTAAACAATATGTTATTTAACCTCATATATAAACAATGCTATCATTTCAACATGCAACTTAAAATTATTTATTAGCTAAAAATTAAAAACTGTTAAATGGGATAGTTTACATTCTTTTTTGTATTGAGTCTTTGGAATCCAGTATGTAGTTTACACCGACAGCACATCATTATTGGACTTGGCACATTTTAAGTGTTCAATAGCCACATGTGAGTTGTGGCTGCTATCATAGGACAATGTAAGGCAGACACAGTGACTCATAGAAGCTCTGGTTCCTTACTAAAAATATGTCTATTTTAGAAATAATGAAGAGGGATCTTGATAGTATCTTGGCTTGGGGAAACAACATTCATTCATTCATTTATCCATTCAAGAAATATTCAGTGTGTGTCATGTACTAGGCACTGTAGAAAAGAATGGGGACTGTGTATAGAGGTGAAAAAGACAAACAAGGTCTCTTGTCATGGAGCTGACATTCCAGTTGGGGAGACAGGAGGAAAGAGACAAATAAATATGTAATCCATCAGACGGAGAAAAGGGCTGTGAAGAAAAATACAGCCGGGTGAGTCACTGGAGAGTGATGGGGGTGCCATGCTAAATTGCAGGGGGATTCCCAGGTGTCTCATGAGGGGACATTTGAGCTGTGAGGAGAGAGACTGAGTTATGTGAATATCTGGGGAAAGTTTGTTTCAGGAAGTGGCTCCAAAGGCCCTGAGTCAGGAAGGTAAATTCCATACTGTCCTGTAAGCTACTGTGAGGACTTAAGTTTACTCTAAGATGGAAAGCCATTGGAAAGGTTTGAACCAATGTGTGACAAGATCTATCTGGATGCTGTATGAAGAAGAAATGGTTTAGATGGTATCATTTATATTTTTATGCATATATATTTTTGTTGATTTATTTCCCTTTTAACCATATTATCTCTCCGAGATTAAATGCAATATTCAGTTCAATGAAATTTCTGAACTCCACTCAAACAATGCTATTATTAACCGAGAAATTAATGGTGAGACCTACCTCCCAAATGCAGAGGAAATGAATCCTAGACACAAATTGCATGTTAGCACTTGTGTAGAGATTAGGCAGCTAACCTGAACATTAGCAAAAATTGGGATATGTGGATTATTACATATAAATGGGTTACAATAGATGTATTTTTTAATTTGATGATTATCAGTGGGAAACGTTCCTGCATAAAGGCTATTTGTTTGGACTTTTTTGGTGTGTAAAAGCAGAATTCTAGTCTACTGTCAGTCTCTGCAGAAAATTCTGATTATCATCGGTGACTAATGTGCACAGGATGAAATTGGTGATATTTTATTCTTATTCAATGTGTGTATCGCTAGGAAACAAGAAAGAAAACCAAAGATATCCAGTTGCTTGGATCTATGATCGCCATGTGTTCTCAGGCAGGCTGCCAGCCAGATACAAACCATTTCTTATCTCCTATTAGAATCACAAGTTATTCCTGGTCTCTGATTTAAGTTTTCTGCAGAGTGAAAAAAGTACATTTACCTCTGAAAAGGAATTCAACTGAAATTCTCCAGGAACAAATCTCTTGCTAGCATCGTTATTTAGTAAAACACTCTAAATGTAGTTAGGATGAAATTCAGGATCAGGATAAGAGTGGATATTGCTTTTGGAATATCATGGTGAAAATAAACCTATCTGAAACGACATGAATGCCCCTCAGGAGTTCAGACTGAATAAAAAGCTGGCGAAGGATTCAAAGGGGAGGCTCTTTATCTTGGTAATTGGTCATTTCTTAGTGTGGTCAGAAAAATTGTCTTTGAGTTGTATCCGGCCATCATTTCTCTGCTTTTTTAGGAGAATGGCTTTCTTCTTGGGAATCTCGAGGTTTAGTAACACCAAAGAGGTCAGTTAGAATCCCAAGCTCATGAGAGCAGAATGTGTGCCTATCTTGTTTGCCATTGTGTTCTTATTGTCTAGAGAGTGCTTAGCATATAGTAAGTGCTCTATAAATACCAGTGAAATTAAATTTGACCTGAATTGACTTAAATACAAGTTATTATTTAGGAAAACCTTAAGAAGTACAACCGATTCTTCCCCCTCTCACCCTTCACCCTCTGTTTAACTGTCAGTGGGCTTACATAGCTTGATTTTGAGTTAAGGGACATTCTTTGGCATTAAACCCTAATGGCTGTTTGGCAATTGTAATATCATAGTCATACTAGGAACAAAATTTTTTCATGTGTCCAGATGGCTGATGGAAAACTGATAGATAGATATAAAGATAGTCAAAATTCTGGCTCTTTGCACATTATTTTTAACACAATTTAAGGAACTTATTTTTCATCTGGCAACAATTCAAACTTCAGAAAGCATTATCATATTTATTTTAAAATATTTTCACAGCATGGACTTCAGTAAAACATCATTTAGAAAAAGTAAAGAAAGGCTCGTGTGTGGGTTTTAAGATCTTTTCTTTAGGATCTTCTGTGTTAACTCTGGGAAAAATTATATTTCCTATTAGATGAGACAAAATGAATGAAGGTAACCAAATCCACATAACTTCCCACCACCTGAAGGCAGGGAAACCTTACTCCTATGGAATTACAGACTTGCATTTTTTTCTTTTGGACCTTAATTCTTTAAAAATAGGATACCTGATTTGGACACACTCGGGCCATCCAGTCGACTTTGCTGACAATACATGGAGCTGCATCATAGCAGTAAAAAATTCACTTGAGAGAAGTTATGTAGGTATAACCAACATGCTGAGCTAAGCGTGCTATGGCTTGGAATTTTCCGATTTAAAGTGTTTCCTTATCTCCCTACACAAAAGTATTATAAAATGAAACTGCCTACAGCAAATTAGGAAATCTCATAGATAGCATTTTTTTTTAAAAGTTCCAAAAATGTATGTGGAAAAGTCACTTAATCACAATGAATTTTATTACTCAGAAGAACAACTAAAAACAAAAGTTGTGTGTGTGTGTGTGTGTATATTTTAAAGAGGAATAAAATAACTTGTTTAAAAAATGTCTCTTCTGGACCATGTCCTAAAATGCTTCTGCATTTTTAGATGCTAAGTAGCGTCTGGGCGGGACTGTCAGTCCCCCCAAATGAACAAGTGGTATCTGAAAAGGCACCGTTTAATGAAAAGGGCACACTCGGGATTTCGCTGCGTCGGTGTCGAGGAGGAATCCAGCCCTCCGGCGTTGCCACCTGCTGCCCAGCGCGCTGCGAGCCTCGTGGCTGCGTCTCACGGATGCAGGTGAACCCAGCGCTGAAGCACTTTCACAGTCCAGAAAGCATGACATTCCTTGTTACCAGTGGGAGGAAAGGCTAATTGAGAAGTGTGTATAAAGGCTGTAATGAGTAGCATTTACATGTATTGATTAGAAGTAGGGCCACCGTTTCTCATTTATCACCACCAGCAGCTGTGAAATTTTCCCCACGTCGATTGGCACGGCTCATATTCCCGCTCCTCTGGTCCTTTATTGCTTTTCTCCCCCTGCCCCTCCTGCACCAGAGTGCTGATCCACCAGCTGGAATGGCCTGGTAATTACTCCAGCTCCTCCACCAGCTGCCACAATTGCCAAACCGCTGGAGTGAAAAATTCCATCCCGCATTTCCGATTTTTTACATTACCATTGCATAATCATATTTGACGAATAATTAACCTGGGTTAATACTTCAGGGAGCCATTTGCAAGTAAATTGATAAGCTGAGTGCTGCAGCGGCTCATGAGGGCTGAGAACTTTGGCGGTGGTGCACTGCTGCTAGGCCTGGCTGGTGTCTGGGGAGTGTTCTTTCTGACCACCTGAACTGACCAAGGCTGCCAGCGTTTAAGAAGAGCCCTTGACCATGACTCAGTTGAGTCAGAGGAGCAAAGACTAACTCTAAGGTCACCTTGAATGGGTGAGATCTCCTCTTTCTCAAAGAGCCGCATTGTCCACATTCTGGTGCAAAATGGGTATTCTAAGTGCCATAAGTCCATTTTAAGAAATTTACTAACTCAGGAGGTTGTAGGTTGGTATTTAGGAAATTAAGAAAGTTATTTTATCTTCTGGTCTTTTGCCCGCACAATGGAGAGGCCCCTCTGGTGGCGGGAGAGTAATTTGTTCCCCTTCCTGTGAGTGACAGCCATTTTGGAAGCAAAGGATGTGTGAACACTGGACAGAGAGAATGGGTGAAAATAGTGAATAATGACCATATTTCCAGATCAGATGGAATTTGGATAGATATTTTGGAAAACTGTGAGACTAAAGCAATAGAAGAGCATCACAGTCTAACGATCTGAATTCAAATTTATTCATTACTCCATATTTTTGGGACCAGCTAGAATATTGAATATTTTTCAGTTGCTTAATTCTAATACTTTCTGATTTCTTGTCTCCTCACCCGTTCATCTTGGGGCATGCTCTCTTTCAGGGCTAATCAGAGGGGCAAATGATGACTCTGTGATTTCAAAAATAATCTTTGTATTATTTGCGGTTGGGCTTTGATATGTGAGCCGAGTGTTCTTAAAGTGGAATCGGTATGTACAAGCCAGGCAGGGAGTCAGCACTCAGCGTTTGTCACCCTGTGAAGTATGGCTAGGAGGAGCAGTTCCTTTCAGACTCAACTGTAGCACTAAGTGAAATCAATGGCCAAACAATCTAACACAATTGGTCACATATTGATAGAATTAAACACCGCTGTTAACGTGGCTTGTCATTGATCTGACAAAAATGGAGCTCAGGGTAAAAGTAGCCTGAAGCCTTTAGACTCTGTGTTTATGGAGAAGAGGTTTGGGGTGAAGGTGAGGAAGGGGAAAGGGAAATGAGAATTATTTTGCTCCATCTACTTAAAGCGTGATTTTTGTTTTCTCTACTTACTGTACTTCATTCCAGAACACATTTTCAGGACCTTGACTTTTTTCCCCCTTAATGGTGAAATAGAAGAGGGAACTAGAGTTGGCTCATTTAAAAGTCAAGATATGATGCTAAGTCAATGTCTGTCTCTGGTAAGAACATCTTCTCGATGGCTATGAGATTACCTCTTTGACAGAAGTCCTATAGATTCTTAAGGACAATGAAACAAGTCAATCCAGCTCATAAAACATCACATTCTAGTGTATCCCATAGCTCTGCCTACGAGCAGGGATCTGCTTGTCAAATATAAATTCTGAAAGTGTTTCCCATCATTTGCATGCAGTCAGATAATATTGCAAACCACCAGGGCCAGGAGAGCCTGGCCATGTCATACCTCATGATGCCTCTGAACATTGCAGTCAGCTGTTTCTGGGGCTTCCTCTGCCACAGGCACACATGTGACTAATAAGAGAACGTCCCCCTGTCAGAGAAAGTCAGCTGCTGTGTGTAGCCTGTGTGTTGTGCTTTGAGTCAAGAGTGCCCACATCAATCGCTGTGATTTCTGAAGTGCTGTATGAGAGGGAGCAGGGCCGTGTCAGTGCCTTGTCTCTGCGATGAATAGGCAAGAGAGAGGATGTGTTTGAAAGGTTGGGTCTCTTTCTTTACTAGGTTTCAAAATGATTGTGGCTATTTTGGTGAATATACTCAAGGATTTGGACACAGAATATTTTTTCTCTATGATGTGGCCTTTTAGTTTCTTCAAAGCACTCTCACAGTCTATAATTATTGTATGCAATTGATTGTTTATCAGTTTAGTGTATGTCTCCTCCAACTGAAAGTATACTCTGTGAATACAGTAACACTGTCTTGTTCTTCATGGTATCTATGTAATACCTACTCCGAGGCCAAGCCACAGCCTATGGCTTGCTGGATTTGGTACTGCACAACTCCAGGGGGTGATATTCACATAGCCCACAATGTACAACCTGGGTAAGCTCTACATGGCTGCTCAGAGGGGCTGGAACATAGTAGATATTCAATAGCTATCTCTGAAATAAATGAATGATTTCTTTATTATGTTACAGTGGGCAGAAAATTCCACTTTATTGCTGAATGATGAATAAATGTAAGGCAGTGGTTCTTTAGCATGCATGAGAATCATCTTGCAGGCTTTTAAAAAACACGAATTGTTGAGCTCCACCCCCAGGGTCCCTGATTCAGTAGGTCTGGAGTGGGACCCAAGAATTTTCATTTCAATACCTTCCCAGGTGCTGCTGCTGGCCTGGGAGCACACTCTGAGAACCCCTGCTCTAAGGCCCACAGACCATCATGATGACAATGGTGATGAAAGATCATGCCAATGACTATCCCTTTCTCTCTTTCTTCATTCTGTCTTTCACATTCAAGCTCCAGAGTTACTGTCCTAAAAGTCTGATCTAAATTTTAACCCTATTACTAATTTTTGATGACTCCTTGTGTCTATAACACAAAGTCCCAATCCTTTCATGGAGTGCTTAAGGCAATCTGCCATCTTTGAGAGTCACCAGTCGTACCCGTCTATCCTACCCCAAACTGTGTGTGTGAGCTCCTGGCACACTTAGACCCAAATCCCTTGACTCTAGCTATATATCAGAATCACCCATGGAGCTCTCAGAAAGTACAGATGCCTGGGCCCTGTTCCAGAGATTTTGATTTGATAGGCCCCAAGTGAGTCCTACATTTTTTAGAAGCTTCACAATTGCACTAAACTACAGATATAGTCAAAGGCAAGTTCATAATTTCACAATCTTTCCTAATAAAAGAAGAATGAATAAAAATAAATGAAATAGGCAATAACCTTAAAAAGTTATGAAGAGAACTGGCCGGGCGCAGTGGCTCACGCCTGTAATCCTAGCACTCTGGGAGGCCGAGGTGGGTGGATCACTCAAGGTCAGGAGTTCGAGACCAGCCTGAGCAAGAGCGAGACCCCGTCTCTACTAAAAATAGAAAGAAAGTAACCGGACAACTAAAAATATATAGAAAAAATTAGCCAGGCATGGTGGCGCATGCCTATAGTCCCAGCTACTTGGGAGGCTGAGGCAGAAGGATTGCTTAAGCCCAGGAGTTTGAGGTTGCTGTGAGCTAGGCTGATGCCACGGCACTCACTCTAGCCCGGGCAACAGAGCGAGACTCTGTCTCAAAAAAAAAAAAAAAAAAGTTATGAAGAGAACAATAAAAGAAAACTTGCAGACTGAAATAAAAGACAAGGAAAAATTCAGTAAATTGGAGAATTAAAAATAAATAGAAAGGAAAATTAAATCCAGGAAACAAATCTTGAAGAAACTAATAAGACACAAGCTTCTGATAAATATAGGAATAAATACACTCCAATAAATTTAAAAATCTGGATGAAATAGATAATTTATGAGAAAGCAATTAGGAGCGCTGACTCAAAAACTTTTAAATATATACCAAATATATTCTATTAACTCAACAAATGTTTATCAAGTACTTACCATATACCAGGCACTATCCTAGGCAAAGAATATAGCAGGAAACAAAATAGACAAAATTCCCAGCCATTGTGAAGTTTTACTTTCTCTAAACTGGACCATCAAACTCTGATAGTCCACATGAAGAGGGTAATAAGCCAATCACATATAAAATTAAGATGGAAAAATTTAAGTACAAGACCAGGAAACTCTATTCAACAGTACATTAAAAGAATTACTTATCCACACTCATTCCAAAATTATGATAGTTTACTATTAGAAAATACATTAATATAATGCATCTAATCAATAAGCCTACTAATTTTTAAAATGTTGATCTCAGTAGATGCTGAAAGGATATTCAATAAAATTAAATATCTATTCCTGATAAAAATTTCTTAGAATACTTAGAATAAGAAGACATCTCCTTAACCATAAAAGATGTTGGAAACCAAGTGCTAACAGCGTACTTCATTGTGAGACAATAGAGGCATTCCCATTTAAACCAGAGACAAAAGATGAATTCTCACTGTCACCATTGTTATTTAGCATTGTCTAAAAGTTCAGGCAAAGACAATAAACCACAAAAATAAGAATAATTATAGAAAGGGGAGGTAAAATTATGGTTCCATGATGACAGTATGATTAGACACACCTTGGAAATACAGGGCAACAGCTAAATAATGTTTTGAATTAATAAGCAAGTTTATCAAAAGTGAATGGCTGGAGGATAAATTTACAAGAATCAATGACATTTCTATCTAATAGCAATAAACATGTTAGAAGATATAATAACAACTAAAGCTATGAATTATCAAGGAATGTATGACACCCATATGAAGAAAACTACCAATTTTTTTTTTTTTTTTTGAGACAGAGTCTCGCTCTGTTGCCTGGGCTAGAGTGAGTGTCGTGGCGTCAGCCTAGCTCACAGCAACCTCAAACTCCTGGGCTTAAGTGATCCTACTGCCTCAGCCTCCCGAGTAGCTGGGACTACAGGAATGCGCCACCATGCCCGGCTAATTTTTTTCTATATATATTTTTTGTTGGCCAGATAATTTCTTTCTATTTTTAGTAGAGATGGGGTCTCGCTCTTGCTCAGGCTGGTCTCGAAATCCTGACCTCGAGCTATCCACCCGCCTCGGCCTCCCGGAGTGCTAGGATTACAGGCATGAGCCACCAAGCCTGGCCTAAATTTTATTGAACAATATAAAAGTTTTGAATATGTGGAAATTCATATTGCATTCTTGGATGGGAGTACTATAAAATAAAATGATGTTACTTTCCCCAAAATTAACAGTTTCAACAGAATTCCAATCAAACTCCATATGGGACTACCTGGTTGGCTTAATAAAACCTGGATATAAAAGAATAAAAAATTTAAAATACCATGAATAATTTTAAAAGCAAGTTATTGGGGGTGGAGGTGGAGTACAACTTACCCAACTAGATACAAAAATGTATCATAATGGTGTCTTTAGCCAAAGCTTCATTTCTTTAACCAATAACAAATCAAAGATTCTTTAAACCCACCTATAACCTGTAATCCCCCAACCTACCCCTTTGAGATATCCTACCTTTTTGGGCCAAACTAATGTACACCTTCCATGTATTGATTTAGGACTTTACATGTAATTCCTGTCTCCCTGAAATGTATAAAACCAAACCGCAACCTAACCACAGCAAGTCCACTTGCTCAAGGCTTCTTGGGTGTGACTCCAGGCCATGGTTCTCAAACTTGGCTCAGAATAAACCTCTTTAAATTAAAAAAAAAAATGTATCATAATGGTATAAACATGGAACAGCAAGATATGGTCCCAAGAACTAAAGGTCAAATCAAAAAACAGTTACAGACACTGAAACAGATACTGAAACAGTTACAGATTCTGAAACAGATCCTAGGATATGTGGTTAGAATAGCATGTGCCAAAGTCCTGGGGTACAAAGTATGGGCATGTTGAAGAAATGAAGCCTGATGCAGATGGGGTGTAAATAAGTTTAGTACACATTGGTGTGAACTTTTAAGAAAGCAATTTCAATATGCCTATAAAATAGACAATTTTAAATATATGATAAAAAAGTCCCTTTTGATCCAATTATCCTTCTTCAAAGAATCTTAGAAGGGGGTAATCAGAGGTGCAGATCAGTTTATTAACAGTGGAAACGTTCCTTACAACATTGTTAATAGTAGCATTGAAACTCAAAACAACTTAAATGTTAACTATAATCCATTGCATACTTTCAAAAAGCTGAAAGAGAGAACTTTGTTCACTACACAAAGAAATTACAAATTTTTGAGCTGATGAATATGCTAATTACCCTGATTTGATCATTATATATTATATACATATATCACAATACATTCTGTATCCCATAAATATGTACAATTATCACATGTCATCTAAAAATAAAAGGGAAAAAAGAAGCCAGACACACACACATAAAACACCTTAAATGCTAAGCAACAGGGGCATGTCAAATAAATCATGGCACTTCCATAAATTAGAATATTTTGAAATTATTAAAAAGTATGATTTGAATGACCCAAATATATAGTTAAGTGAAAAAGCAGGATTCAAAACTATATTTACTGTACAATCCCATCTCTAATCCATATACATTCATGAAAAATACCACAGAGAGTAATATATCAAATTATCAGCAGTGATTACTTCTGGGATGGTGAATTTGTAGATTTTTTATAATTAAAAAACTTAATTTTCAAATTTTCCAACTGATTATCACAAAAATAAA
>CM052437.1:108053888-108110114 GCA_028533085.1 Varecia variegata | reverse complement strand
TATAGTTCAGCAGATTAACATACCTATTATCTCACATATTAATAGTTACCTTTTTGTGACAAGAGCAACTAAAATCCACTTATTTAACAAAAGTCTTTAATACAATTTTACTAACTTTAGTCCTCATGTTGTGTATTAGGTCTCCAAACTTGTTCATCCTACATATCTGCTATTTTGTGTCCCTTGATTTACATCTGCCTATTTTCTCTCCCTGCCCCAGTCTGTGGTAACCACTGTTTTATTCTCTATAGCTGTGTATTTGAGCCCTTTTTAAAAATATATATATTCCACATATAAGTGAGATAATGCAATAGTTTTCTTTCTGTGTATGGCCTATTTCACTTAGTGTAATGTCCTTCACATCCATCCATGTGGTGGCAAATGACAGGATCTCCTTTTTTAAGGCTGAATAATATTCCCTTTATGTATCTATCTATCTATCTATCTATCTATCTATATCACATATTCTTTATCCTTTCATCTGTTGATGAACATTTAGGTTGTTTCCATATCTTGGCTATTGTGAATAATGCTGCAATGAACAAGGGAGTGCAGATATCTTTATGAGGTGGTGATTTCATTTCCTTCAGGTATATACCCAGAAGAGGGATTACTATTTTCAATTTCTATAGGAATCTCCATACTGTTTTCCATAATGGCTGAACCAACCTACATTCCCACCAACAGTGTACTAGGGTTCTCTTTTCTCCATACCCTTGCTAACATTTGTTATTTCTTGTCTTTTTGATAATAGCCATCCTTATGGATTTGAGGTGATATCTTATAGTGGTTTTAATCTGCATTTTCCTGATAATTAGTGATGTTGAGCACCTTTATATGAGGTAATTTATAGAATTTAGAGAAGATTTCTCATTCATAAAAGATGCATTTTCTGATAATACAACTTATTCTTTGGGAACTATGTGGAACTGACTCTTTCTTTCTACTCCTTATCTTCATAGAAATTGTCGTCCTATGAGAAGTGGGGACCTTTGCCCTCTAAGTTTTCATCCTGATTCCAAATATATTGCTGAAGTGGCATTGCTTTCTTTGCTATTAAACATGGGTTTTCTGACTCTTCTAGAGGGTTCTTTTCCCTCTGACCTGATGGAGGTCAGCAAACTGCGAGGTTTAGCAATGATTGATCCCAGTCTTGCACGGCATTTTACAAAGCTGAAGTAACAGCAGCTTGAGCCATTGCACAGTAAAAGTGGTTTTATGTTTCCAATGCCTGTCCTAAAGTAGTTTTAGAGGTCAGCATTGATCAATAAATCATTCTGATCACATGTATCCTCTCTGGGGGCCCATTAGCTGGTGGGGATGACTTAGTCATCTCACCATCAGCTTCATTAGTCCAGAAGTCCCTGGGACCACAAGTTCAAATCCCTGTTGAGCTGATGTAGCTTTTGGTCCTTCTGAAGTAGATAAATTGAGCTTCACATAGTTTGTTGTGTAGAGATTTCTACGAGGCATCATCTGCTATCCAGTGGCAGTACAATGCTATGACCCCCTGTACTTAAAAAAAAAAAAAAAAAAAAAGACAGACAAGCTTAATCCTATCCTTGCAACTCCTCTTTTCATCTAGCTCTCGAATAAGGCAGATATATGGCTTCTGAAATGGCTGGATTCATTTAATTCCTTAAGATGCAATGTCACAACAATGATGGCCTTTTTTCAATAATCCCACACCCTTCCCTGTGTGCATATTGTGTGAGGGCTTGGGAGAGAGAAGGTTTCAAATCTGGTGCTTCCCAAACTACAGCAGAGGATTGGAGTTGGGACAAAATAAGGGATGAGACTGCTGGTAACCATCTTGAAAGCCAGTAACAAGATTGCTGTATTTTTTCTCCTTGTGCCTTGTGACTAGTAAGATTATCAGGATGAGAGAGTAACAGCAGGGTGCCTTATCTTCCTTCAGTTAGCCAGGAAGGCACATGATGGAGAAAAAGGTGATCTTCAGGCACAAGGACATTGTTCACACTGCATACTTACATATGTATATTCGTGCAATGTTAGAAAGTGCTGCTAACTGTGAGTTTTAGCTGGGTAAGATCACGTCCAAAACTGGAGTCCAAAAGTATCAGGAATATTCATACAATTGAGATACTCAGAATCCCTGCGAATAGTCTTCAACTGTCAGTACCTGATTAATCTTCCCCAGAGATTCCCTAAGAAGTCAACCAAGGGGCAGTATTATCTTCTGGGCTGGTGGATGGGTAAGTTGCTGCTTGTTAGAGTCTGCTCATACAGTAGTTTATTTCACTGGGCTGGGGAAGGTGGAAGGATCTTTCTGTTCCCAAAGGCTCCTGCCTCTCCTCCTGGTTGCTGGAGAGAGGTGTGGGAAGTGTGGTGTTGCAGTTCTCTACGGGGTTCACATCTCTTCTTTTTTGTCCCTGTATGAAGTGGTTTCCCCACCTCAAGAGGTGGCCGGTGGACAAAGCAGTGAGGGGTGCAAGCCCAGGAAATCTGGTCTTCTCTCTATGGCTGGGCAAGCTGAGATTCCCAAGGTCACTCAGTGATTTGCAGCCAGAGTAGAAATCACTCCCTGGGTCCCCTGACTTGGCGTCCAGCTCTCCATCCATTAGACCACGCAGACTCTTACCGCCAGCGAGACACACTCAGAACACTTTAATTTCAGAGTTTGATTCTATGTCTATTTTTCAGCTATTTGCTGCAACATTCTGAGAAAGTAAGGTTTAAATTTCCTACAATCCAAATCATTTTCTAGTTTACTTATAAGTGATTCTGAAACAGTTGGCCCTGGAAAGCTGACAACTTGATAAAATGTATCTTTCAAATCAACCCAGTGCTGCCTTTATATATAGTTAAATCATCCAAATCCAGGGTGCCGAGTTAAGAAACGGAGATCTTCTGTTCTCAGGCTGCTGTCACTTTGGGTAAGAAAACACACAGAGTTATGCTCGCTTACGCTTACTCAAGTGTGGTCTCTTGGGAAAGAAATAAGCACTGGCTTTTGGCAGGTTTATCTGCTTTTAGCCAATAAGAAATGGTTTCTGCAGTGATGTGCATTGGACAAAGGTGGTTTGGGGAGACTTAGTGTCAAAACCAGCAGCCAATATAATGTTGATGGAGAAAAGATTTTATATATATTATGAAAGCTGGAGGGTTGAAGAGCGATACTGAGAGTTCGACACCAAGGATGGCAGTTTCTATTGCCTTAAAAAAATAGATTGATCTATATTTGAACCGATGTGGCATTTATTTGTGACACCAAGCTGGGATTGATGTGACACACCTAGCTCCTTCCTGCACCAATCGGGGCTCCCAGATGTGGTGGCTTCTCTGATTTTGCTACAATATGGTTGTATCCTACCCTTTAGAGAAAAAAAGAAGTCAAGAGCATGAAAAAAATAGGGAATAATTTCAAAACATCTACATTTATATTCAGAGATTCTAGATGTCAACAAAAGAGTTTTGATGCATTTCTATTTTGGAGTAAATCAGTGAAATAAAATCAATATATTCTCATACTATTACTGTAGTTGAGAATTAATTAAAGGACTAATTAAAATAAAGGAACAGATACAGTGATTAAGCTGATTTTTTTAAAAATTTCATCAGCCCAAGTAAAGTGGTTCAGTTTTTTCCCTTTGTCTTTGTGTGATGCTTGCTTTTATAAAGAGTAGGAATGTAAATCAATACTGTGGTTGAGTCCGGTAACATCCTGGCAAGAGAGTGCAGTACCACGACCGGCCTTTGGGGGGGCGGGGAAGGGAGCACTTGAACAAACAACCAGGCTGCTGGGAGGGCAAGAGATCAGATGGGTACCCTTGCCACTGGCAGTAAGGGTGACAGCTAATTTAATATACTCTGCCACATACAATGTTCACAAGTAAGTGTTAAGTACACATAAACATCAATGATAGCCATTAGAAATCTGGCTATTCCATGGTGATAACTGGCTTTAAGAATTGGAAGCAGATTATTCAGATTTTGAGAAATGGTATTGTAAACACAATGAATACCACATGTTATTTGTGGGCTCCTTAGCCAAAGATTTCAGAGTACAAACATTAATCTGGTGAAGTAATTTAAAATCAAGTTTAAAAGCCTGTGTTTCCTACTCTCCCCAGTTGCCCCAATGTTGTATTCTGCCCTTGGCCACAAGCTGTGCAGGGCATATAAGATAGTGGTTAGCATGTGGGCTTGGGAGTAAGGTAGACATGAGTTTGCATTCTGCTTCCACTTTACTTTATGACCTTGGTATATAAGCTTTCTTGGTCCTAGAGTAATAATACCCATATAAGGTTTTGTAGACTAAAATGAGTAAAAATACATACAGCTCTTTGCTTAGTAACTAGCACTGTACGTGCTCACTTAATGGCACTATCACTGTTATGTGCTCTTTATGTGTCTGAACATTATGTCTAAATTCATTAACACGTAAGATTCTAAGGGCAAGGCTTATGCCTCGCTCTTCTCTATAGCATTTTGCACACTGCTAATTGTTGATACATTTTGTTGAAATTAATTGGATTAGAAATTGCAGCCATAGGTAGAACCATTCCCCAGTTTTGATGACCCTGAGTGAAATATGAATTCATGCCTTTCTTTTGTATAAAGGCTCTGTGGGTGAGGGTGGGGCCTTCTGACCAAGTTGAAAAGAGGATAACGATTGAGGATGAGAATAATAGCTTTACTGCAATGGCTGTACTGATGAGTACAAGGTTCAAGGCATGGTAATCTTTCCATCTGTTGTGACTCTCGGGAGAACCAGCACAATGGAGAAGCTGGCTGTGTTTCTATAGTAGTCTCAGGGCACAGAAATAGTGAAATAGTTCAACATGCTCCATTCAGTTGATACTACGTGCTGATTCATGCTTTCAGGTTGTGGGACAGTTAGAATTTGTGCAAGAGAGGTGGACCTGTGGGATAAAATGACCCCAGTACACAGCTTCTCCCCTCTGTCCCCCAAAAGAACCACACCTGAAGGTGAAAGTTGGATAGTGACTCTCCTAAATGACCAATGCAGGCAATGAGTCATACAGCAATCTCGTACCCAAGCAGGCAAAACAAGATCAGATTAAAGATAAAGCATTTGGGGGTTTGAAAGGAACTGAGGAACTTATGAAAAGAAATGATAATTCCAAAGCAATATTTCTCTTGCTGTTATCGATTCTTTTTTGAGAAATTCAGTACTAAAGACTTTTTTTTCCTAGTAGTGGGAGAGAGCAACTTTTTGTGAAAGGAAAGAGATGAAAAGGGGAGAATTCCTTGCTTTCCAAAGTTCTGTGAAAATGGTGAAAAGTGATTTTCATTTGTGGGAAAAGAGGGAGGACAATAGCGAATGATTTGTTGAAGACCATTCTGGGAGAGTGTAATCTCCATTTAGGAAAATCAACTTGCAAATTTTAAGTTCTGAAGTTGCAAATACCTTTGGAAAACTTTGCTAGCATATCTACATCAAGTATATTCTGTAGCATTTGCCTTAAACTGGTTTCGTGTGTATTGTTATGTTTTACTTTTGAGGGAACTACATGCTAATAAGAAGATGCATTAAATAAAGGACAGACACCCAATTTTAAAATTTGCATTATAATTCAGTGATCTTAATGTTTGCCCCTAAGCTTTCTGAAATGAAGACAGACTTGAGAGAGAAAAGTTTATTTTAAAAGTTAACCTATTAGTTAATTTTTGGTATGAAAATTTAATTTTATAATTCAGATAAAATGTATAAATAACAATATGGCAAGCACTATTCTACCAACCACCTGTATTAAGCAGCATAATGTTACCCATAGCTGAAAGCTCTGAGAACCCTCCTTACACAAATTCCCTTCCCTACTTTCAAAATGCAACATCTATCCTGAATTTGATAGGTCACATTATTTTTCATATTAAAGAGCTATTAGACACTTTTCTGAAAATACATAGTAAGTACACATTTTGGCTAATAGGGGCACAATGACCTGAGGAAATGTTTGTATCCTGCTCTAAATCACCAAGTAAAATCCGGATTGTGAGTTTCTTGCCTATGGCAGGCATGCAGTACAAATAACAAAGGAATGTATATGCTGTGTCTAAGATTAGTGGATTATTGATAGTAAACATGCATTTTGCAAAAGGCCATCTTAACTTCAGATGCCCATTAGATCTCATTTAGTTAGTAGAGTGATCGTAAAAGAATTGGGTAAGTGTTCATTGACTTTTGAGGTTTTTCTGTCGTTGAATGGTTATTTTGCAATTTCATGTGATTTTGCCCTTTTAGCCCTGTCTCTAGTCTTCATCATGGCTATGTAGCTTATGTCCAGTACTGTGCTTTAGATTAATTGAGATAATATATAAAAAGAGTTTAGGAAACTGTATTGCATGAAATGAATGCTCTCATAATTGCTCTGTTACTGAGAAAAGTGCCAGAAATTTAAGAGGTACTGGCTAAAGGATGGTGGAAAAAAATCTCCAAGTAGGCTTTGCAAACTAGTTGTTACACATGAAGAATTTCCTTCTAGATTTTTATAGTTCTATAGCTAGAAGGAATTTTCAAGACAGTCTGGTTCATCCTGTTTAAAGATGTGCAATTTAAGGTATAGGGAAGTTAAATAAACTGCTCGAAATCATGCAAGATATTCAGTAAGATTCAAGATGAAAACCAGTGTTCCAGCCCCTCATCATTGCTCTTCCTCCTCCCTGCTTCCCTCTCCCAAAAAGGGAAGCCGGGGTGGGAAATCTAGATTTTGACCATGGCCCATGGAGGTGCAAACACCTTCACCTGTTGTTAAAGTAATGCTTTTGTATCACTTGGCCAGGCAGCACCAAACAAAACAGTTTTCTTCATCATCAAAACTTTAAGGACCTTAGCATTTTCCAAGTTGAGTTTTCTTTTGTTTCTACGTCAAACAAAATAGTCTGTCTTATCCTAGTACCACCAAGTATGTCCTTAGAACTTCTTTGTATTTATTGTAATCTGTGAATATTGTGTTTTACAGCTTGTAAATTAGATATAGAATTGAATACCCAGGCAGAGCACAGAGTGTTAAAAGTGTTCAACTCCAGTGGGGGAACCAGCGAGCGGTTAAGGCCTGGTGCATATAATGTTCATATTACATTAAGTATAGTGTTATTGCACGAGATGCTTATTGTTAATGTCTGTGGGGAGGATCCGTTCCAAAGATTTCAATTTCAATAAACAGATTACGCAGTTCCACCATATACAATTAGGGAGGTGGTAATGAAATGGTTATTAAGTCCCTTGTGAGTCTGTCATCTTTTTTTTAATTTCGTAAATAACATCAGAAGCATTCTAGGGGGAAGTGCTTATGCATTTATTTATTATTGATTTTTTAAAAATACATTTAACATTACTAGTTATTGCAAATCCAGTCTCAGTGAGTTAAAGAAGATAAACTGTTTCTAGATTATTAAATGCTGAATGTATAGGGAATTGTGAAGTGGCATCCTTCATATAAATATATTAAATATTAATGAACGGTGATTGTAAGAAATTAATTTACAGCTACATTTACTTGGCAAATAAAACCATTTTCAGGTTTTGCCTTTTTGTTGCACACAATACTGTTTTAAATACATCCCTGCAGCTAATGGTTTGGATGACTACAAGTGCTTCTGTCTTACAGCCGAATTGTGTACACCCGTAGAGAATCAAGTGGATTTAACATACACTCTTTCAACAGGCAACTTATTGTTGGAGGGATGACTTCAATAAGCTGCCAAAGTTTTGAGGGATCCCTAAATGGTTAACTGTCATTCCTTCTGTGGACTATAATAAAGCAGTAAAAATGAATGCCGGGTGGTGAGCAGCAAATACATCTCCTTGGAGTAAGATGCTTAATATAGTAGACAAAAATTCAGGATGCTAGCTGTTCATTCAGGAACCCATACTGCATGGGGAAGGGGAGGGGTTTGCAGCAGGCTGTCTGGATTCCATTTATTTCAACCTTTAGTTTCTTCATCTGCAGAAATGGGAGTAACAATAATATATTCTTTCTAAGGTGTTACAGGGATTAAAGGAATAGCACACATTAAGCACAAAACAAAGTATGTTGATCGTAGTGCTCAATAATTGTTAGTGACTTTTAGAAAGCATTCTTCATTCACTCATGCATTCAGTAAATAATTATGAAATATCCTATTTAGCAGGACTGAGGATATACACTGGTAAATAGCAGTCCTCAAGTTTCATAGATTTTGCCAAATTTTTAGACATGATTGAGGACTATCAAGGAATTTAGATACTACAAGTAGTCAGATTTTTCAGAGAGGCAGAACCAATAGAGAGATAGATATATGAGAGTGGACTTATTAGAGGAGTTGGCTCACATAATTATGGAGGATGAGAAGTCCCACTATGGGTTGTCTACAACCCAGGGAGACTGGTAGCACAACTCAACTCACGTCCAAATATTTCAGAACCAAGGAAGCCAGTGGTGTAACTCTCAGTCTGAGGCTGAAGGCTCAATGCAATTTCCAGAGTCCAAAGGCCAGAGAACAAAGAGTTCTGATTTCCAAGGACAAGAAGAAGGACATCTGAAGATGTCCCATCTCCAGAAGGCAGAGAGAGCAAATTCACCTTTTCTTTGTCTTTTTGTTCTATCTAGATCCTCAGCCACTTGGATGGTTCCCACCCACGTTGGGTGAGGACAAGTCTTCCTTACTCAAGAGGTCCACTGATTCAAATGCCAATCTCTTCTGGAAACAGCCACACAGACATTCCTAGACATAGAGCTTTACCAGCTATCTGGGTATCCCTTAATCCAGCCAAGTTGACACCTGAAATTAACCATCACAGATACTCTCCTCCATGTCACATTGTTACTCTTATAGGGTTATATTCTTGTCTTCTGTTCTCTGTTTTATCTTTTACTGGCACTTTATAATTATCCAAAGATGTGACAAGTGCTTTTTCTTTCTCTGTTTTCCCTAATCCATTCTTCAACACTCATCCAAGACAATGTATTTCTCAGAAATCTCCCCCAAATCTAAGCACTGTGGAGCACCTGAATATAATTAACCCATTCACAATTTATTGTCCAAAGACTTACACTTTTATAGCTTTGACTATCATCTTTAATTTCTACGTGGTCTTATTTAAGGGTTGAAATGTATGTATCTTTCTGTTTGGTAAACACATAAGCAAGCACATAAGCATATCTAGCTCAATCCAGATAATTATTGCATACCTACTCTACGCAAAGCACTGCAAGAAAACCACCTACAGAACAGATACTAAAGACTAATGGCCAAGGCCAGGCGTGGTAGCTCACGCCTGTAATCCTAGCACTCTGGGAGGCCGAGGTGGGTGGATCGCTCAAGATCAGGAGTTTGAGACCAGCCTAAGCAAGAGTGAGACCCCGTCTCTACTAAAAATAGAAAGAAATTATCTGGCCAACTAAAATATATATATATATATATATATATATATATATATATATACAAAAAATTAGCCAGTCATGGTGGCGCATGCCTGTAGTCCCAGCTACTTGGGAGGCTGAGGCAGTAGGATCGCTTAAGCCCAGGAGTTTGAGGTTGCTGTGAGCTAGGCTGATGCCACGGCACACACTCTAGCCCGGGCAACAAAGTGAGACTCTGTCTCAAAAAAAAGACTAATGGCCAAAAAACATATGAAAAGATGCTCAACAGAGAAATGAAATCAAATCATCAGAGAAATGCAAATCAAAACCACAATGAGATATCACTTAACTCCAGTGAGAATGGTTTTATCAAAAAGTCCCAAAACAACAAATGTTGGCTTGGACACAGAGACAGAGGAACTCTCATGCACTGCTGGTAGGACTGCAAACTAGTACAACCTCTGTGGAAAGTAATATGGAGATACCTCAAAGAGCTACAAGTAGAACTACCATTTGATCCAGAAATCCCATTCCTGGGCATCTACTCAAAGGATCAAAAGACATTCTGTAAAAATGACATCTGCACTAGAATGTTTATAGCAGCACAATTCACAATTGCAAAGATGTGGAAATAACCCAAGTGCCCATCAATACATGAGTGGATTAATAAAATGTGGTATATATATAGCACATAGTACTACTCAACCACAAAAAACAGTGGTGATCTAGCACCTCTTGTATTATCCTGGATAGAGCTGGAGCCCATTCTACTAAGTGAAGTATCACAAGAATGGAAAAAAAAGCATCACATATACTCACCATCAAATTGATATTAATCGATCAAACACTTATGTGTACATATAATAATAACATTCATCGAGTGTCAGGCAGGTGGGATGGGGGAAGAGGGAATGGGGATATTCACACCTAATGGGTGTGGTGCTCACCATCTGGGGGGTGGACATGCTTATA
Organism: Varecia variegata; assembly: GCA_028533085.1. Classification (NCBI taxonomy): domain Eukaryota; kingdom Metazoa; phylum Chordata; class Mammalia; order Primates; family Lemuridae; genus Varecia; species Varecia variegata. The sequence goes on along the minus strand of CM052437.1, from coordinate 108,099,813 downwards.
GCTCTGATTCGGGCGGGGCAAAGGCAGTGTATGTAACCTAAACATTTTACCCCCATAATATGCTGAAATAAAAAATACTAAAAAAATAAATAAAATGAGTGTTATACTAGGCACTGTAGTGGGAAGAGATAACAAACAGATAGATGATGATAATAGGAGGAAGGAAGGAAGGAGAAAGGAAGGAAGGAAAGAAGTAGAGAAAGGAAGGGAAGAAGTAAAGACAAAATGTGCTTTTGAAACTGGAAGTCTGGCTATGAGAGGGAGAGTAGAAGAGAAGAGGGAAGAGGAGAGGAGGGGAGGGTAGAGGAGAGTAGAAGAATGAAGTGAGGAGAGGAACGAGGAGGGGAGGGAAGAGTGCAAAACATCTACTTAAACCTGTCAGAAAAGAGGGTAGACCAGTGGTTCTCCACCAGAAAGACGTCCCAGAATCTTTGGATGGCACAGGCAATTTAAATAACCCAGTTCGCACTCCTGAGGTTCTGATATAGCATGAGAGGCCTGCCATGCTAATCCTCTGTGTCCCTGAGTGGAATGAGCAAGGAATACTGAAAAGTAGGAATAAAGGAAGTACCAGGAAACACAGGAGAGGACAATATCCCAAGGGCTGAGGGAGACAGGGTTTCTGAGGGAGGCTGTGGCTAGTGTGGGGCACATGGCACAGTTCCTAGTACACAGTCAACACTTAATAAATGCTAGTTATTAAAATATTCATAAATTCTGTATGGAGCATCCAAGAAGATGAAGACTGAGGAAAGGCAAGTGGACTCTATAATTTCAGTAAACGAGTGGTGGAAGGCTTCTTCCAGAGCTCAGGTGGGAGCACATTATGGGAAATGTCCCTCCAGTCCTTCCTGCACTTTTCTGTCCCACCAACACTCTCCTGGTGCCTTCTAACACAGTGTCTCCAGCTGGCCTCTCCACGTGCAGTCTGCCCCCGTGCACAACTCCCATTCCCTGGCTGCCTCTCACCTACGGCAAACACTTCAGCTAGCTAAAGAGAGGGCATTGTGTATGCTGCCTCAGGGGACACTGCTTCTTTATTGGTACCTCACATTCATCTAAAACTGGCCTCACTTCTTCCTGCTTCTAGACTTTGGCTCCAGCCCATTCCAAGTCCCTTAGTTGAAACCCTGCGTCTCCCACAGCCCTCTTTTAAAATCAGCATATTTCACGAAGAGTTTGTTGATTAATTCTTTGGAATTGGTTTCTTCCTCTAACTTGCCTCTATATTCTTAATACACTTATAATATCCTAACTTGTATGACAGTTGTGAACTTGCAAATCTCTTTGCTAGATTCAGGCCCCTTAAGGGAAGTGCCTGATGTGTTGTAAGTAACCAGAGGATAATTTTTGTCAGAGAAGTGGTGAGAACATTACCTTTTTGTGGTGCCTTCTTCGGTGCCTAACACAGAGTTTTGCACATATTAGCTGCTTGTTAAATAGATGTTGAATTGAAGTTGTGGCAGTCATTGACATCTTTTGTTAACCTTTTAGTCTTCATACCTTGTGCACAAAGCAGTAATGAATTCTAATGAAAGCTCTGTGTCAGACTCTCAGAGCTGTGAGAGCCTTGGAGAAGCAAATGCAAAAGGCAAAGTACCGGAGAGAAGATTCACCACATCTTAGTTATCTATTCTAGACTATCACCTATTCCAGACACCATCTATTCCTAACTGCAATCTCTTAGACTCTTCTTTTTGTCTTTTATTCCCCTCTTTTCTCTTTCTTTTCTCTGCTGGGATATATCTTCACAAATCATTTGATAGGCAGATGGGTTAATGCCTTACACTTCACATCGTGCTTTATCTTTTCAGGAGAACATTCACATGCATCTCGTTGAAACTGATAGGCTGCTTGAGTCACTTCAGTCTGCCTTCAGTATATTTCTTTGTTCTAACTCAGTCTCATTTCTGCAAAGGTCAGTAGAATTGTAGTACTAAAATTTGGTATTTCTGAGTTTTCAATCTGCCAAAGACAGCTGTATGACAGATATGTTGGTACAGGTATTAACCCTGCCAGACAGATCCATGTTGGTGTCTTTGTTTTATAGATGAGAAAATAGGAGCCCAGAGAGGTCAAGTGATTTGCTCAAGGTAGCTGACTTCAGAATGGGCCCAGTAGACTGATGAGGTATCTTTCAAATCCTGAGAACAAAGCCATGTGAGTATTCCTTGGCTCATGGCCCCATTGGTCAGCTACAGGTGCCTGTCTCTCCACAATTTCAGGATACAAAAGCAGTGTTATGGAAACCAGAGAAGAACATCAGGGGGCAAAATGGATGAGGAATACAGGAAGAAATAAATAGATCATGCAAGACAGGAGGTAGACTGCTCTATACCTGCTTACATCCATTTTGCCATGATATTTAGGGACTAAGAATTGGGTGTATTCTTATGTGACAGCATCCTATGTGGTGTACTGGTCATCTTCTTCAATGTTCATGTAACCTGCGTGGTGTAGTAATGCTATCCTTTGAACAGAAAATAATGCACTTGACCCACCATTCATCATGACACATGCTTTGGATGGTTTTTTCTATTTGTGTGGATGCCTTTCTGCTGATCCATCTATACCCTCTCATGGAGTTTCCATGGTGACCAGGAGGCATTTTTCTAAGACACGTGGTCAGGGCTGTGGATAGAGTCTGTGACTGTGGAGCAGCGAAGCTAAGTGCATATAGCAAGAGAGAAAAGTGGTAAATGACACCATGTGATATTACGAAAAGAGCTCAAGTGGGGGAGACAGGAAGCATGCAAATAAAACTTAGTGAGGAGTGTTTAAAGTAGTTAGGACTTTTGTTTGCATTTTAATTTCTAACAGTGGGTGCTCTATAAAAGAGTGGTATATGTTCACTAAGCAGGCCTAGTTGCATGCCAACTTGAGAAGGTTTTATTACTGATAGTCCTAGTTGTTCTATGTCAATAAATACAATAAAATTCTCCTTCTTCCAAAATAATCCAGTTTCAAGGGCCTAGGTCTTAATTTCTGTTTCCTTCACACAATGAGGTCTTGTTGTACCTGAATTTTGTTTTTTCCAAGACAAGATGGTCTCCATTTAGCAAGTCGGATATACTGTCACAATGCAAATTTGATATCTCTCCTATGGAGCCATGTTGTCCAAAGTGTGTTCCATGGAGCACCACTTCAGCAAGGTGTTCATAAGTAACATGCAAAACTAGAGTTCTGTGGTCAAAAAAGTGTGATGTGAACAAAGTTAAACAATCTGGCTTTCTCAGAGCTACTATGCCATTGTACTGGTAAATTTTAATACATCATTATGCCGCTAAATTGCTAAAGGGGGATAGTATTTAGTGTTTCCCAGACTTTTTAATAAATAAAACATTTTCCCTAAAACATACCTTAATATCGTTCAGAAAACAAAGGCATTGGGTGAATGCTTTTTCAGGGCCTGAGTTTTCTAGACATGTATGACATCATTTGTCATTTGTTGTGTCATTAGAGGGAAGACTGGGGCAGGAAACAAAGTAGCACCTTGTAACCGTGTGTCTCTCCTATCCCCACACTCTGTAGAATCGCTATAATACTGTGACAGCACCTTGCTTAGCTGTCTGAAATCTGCCTTTAACCCACTGCCAGTATGTGTTTAACCCCTTTTTCTTAATCAGAGACAATTATAAATGCAATGTGTCAGAGAGGGTATGATCAAAGAGATTCTGACAGAGGTGAAGTGAATATCAAGCCCTGATCTACTTAAGGAAGTTGACTGGACAATTAATTAGACAATTTCTTAAAAGCTCCGAAGAATCACATCTACACCATTAGTATTGACTCAGAGGATCTGCTTTAATTCCTGCATTTGAATCTCTAGTGGAGATTAAAAAAAAAAACAAAAAAAAACAAAAAAAAAACACTGCCCATCAGAGCTAACTAAAGGTGTGGAGGAGAAGTTTCTGGGAGCATGTGGAAGTGACGACACAGAGAACGAGGCATTATGAGGCTCTCTTTGTAGTCAGAAATGTTCTGGATACAAACTCAGCCTTAGGGGCTGGTCCCTGCTTTGACATATATGAGGCAACTTTGACCTTAAAACCTCTTTTGGTTTCAGTTTTACCTTTAAAATGTAATAGTTAAAGCAATCCCGCTACTGGATGTATTTCCAGCAGAAATGAAATCAGTATGTCAAAGAGATACCTGCACTCCCAATGTTCATTGCAGCGCTATTCACAATAACCAAATAATGAAAGCAAACTAGTGTCCATCAGCAGATGAATGAATAAAGAAAACGTGGTACATATACACAGTGGAATACTATTCAGCCTTTTAAAAAAACAGGAAACTCTATCATTTGTAACAACACAGATGAACCAGGAGGACATTATGTTAAGTGAAATAAGCCAGGTACAGTTTACCAGAGGCTGGGGTAGGGGTGACCGGTGGATATTGGGCAGATGTTGTTCAAAAGATACAAAATTTCAATTAAACAGGAGAAATAAGTTCAAGAGATCTATTGTACAATGTGGTGACCATAGCTAATAACAATGTATTGTATACTTGAAAATGGCTAAAAGAGTAAATTTTAAGTGCTCTCTCCACAGAGAAATGATTACTATGTGAAGCAAGGCAGATGTTAATTAGCTTGATTTAGCTACTCCATAATGTGTACATATTTCAAAATATCATGTTGTACACCATAAGTATATACAATTTTATTTGTCAGTTAAAAAAATAAATTAAATAGGCTGGGGACAGTGGCTCACATCTATAATCCAAGCACTTTGGGAAGCCAAGGCAGGAGGATTCCTTGAGGACAGAAGTTCAAGACCAGCCTGGGCAATATAGAGAGACCCTGTCCCTATAAAAAGAAAAAAAATTAGTGGGTGTTGTGGCATGTGACTGTAGTCCCGGATACTTGGGAGGCTAAGCTGGAAGGATCACTTGAGCCCAGGAGTTTAAGGTTACAGTAAGCTATGATGACACAACTGTACACCAGCCTGGGCAATAGAGTGAGACTCTATCTCTAAAAAAACTAACCAATTAGTTAATTAATTAAAGTAATTTTCAAATACAGTGGTTAAACCATTATGTTTTTTCACCATTTTTTACTTCCCACATCCATGCTTTTTCAAATGAAATTGTTTCTATAAAGCAGATAAAAGCATACTTTCTAGGATTAAAGTGAGACTCAGAGTTCCCCCTACTTTGCCACCCTTTCTTTCACTGTGACCTCCAAGCAGGACTCTATGGAGCAGGGTGTGAATCCATTGCTCCCTAAGGTCCCTATTAGCAATAAGACTGTGCTTGCTAAGTCCTGATCTGTGATGGTTGCAGCGTCAGATCGGAAGGGACACCGTAGAGGCATTCACCCTCCGCAGCTGCTAGTGGCCATCAGTGTTTGCACTGAATCCAGGCAGAGTTCATGAAAAGAGTTGTGTGTAAGCATAGTCCAGTGTAGGAGAAGCCAGGGACAGGGCATGTTGGCCTTACAAGTGTATATAACGGAGGGAATGCAGATGAGCAGGAAAAGCTAAAATCAACTACTCCTGAAGTTAAAAAGGTGGATGTCTATCAACAATTTTGTGTCTGAAAGTTATTTCTTTATGGGAGGCTTGACAGAGATGTTGATCCTCTTGTAAACCAAGTAAATCTTTTTCACCCTAGTTCCCTCCCTTCCCAAGTCCACATTAGGTACATTAGGAACGGTCCCTCTCTTCCTTCCCGTTAATATTAACTCCTGTGCCACCCATTATTTCTATTTCTTTGAAGTCATCCTTGGCCTATTTACTTAAATTATGCAAAGGGTTTGTGTCTTCTAAGATTACTACTTCACCAGGATCAATGATTATGTCACACTTCCCGGGGGATTATAGCCCGCCCTGACTGGCAGCACACTCAGTGTTTTCATGAGGCTTTTCCATCCTGACTATAATCTAATGTCCTTGATTAAAAGGCAGCCACACTCCACCCGCCCCTCATAAAGCCGGTGTCCCAGATGGGACTAACCCCTCCTTCATTTGTTAACCCTTTTAAGCCAGGCTGTGGCTGTGTGTTTGGTGTGTTTAACAGGATGAGAACTCATTGAACTTGAGGACCTGAGATGAAGATCTTCGGGACTATATAGTCTACCCTATTCCTTCCCATTTTGTATGAGTGAATAGAGAACAGGGACATTTGCCTCCAGAGGCAGAGGTGAGAAAAGTGACAATGCCAACATTTATAAGCCTTTATAAATCTTTGTGGTATGCCAAGCACAGTGGGCATATGTGATAGTGCTTTGTATAATATCGTGTTTAATTTCCTAATAACACTGCCAGGAGGGAATTAGTAGCCTTACTTTGCGAATGAGAAAGTTGAGGGCCCCAGAGCTTCGATAACTTGTCCACGTTTACAAGTTTACATGAGCAGTTATGAGGAGCGGCTGCACTGGACTGAAGCCCTTCTGTCTGGCTGGGAGCGTTTTCCTCCTCTCTCCTACCTGTGCCCATTCCATTGCCTGTAGCTGTGGTACTTAGCCTTTTTTTTTTTTTTTTTTTACATTCTCAGCATATTCTAGTGTACTAACATTCTTGGTGGCTCACCAGTTTTAAAAATGCAATGTCCATTAAAACATCAACAAGAAACAAACAACCTTTCTATAGCAATAGCTCTACTGCCCTGGCAAGTTGTGTTGCTATCTCAACAGGGTTGCCCTATGCCCAAATCATGCTCTCTCTTATGGATACAAATAGTTCTTACACACCCTATTAAACAAGAATTCTGATTTCACATCTTATCTGCTACCTCCTACTCACAGTTATCTCATTTTACTTTAAATCCTTGAACGTCTCTGCTCAAAGTTCTAACAGACATCACAGTCAATGTCTCTTCAGTTGTAAGACAAGTAAATGGTACATTAATCAAAACTTGGCAGCCCACCCTACAAAGGTTTGCAGTGTACTCATAGACCACAGTATACCTATTGAGGACTGAGATGGATTCAATCCCAAGTTAATGAACCCTGCTTGAGCATTCCTCATACCATACCTTTAGCAGAATTCACATGCCATAGTAGTTTCATTTCTCCTCTGTATCAGACAAACTAGTTCTTTCCTTTTCTTCTTGTACCTCTACCACTAAGACCATTCCCCTGCATTATTTATTGATTTTAAAATGACTCTTATTTATTAGTAACAGTATTTGTGTTCCATTCACCAAGAAAACAATTACTAAATTGCTTTTTGGCTGTTTCAAAAATTTATTTAATTTAAATAAGTATTTGTCAAGCACCTGAAATACCTCTAGGACTATGATAAGCATTATGGAAGAGGGCAAAGAAGTATAATGCATAATCTTTGCTCTCAAGTAGATTATCGTCTTCATAAAAATGCAGAATTGATTCCCATGAAACATTTTAACAAACTTAATGCACAAATAATCATATGAACTGTAAATGTTCAAAGTTGATAAGGGGAAAAAAGATCTATGGGTTATAGGGACTTGACTTGAGCCTCAAATGTTGGATTAGATTCTGACAAATGAAAAAGGAGCATTTTGGGTCTGGAGATGGCAGGGACAGAGAGAGGCAACAGGTAGGGGACATTGGAGCAAGGGGAGTCGAGAGCTTTTGGGATCTTCTTCATAAATTCTATAATCTTTAATAAAGACATCTGCACTTGAATGTTTATAGCAGCACAATTCACAATTGCAAAGATGTGGAAACAACCCAAGGGCCCATCAATACATGAGTGGATTAATAAAATGTGGCATATGTATACCATGGAGTTCTACTCAGCCATTAAAAAAATGTTGAACTACCTTTTGTATTATCCTGGATGGAGCTGGAGCTGATTTTTCTAAGTGAAGTATCACAAGAATGGAAAAACAAGCACCACATGTACTCACCATTAAATTGGTACTAATTGATCAACACTCATGTGCACATATGGGAAATAACATTCATCAGGTGTGGGGCAGGTGGAAGGGGGCAGTAGGGGATGGGTAAATTTACACCTAATGGGTGTGGAGCACACTGTCTGGGGGTTGGGCATGCTTGTAGCTCTGATTTGGATTACACTGCAAAGGCAGTATATGTAACCAAAGCACCCATAATATTCTGAAATTAAAAAAAAGAAAAAGAAACAGGTTTATTAAGCAAAAAAAAAAAGAAGAAGTAAAACAGATGCAGGTGATTAGTTAGTTATAAGATGAAAGGCATGAATTGTAACTGGCTGCAAGGTTTCAAACCTTGGGAAGAATCCTGATTTTGAGGGAGAAATCCAGTTTTTATTGCGAATCCAGTTGATGCTCCATGCTGTAATAAAAGCTTTACATTCATTAATACACTCATTCCACAGGTTGCGTTGAAAGTCAGATATGAATGTAGAATCTTCACTCCATATAGGAGCATTCCCAGGCTTCTTTCAGTTTACACAAGTGACGGAGCTGAGACCCAGCAAAGAAGCCTCTAGCTCCAAAGCGCACGTTTATCAATCTTGACCATACTTACCACATTGGGTTACTCTGAGATGACCCTCTTGTTGCCAAATCCAATGGACCCGACTCAGTCTTCATTGTTTTGACTCTGCTATGGCAGGCACTCTTGACCATTTCCATCTCTTCGCCCTTGGTTTTGTAACATAATTCTGTTGTTGTCCTCCTCCTTTTCCTCCTTCTTCATAGTTGTTTCTGTTTCCACTGGTTTCCAGCTTCCTCCACCCGACACTTAAATGCTGGTGCTCACTGGGGTACTGTCCCCATACTCTCCCTAGGCTATTAACATATTCTCTAGTTCCAAGGTTCCATTACTATATATGCTGATGACTCCAGTGTTAATTTTTCTGTCTTGAATCTCTTTCTGGAGTGTAGGGATCATGTGTATCTACCTTTCCCCAGTTTATCTCCTCCTGAATATCCCATAGATACCTGAATCTCAACAAAGGACACGTTATCTTTTCTGCACATTGTATTTGCCTCCTGCTGATTTTGTTGCTGCTGTGGTTCCTGTGTCTCTGAGTGATACCACCATGTGCCCAGTAACCCGAACTTAAAGGACAATTAGTTTGACCCATCTTCTTACAGACGAGAAACGTCTCCTACCCACTTTCTTAAGTCTTCTCCCATTGTAGCCTCAAGAATTTGGAGAGATGAAGCCTACTCCCCAACCCCAATTCAACTGCAGGCAGAAGCTTCTTTAAGTTCACAGCTTCTAATTAACTTGATTTACCTTTTCTGTACTGAAAAGAAATGAGAGCCAGATAGGTCAGATAGTTGATGAGTATAAAAGTGAGAGCTCTAGAAGGATGTAAACAGTAACCTTGGGGTTTCCCAGCCTGGGATGAGAGGATGATGGAGATGATTAAATGGAAATGATTCTTAAACTGGCCCTGTTTATTTATATCTTTTGCCTATTTTTCTATTAGGTTATCTTTTTCATTGATATACAGGCAAGGTTATATTTTATGAATGTTAATGCTCTGAATATTATATCTATAGAAATATTTTACACCAATTCTTCATTGTCTTCAAAATTCATTTGTACCTCATAAAAATTATGTATTTTTATATAGTCACATGTTGTACTTTTTCTTTTTGGCTTTTAAGTTTTGTGTCATGCCAAGTAAGATCTTTTCTAACTCAGGCCTATGAAACTATTCCCATATTTTCTTTTGATATTTTCTCAAATTTAGTATTTTTTAACAAATAGATATTTAATCTATCTGGAATTTGTTTTTTGATGGATGGTATATCTAGGAATTTTTAAATTGAGAAGGACACCACAGAAAACATATCTACAGTGGTAATGAAATTTATTATGTCTTATAAAGGATTTTTTTATAAAGTCTTAGAAAACACAAAATTAGGAATTTTGGCCCAGCATCAATTACAGCCTATGTTTATTTTCTCAAGAGTCATACATGATAAAGTGCTTCATATTTAAAAATTATCCAAACATTTTTGTATGTGGGTTCTCTTTTTCAGCATCACAATCTGTTTTAAATGACTTATCTAAGGTCTCTAAGATAATTAATGGCTGTACTGATTCTAGAAACAGCTCTCTTTCCATTCCAGCATTCTTTCTACTCTTATAATACAACATCCACACCAGGCATTATTCTGTATGCAGAAAAATTCCAAGGCAGAAAGTCTTGACTATAATAAAAGTGAAAGGCTTAAATAAGTTAGGCAGTACAGATTTGTTAAAATTATTGGTCACTAGCCCTTTCTCCCCATCTCTGTCCTAACATAAATGGTCATGACTGAGCCGAAAACCTGCTGGAAATGGGTCTGGGGTGGGTGCCTGGTGCAGGCTTAACTGGAGAGGTGCAAATTGTGCCGGTATAATTCCTAATACAAGACAGTGGAAAATTGCTAGCACAATTGAGAGTTGTTAACACAATAGAAAGGACACAGAGGGAAAACCTGATGTGTCTCTCCTGCTTTTTTTTTTTTTTTTTGTCCCCACTGCCATTTTCTGAGAGGATAAAATAAGATGACATTGGGAAGAAAACTACCACACCAGAGCCAGCAGTGATTGCTGCTTTGAATGCCGCGCAGCTGCGCTGTGTGGCCAGATTGATCCATTTCAAAGCAGTGGTCATTATATTGTGTTTTACTGTGAAAGTGCAGTGCTTTCTGTTTCCCAAGTTGTCTGTTGTGATGGATGGCGGGATGCCCCACCTCAGTACATTATTTTATGTTTAACAATCCTGCATCATGGAATTAACTGAGTTGTACATTTCAGTAGTATCTGAAACAAAGTCTGGACTACGAAAAGAATGTAAATTGTGAGAGAGGAAGTTTGAACAGTAGGAAAGAGTCTTATTTTGTTCCAACAACTCTACTTACCATCTGTTTGGATCCAGCATCTAATTTTTACACCTTTATTTTAATATCTGCTGACTTTTATTCATAGAAGAACACTATTCTTAAAAGAGTTAACTTGAAACTCCCTTTGATTTCTCTCCTTTATTACTTTAATACTTTAAAGCTATTATACTTTGAGAATGAAAGTCTTTGGGAGAAGAATTGTTATTCTTGTTAAGCACCCGCACGAGACACGCCCATAAAGCCTCAGAGCTCTCTCCCTCCCCCCAAAAAGGAACAAATGCACAAACAACAACAAAGGAACAAAACATGGCTAAAGGGAATAGAGAGTTTAAAACTTTTGATTGCAAAAATATAATTTCTGTGTTCTTGGGCCTACCATAGATGCATGGTCAGATTGTGAGTAAATACACCTCGAACTTCTGCCACACTCACTTAATAGTTAACATATAATAGTCTATAGAACAATCAATGTCCTGCATGGAATAACAAATATTTGTTGAATGACTGGATAAATTAATGAAATAAAGGTGAGTGCTTAGAATAAGATATCCATATGTTTTACAATAAAATTGTTTTTCATAAAATGTCATGTCATATTCTGTGAATATAAAATTGAATCAAAAGGTGAAATATCCTACTGGTTGCTGTTTTTGTTTTGTCTCTGCATACTTCTATTGCTTACTATACTGTGAACTTCGCATATTGGAGAGTTAGATTGGTAAAAATGCATATTCTTATATTTTGTTCATATTTTTCAAAGGAAAAAATGAAGTAAAAAAATTAGAAAATACCCAGAATCCCTTGCAAATGACATGCTATATCTAGACTTTACTAATAATGTTATTAAGACTATTAGGCCTAGGTACTGCGAATGAATTCATATGGCTAGGAGAACTAAAAGTTCCCCATTTCCTGACTTTGAACAGCATAACTAGGCAATATTACAATATCATTATATATACTTAATCATAAGCTAGAAACAATAGATACAGAAGATAGATGAAGACCTACGTAATCCTCATTTAACTAATCCAAGAATCTGCATGTTCCTAAAAAATTATTAACCATTTTAAATGACAGCAAATATAGAACAAAAGTCTAAATTGATTTGAAAGTGCAGTAGGGAAATTATGGTTAATAATTTATTGTATATTTTTAAATAGAAGAGAAGAATTCTAATGTTCCCAATACAGAGAAAAGATAAATGTTTGAGCTTTATGGATATCCCAATCACCCTGATCTGATCATTGCACATTGTATACATGTATCAAAATACCACATGTACCCCAAAATATGTACAACTATGATATATCAAAAAAAAATCAGAATTGAAATGGAGTTCACATATATCTTAGATGTATTTTGGAATATATATTTATCCTGTAAGTTCTGCTATAAAATACTGGTGTAAGTTCTGCTATAAAATTATTAACTAGAAATTAAACAATTTTCCTTAGTGGAAATGATTTAGTAGTTGTATTTAAAGACAGAATATCCAACTTTTAAATGTTGGGGCACATTTTAATTTGGGAAACAAATAATCTGTTAATTGTAAGATGTCCACCATTTGGAGTTAGATTTTTCTTAGACATTTTTAGCAAGCATCTCTCAGTGTTGTCTGTGTTCCCAAAATATTGAGTCAAAAAGGGAGAAAGAGACTGTTGGGTAAATAGAAAAAACGATGTTCAACTATAAAACAAAAATAATCCTTCAATTGGTTAATGGCCATTCTTAACAGACTTCAGCAAGAAATCCGAATTTCAGAGTATTTAGCCCTAGGATACCCACCATTGTCCATTTTCCTGCAGTCCTGGATGGGAAGGGGTGTGACTCTGTCCTTTGCACTGTTGAGGCAGCAGCACCATTAACTCAATCTTCTCTTGGAAAATTACTTTTGTCTTTTAACACGTGCAGGTGCTAAAAACTTTTAAAGTCAAGAGAGACTTCTGTATATTGAAGTTACATCTTCCATGCTGAGCAGTTTCATGACTGTTAAAGAGTAGGGCCATCAGGCAATTTTTGCAATTGTTTTTTTGTTTGTTCTTATTGGAGTGGGGGAGAACGGAGGAAGCCTGGAAAAGGAAAGGTGGTTGGCTTTGCTGCAGCATCATTTTTTAATAAAAGAAACACTTGCTCCTTTTGGAGAAGTCAGAAAAATCAGAAATGTGTAAACACATTAGTTTATAAAAAAAAAAAAATCACCCCAGTCCTCATTTTCCCCAAGAGAGAGTCATTTTTAACATTTTGACGTACTGTCTTCCAGTTTTTCCTTGAACATTTGTGTTCCCATACTTAAGATAATACTGTATATTTAACATTAGATCACAAACACTTTTCAGTATCATTGTAAACTCTTCAGAAGTGTCATTTTTAATATTTTACTTAACATTCCCTCTCTTTTATAGCCAATAATTTGCATAATCATTCCCTACTGTTGGACATTTAGGCTGTTATCCTTTGTCCATGAAACATCGTTTTAGACCTGAACTTCTACATTAGTTTAATTCCTTGGCCACATAAGTGGCTTACACTATAGGATCTACCAGATTACTCTATAGAACCTAACATAGTGAAGGTAAATTCCTAACTAGAATATTATTATTTTTCAAGACATTTGTAACCCAGGAAGGATAGAAAAATTACACTTGAGGATCAATTACTACCCACCCCACCCCCACCTCTATGTTTCAGAAAATTGAAGATAGAAATTACCAGAGGCCTGTCTCTTCAGGGTTCTTTGTGATACTGTAGAGAAGTGCTATCCAATAGAAATATGATATGAGCCACAAATGCAAGCCCCAGATGTAATTAAAAATTTTCTTGTAGCCACATTTAAAAAGTAAACAAAAAAAAGAAATTTTAATAATATACTTAATCCAATATACCCCAAATATTATCATTTCAATCTCCAATCAATATAAAAAATTACTGAGATATTTTATAGATTTTTTTCATACTAAATGTTGGAAATCAGTGTGTGCATTTTATACTTAAAGCACATCTGTATTCAATCTAGCTACATTTTAAGGGCTCGGTAGCTAATTGTAGCCAGTAGCTACCATATTGGAGAGGGCAGCTGTAGAGAGATAGCATGCGCAGTAGATAGGAAGGCAGATTCCGTGTGGAGTTTAAGCTAGTGCTGTCACTTACTAGCTGACCTCAAGCAAGTTACTTCATTTCTCTATGCTTAGTTTGCCTATCTGTAAAATGGGAATAATAATAGTATAATAACTACTCTGTAGAGTTGATGTAGGGATTGATGAGATAATCTATAGAGTAAGTGCTCAGCATATGTCCTGTGTATGCAACTTGAAAAAGTGATCGTATTCTAACTTAACCAATTACTTTTGGTATCCTATAACCTTCCCCTTTTATCTTTTTCTCTAAGAGTGAATTATTTAGAAGATAATTATTGTTACACTCTGGAGAAAGGGACTAGCACTTCACCCAAAGCCTGGATGTCCAAAGCATCATAGAATTATATGCCTCTTCATTATTTTTTGTCTGTATTGATGATGGCTCATTTTGGTCCTGCCCTAACAGAGGTGCACTATTTCCTCTTGGCCTGTTGGATGACATGGTCCAGTCTCCTCCAAGTGGTAGATGGGAACGTAGAGGGAAACACAGATTCTTAGCACGGTGACATACTCTGCCTGGTGGCTGTTATAGTAGTTTGCATGAGTTATTTAGTGGAGATTTAGGCTTACTCTGCCTCTCTTCTCAACTTCTGACACTCCAGCCTCCTCATGGAGCTGAGACAGAGATGACTGAAAAGAGCCTAGCACAGATTTCTGAGCCAGAGAGTTGCTTTTCATGCTGATTTAAGGGTACATGTGTCAGTGCTTCTGCCAGACGGAGGGAGAGACCTGCCGTGTGGGAAGCGTGAATGAAGAAGCCCCCTTCTGTTGACCCTGGAGGGGGGCTGAAGTCCTTCCAGCAGAAGGACCCTGGCTGCGGTCACTAACCCTTTGCACTCAGAGACTGTGATGGATAATACTATGTTCAAGGACTCTTGCTTGACCAATAGTCAGGCCTTTTCTAGGCAGAATGAAGTTTAAAAAAAAAAAAAACTGGAACCCCTTGTTGAATTTGGAGATCACTGAGAAGTGTGAATTCTTGTTGGTTGCCACTTCTCTGTATCGGCTCTTGAATATTGAAAATTAGTTAGATCATAATATTTTTAAATTGTGGATGTAATCAGGACTGTTTGTAAGGGTGACCTTAAAAAACCATGACCACTATACCTGATTTTCATTGTATTCATATATTCCTGTGATCTCTTTATTTTCATTATATTTAGTGCTTAAAACACCTACAAACTTATCTGTAGTCACTTGTGTATTTTCCTTCTGTCCAAGTGAAAGGGGGGTCCTATTCTGGTCAACCCCCCATCTCATTTCCACCATCCCCTCCTTCCTTCACCCCACCAGTTGTCCTCTCCATCCTTAGTCTTCGACCCAGTGGCTCGTGATGGGCTCTTTCATATCTGTTCTAACGTCAACTCAAGTCCTTCACATCTTCCTGGACCCTGCGTCCTCTCAGTTACTGCCCAGTCTCTCTCTTCCCTGTCATAGCCTGGCACTCATAAGACTGGTCTTTCTTGCAGCATCCCTTCCCGGACCCCCACATGCTCCGCAAGTCCCTGCGGTCCTGATTCTGCCCACTGCTCTGCAGTGACGCTGCTCTCGCCTACGTCAGCGACGCACTCCTTGTAACCCCAGCACGTAGACACTTTTTATTCCTCTTACGTGATCTCTCTGCAGTGTTTGATGCTGTTGTCTATTCCCTCCATCATCCAATTACTTTTCCCTTGGTTTGTGATGCTACATTATCTCGTGTATGTGTGTGTGTGTGTGTGTGTGTGTGTGTGCGCGCGCGCGCATGTGCATGTTTTCGATCCCTTGAATAGGTGCTCTCGTTAGTCCTCTGTTTTTCTCATAGGTTCACTCCCATGGCTTTAATTGTATTAAACACCGATAACTCTACACTCTGTATTTTGATGTGAAATCTTTCTTCTGTCTTCCAAAACATACTTCCAATTTTCTACTAGATGCTTTCACTCAGATGTCCCAACAGGCACCTCAAACTAAGCATATCCAAAACTTAGTGCACCAGTGTAGAGTGATCATATATTTTATTGTCCAAACCAGGTCATTACGGCATAAACAGCAACTGTTCCAGGAAAATCAGGACACATGTGTAGGGTCAGTTTATCCCACAGGAGAGAGCAGACACAGTGCTCAAAGACCATGATACATTTAGGGGCCCATGAAAATATTTTAATTTTGTTTAAAATTAGAAGAAAAACAAGTGTAATAATAATAAATATAATAATGAATCCAGCCTGGATTATCTCTTTTTATACGAATGCAGTCATAAGTATAATTTTGAATTTTCTTTTTTTTAATGGAGGAAGGGGCCCACAAGGGCAAATGTGTCTGGGGACCACAAAAATCCTAATGTGGCCTTGCACGTGGCCACCCTTAACACCCACCTCTCCAGACATGCTTCCTGTCTTGATTTCTTTATCTCAGGGGCTGGTATCCTCATCGTCCACTCAAAGACTGGAAACCTGGGCATCATCCTTGACTCCCCTCCACCCCGTCCCTTCTGCACTCACACCACTTGGCAGAGGGGTTACCTGTCACTTACCAGCCCCTTAAGCTTCTCTTTCTATCTAGGCAGTCCAGTGGCTGCCTTTATCTTAGATTAATCAGCAAGTCAAAGAAGCAGATTTTGCCAAATGTTTTCTCATTTTTCTTCTTGCTTTCTTCCTTGATTGTGTTCTTTTCTTCCTCCTTAATTTTCAGCATCCTTTTATTGGCTAGCAACAAAGTGTTTATTTCTGCCAAAGAACCACCACTGGCCTGTAGGCCCTTCCCTATGCAGGACTCAGTCTCCTCTCTCACCTGCTGTGGGTTTATCTGTGGGTGTGACAAGGAGCATCTCTCACCATTTCAACATTCAGCAATGGCATTTCTCTCTTTGTCAGAGACAATGAGCATGGCTTAACTGGTAAGGCAGCCCCACGTTTTCCTAGATTATTCTTAATGTTTGGTTTTGAGAGAAATTGCAGCTAGAAGGAGCGTTAATTTTATCTTTAATGTTACAAATAATGAGAATGAGAATTCTGGACAGGGCCTGGATGTTGTCTGCATGCATGTTACTCAACGCCCTCATGAAGTCCCCTCTGTTATCACATTTCATCTGGTGAATTTCCATCTGCTCCCTAGATTGGACCAATGAGGTGACTCCGGGGGAGGCAGGAAGAGCGGGAAAACCTTTCTCTTCTGCTATGGTTTGGATATGGTTTGTGTGGCCCCACCAAGTCTCACACTGAAATTTAATCCCCAGTGTTGGAGGTGGGACCTGGTGGGAGGTGTTTGGGCCATGGTGGGGCAGATTCCTCATGAACTGCTCTGTGCCATTCTCCCAGGAATGAGTGAGTTCTCACCCTGAATTCCCAAGAGAACTGGTTGTTGAAAAGATCCTGGCACCTCCCCACTGTCCCACCCCCTGCCACCTTGCTTCCTCTCTCATCATGTGATCTGCACACACCAGCTTCCCTTCACCTTCCACCATGAGTAGAAGTTTCCTGAGGCCTTCACCAGATACAGATGCTGGCACCATGCTTCTTGCACAGCCTGCAGAAACTCGAACCAAACGAACCTCTTTTCTTTATAAATTACCCAGCCTCAAATATTCCTTTACAGCACAATGGAGGGACTAAGACAGCTTCCAGAAGTATGCTTCCTTGATCATCACTCCTCTACAGATGTCTAACTGATCACAACTTTGATATCCTGCTTTCAAATGCTTTTCATTCATAAATGAGCATAGAAAAAAAGAAAAGTTAAAAAGAAAACACACACATATAAACATACACTTACATCTTGTGTTAGCAACAAATAATACATATTTGCATTCTAGAACATCGAAGTTTTCCAAATACCGTTGAAAACATAATAAAAAAAGAGCTCATAACATTAAGCATAAGGAATAATTCAGTATGCCCTTAGTTTGTTAAAAACGAGGAACACATTGGTCAATAAGCATAATTAAAACACCAATTTCATCAACATTGGAAGGAATGGACTTTTCTTTAGAAAAAAATGACCATAGAAGCCACAGAATTCCTCTGCAGCTTCATGGCTTACTCTTTAACCAGCCTATCCTCTCTATACCGTGGCTTACTCAATTTTAAATACTTTTTCCATTCTTCAAATATAATGCACAGTTAACTGCATTTGCTCATAAAATAGTTTATTTTTAGGGTGAATATTGGGTCAGTATGGGGGATCCACATGCATAAGTCTGTGTCCACCATTCAATGTATCGGACCCTTGCATACTCGTCTTTCGTCTCCCCTCATTCAGAAACTCAGGACTCCCCAAGTCCTGCCTGCACACAGAGCTCAAGGCAGGGATATACAATCTCTTTCAGCCCTCATGACAACTGTGATCAAGCAGGAGTACCTGTGTTAGAAGAATTCTGAGGGGGAGCGTCAGGATTGACTGCAGTCTGCAGTCGTGGGGGAGGGGAAGATCAAGTGTGACTGAGTTGCCGTCTCTGGAACCAGAATACCCAGGTGAGACAATCCAAGGGTTTGGAAAGAAGAGAAAGAAGAATGCCTTCTTTGTGTTGCGTTTCATCTATTTGGATGAAACAGAGGTCCTGGCTTAATCAGAAGTTGGCAGTGTCCTTCCCAGCCCTTAATGTGGGAGGGGTTGATGTGGCCTGAGAACTTGAGCTGTAAGTTCCTGCAGTTCTCTATAAGCTTGGACTCTGATACTCTGACACCACCATATATGAAATTTGCAGTTTTTCTTTCTTCTAAGATTTTTTATCATTCTCGAGTTAGGTGTCTCACAATCAGTCATACTTTTGATATGTCATTATAACCTAAGAAGTTATTATATTTATGCTACAATTTAAAATTAATAGGCCGGGCGAGGTGGCTCACGCCTGTAATCCTAGCACTCTGGGAGGCCGAGGCAGGTGGATCGCTCAAGATCAGGAGTTCAAGACCAGCCTGAGCAAGAGCGAGACCCCGTCTCTACTAAAAAATAGAAACAAATTATCTGGCCAACTAAAAATATATATAGAAAAAATTAGCTGGGCATGGTGGCGCATGCCTGTAGTCCCAGCTACTCGGAGGCTGAGGCAGAAGGATCCCTTGAGCCCAGGAGTGTGAGGTTGCTGTGAGCTAGGCTGATGCCACGGCACTCACTCTAGCCTGGGCAACAGAGTGAGACTCTGTCTCAAAAAATAAATAAATAAATATGTATGATAAGCCCACGGTGAGTTTTGCCATTGTCATCATTATTATGCATGGGACTCAGAGAGACCCCCTCCCCCACCCCCCACAGCCCAGCCCTGATTCTCAGTCTCTAATACAGACCCTGATCCCTGGATCTGGAGCGGTCTGAGATCCTGTGGTTGCTGCTGGCCCAGAGACCACACTTTGAGTGGTGGGGGGAGAGCAGATGGAGAACGGTGTCTACAGAAAATATTAACAAGCGTGAAAAACTTCATGTGGCCCTGGTTGTAACCACTGCTTGTCTACTGGAAAGTTCCGAGAGCCGCGGGGAGTGGGGTGGATTCAGTTCTGGTCCTGACTGGCTGCGTGTCATATCACTTAAGGCCTGCCACTTAAGCCTGCCGTATTTCATTTCTCCCATCTTCCAAATGGGGATAATAATACTTGCTCTACCTACTTCACAGGAGTGTTGTAAGGGTCAAATGAGAAAATGTATGTGAAAGCTCTTTGAAAAATTAAAAGTGCTGCCCAATTGTAAAGGGATCAATAGCGGAGAAGGAGGGGTGGGCCGGGGGACGTTTGGCTGGGAACAGAGAGCTCCTCGGAAAAGTGGATTCTGAGCAGAGGTTTGAAGGAGGCTGGAGCGGCGGATCGGCTGCTATTCCAACCCAGAAGTAACTGCTAATGGAGGGAACGGCACAAGGACGGAAGCAAATAAGCCAGGTGCGTGTCCAGGCACACAGAGAATCAAGCAAACTAACATGCTTTCTCAGCAGAGGGTCCAGCCAGAAGAATTAATGAGATGTTAGATTTTTTCTAAGTGGAGAAAAAGAGCATGAAAGGGAAGGTAGAATACTTCACCTGAAATCTGCAAAGACATTAGATGAACTATTTTACAAAGTACTTCCCATGTCACCCGTTTAGCAAACGTCGCCATCCACATGCCAGGCACACGGTACAGATGAAGCCTCCACACCGCCACTAATTACTGTCTCCCCCAGGCCTCGTGGCCCCTAGTGATTGGCCTGGGATCCAAAGGCTGGATCCCAGGGCTGTATGGGAAACTCCAGCCTCATGTCTCTGCTGCTCCTGGACATTTGTCTTCTTGGGTCAGAGTTGGTTTCACAGTCGTATGATCAGCGTAGGCGCTCCAGGTCTCCAGCTCAGCAGGGCTCCGTGTTTAGTTTAACACTCTGCTGTCACTGTCTTGAAATGCTTGATAATTGTTGAGCAAGGGACCCAGCATATTCATTTTTTGCTGGGCCTCAGTACTGGCTTTGTTTTCCCTCCTCTTCTTACGAACTTACCCACAGCTGACCCTCTGCCAACATTTCCCCTTTGCCTCCCAGAGTACTGTTTCATAAGAACCCATCCCATCCATGGCTCTCGTTGACTATGCATCAGTGTCACCTGAGCACTTAAAATAATACTAATGTCTAAATCCCATCCCAGACAATTAGAACAGAATTACTGGAGTTGGGTCCCTGGCAGGTGTATGTATGCGAAGATCTGCATGTGATTCTAATGTGCATCCATTCCAGGGTTGAGAGAAACTGTCCTGTGTGCAGAAAGTATCTTCCACCTCCTGGCTTTAACCACAACTTGACTGCTCTCTGTGGAAATGACTTTTTTTGCAGTCCTTTCAAGTAGAGAAGACCCATTTGTGTCCACCCTACACACCATGGCATCAGAAGGAGGTCAGGCTTGTCTCATGCCCCAAATGTTGCTATCATACCTTAACTTCACCTTTGTGTTCTTTGAGAGCCTTGCTCTTCTGTGATGTACCACATCTCTTGCCTCATTTCTGTCCCTGAAGGCAGTGTTCTTTGGCCACCTCAACTCTGATGATCTCCACCTTCTCTGTGGACAAGATTCTCATACCTAAGTCTGCTATCACTGAGAACTCTTTGACTTCAAAAAGCATATGCTGAGTCCAGATTCTGAATCATCTCTCAGCCCTGTCTTTGTTCCTACCGCACCTATCCTCCCACAACAAGTAAGCTAACATTCCCTTGTTCTGGAGAATAGGACGTGAATACATCTTTTGGGGGAGCCATCATTCATTCAACTTGCTACATAAACTCATGCAACTTTGCAGATTGGAGCTACAGAAAATTCATGGTCTCCAGCCTCTTCAACTAGCACTGTTACTTGTTCACAAAGAGCTAATGTTCCAACTCCTTCCTATGTCTGTCTAAAACATCACCAACCACCCCTCTCAAACTCAAGCCATTCCCACCTCTCTCACTGCAGATGAGCAGGTTCCCTTCTTCCCTTAGAAAACTGAAGTCATTGGCTGGCTCCTCCATCAGCTTCCTCTGTACACACTCATTCTCTTTTCTTCCCATCTTTCTTCCATTCTCTTTTCTTATTCTTATTCCTTCCAGAAGGATGATGTTTCCTTCTTCTTGCTCAAAACCAACTTCTCGTGTGAGCTGAGTCCGCCCCTCCCACCTCCTCCTTTTTTGGGGACCTTATTCCATTACGAATACTGATTTTCTAGTATTTTTAACCTTGTCCTCCTAACTATCTCCTTCTACTCAGATTATAACAGGCTCTAGTATCTACCTCCTTAAAAACAACAAACATTTTACTCCATGCTATCCTTTTCTGTTTTATAAAACAGAGGATTTCAAACTCTTTGACTTCATCTTATAGCACAAAACACATTTCACATTGTTTACGATATTGACGTTATAAATATCACATTGTAAATAATATTTATCCTTAATATGTGCTAAACACTCAGTTATTTCCTGTCTTATTCTATTCCGTTCTATTATATATTAATACTTTCCTATTCTGTTTTTTTATTAAATGCTGGTTGCCACTCACAAAACTTGTTTCACATCCCACTAATATACTATAACCCACAATTTGAAAATCATTGATTTAATTCATCCTGCCTTGCTTAAACACATAGTGTATATGTCTCCACTTCCTATGCCTTCACCACTCACTAAAATGCAGTCTCCATCCCCGTTATTCCAATGAAACTGCTCATACTAGGGTTTATTCATGCAAATAACGTTTTAAGTACCTAGTGTGTTGTAACATATTAGCAAATCTGGTGAGTATCTTTCTCTTCTCTTGATCCCTCTAAAGCATTTGGGATGACGAGTTATGCTGTCCTCCTGCAAAATCTCTGCTTCCATGGCCACTAGATGATTGTGAACTCTGTGGGGCTTATCTCATCTCACTGAGTGTTTCTCCTCAGTTTAACTCCTGGGCCCCTCTTTACTGTTGGAATTGTAAAGTGTTGGTATTCCCCAGAATTATATCCTTAAGTCACTCTTCTTCTAACCCACTTTTACTAAGTTCATTTACTCTATGGTGTTAAATACTGCCCATTTGTTGATTGTTCCTGAGTCTGTCTCCACTTACCCTTAGTCCTTGAACCTCTAGTGGTATCAACACCTCTACTGGAGTCCCTTAGGCAGGTCATACTTATTATGTTCACACCTGAACTTTTTATTCCAGCAAAAATACAGTGAGAAAAATGATATTTTCTGGAACCTGGGTTGGCAGCAATTGACATATCCTCCACACAAATAATTCTCACATTTTCCTAGCCCTGATGATACAAAGAGTTCTTATAGACTACCTTCTCCTATAGCTTCCATTTGCCAAAGAGTGACTTTTAAATTGGCATTGTTATTCATGATCCACAATAAGGAATATAATTCTTTATTATTATAACATGGAACTTGCCTTGCAAATCTGGGTTATTATGTCATGCTCCAAACCAAGGTACAAACATTGTCTTATTCTTAACATAAAACCACTAAGAATCCAGCATTCCAACCACCTGGTTAAGGTCCATAAGTCCAAGCTGACACCTGCATTCCCCATCGAGTCTTGCCAATGTCAGGAGCCTCCTTTCCCAAGAGACCGCATTCTGTAGATAATAAAGGACAAAATCATGTATCTAGTCCATGGGAGCGGACAAGCTGGTCCATGCAAATGGGCCAATAAATAGTGGGCTTATTTCCACAGCAACAGAAAAATTATGAAGATTAGAGTGACCCAATTGGTTAATTTTTTCTTTTTCTCTATTTTTGTTATCTGTTCCCCCTCAGGTGCAGAAAAATTTGGATCAATGCCAATATTTTTAATTGGATTTTTTTAAATAAGCAAAAAAAAATATCAAGTAGTTCTTTTAAGCTTTTTGAGTGAGCTCAACAAGGGCCAAATCAATTAAGCAAATTGCTTTAAAAAAATAACCTACCAACTCCAAACAAACCTCTTCCCTGTTTCAGAGATGGTATATGCCAAGGTTTAGGCAGAGCACATTTTTCCAGCTGAATTACCAGCTTCCCAACACTGGAGATTTAAAAGAGAAATGCTAACACAATCTCAACCACAGTAGCAAGATGGTGCAGCTCTAATCCAGCAGGGCTCTTTTGACCGCAGTTATGGGACAATGCAACACCGACCTGGAGCTCACCAGGATTTGCCCAAGCCTTGGATGGGGCACTCATCCTAAAAATATCCCTACTCTGACTTATAAAATAAGACATTTTTCTCTCTTCTTTGGTTTTCATAAATAAATGAGCATGAAATCTGAAACACCAAATGGGTGGAAGGTTTTCTTTTTCCCTTTGTTTGCACCTCTCCCCTCATCTACCATTTAACACACAGTAGCACAAAAGCTGTATTTTCTTCTAAGCCATAATATGTAACCAGAACAAACAGAGGACATAGGAAAGGTGGAGAAAAGTTAGATATATAAGCAAGAAAAAGTGAGTTATTGATTTTATTGACTGGTCTGTTAACTTCTGACATTGCAATAAAGTCTTATTTATTTGTATACAGAAGACTCAATTACATAGATACATATCATTTTAACAACTGGGTTATTTACAGGAGAATTGCAGCTTCATAAATAATATAGACCTGGAATTTCTCAAGCTGATGTTTATCCATTGTTACCTAAGGAAGTTGTGATGGCTGCAAGTACACTTCCGTGCGGAGTCATTAGAACAGCATTACAATAGGATGGGGAGAAGGGAGAAGGAGGGCAAAGGACAACAACGTAGTAAGGACAGGAGCACTCAGCCCAGCTAAGCCCAGCTAAGATATACGGCAAATAATATTGGGCTAATCAGATGAGGGACAGCACTGCTGAATTGTCCTCTGTCCTGCCATAGCATGACAGTCAGGAAAGCTGTCAATGGAAACAGGTTCAAGATCCAGGTCTTTAAACCTCTCTTTTAATTGTGCAAGCCATTAGAATTATATTTCAGGCTTTGTTTTTTAAACATGAAGGATATTTCTCAAAAGATGTTTTGTAAGAATAGGATCACGTATTCCAAGCATCTTCTCTTGACGGGGCAAATGGTGGCAGTGGAGGGAAAGATCCTAGTGCTGCCTGAGTTCCCTAGAGTTTCCTAGGCCTTGTTTGGGGAGCTCCTGAAATAATTATTTGTTTAACTATTAGTTTAGTGGGTAGCTTCCTTGCTCATCTGTAAGCCCCAGAGGTCCAGGGAACAAATTTGGTCATTATTCAGTAAATATTTGTTGAGAATGAGTAAATTAAGTAATGAGAGGTGTGACAGCATAGTATAATTTTTATGCATCCCTAACATCTTGCAAAATACCCTCCATCTGGCAAGAACTTAATAAATATCATGTTGAATGAATGAATAAATAAACGAATGAACAATTTTCCAATGAGGTGGCTAGATCGCATGGTCAGTAGCGAACTTGGAACTCAGGATTCAGAATCCCCAAGCATAGAAAGGACCAGAGAGCTCCCGGCAGTCAAGTGCAGATAAAAGAAACTTTGATGCAAACAGAATGGAGGCCTGAGCTCTGAGCAAGCATTTGCTTAACCAATAGGTTAAGCTGAGAGCTTTCACCACCTCCGTGGTGGCTGTTGTCTACCTGATCCTTATTTATTTATTTGGCTCTTATTTACATATGTGCATATGCTCCACTTAGAATCTGAGTTTTTTTTGGACTCACATTCAGATGCCACATCAGCCCGTGGATTAGTAGGCATGTCACCCCCCAAGCAAGGCTCTGGAACACAGAGCAGGCAGCATGCCTGGGAAACCAGGTCACAGCTATTTGATCTGACAAGATTCTGAGCACTAGCCCCAAGCATTGTCAATTCCTGGGGCAAGGTAGATCCCACAGGTGTGCCAGGAGAGGGACACAGAGCCAGGAATGGAGCAGACCTTGATAGTATGTCCCCTAGTGATTTGCAAAGGCTCTACCAGTGGGAGGATGAGAGGCACTGCTCATGGCTCAGACACAGGGGACATAGAGCCAAGGACAGAAACCCATGCAGTTGTGTGTTAGTGGTAGAGAAAAAAGAAAGAAAGGAATTAAATTTCTGGTGTAGAAGGTCTCATTTTCAGAGCAATGTCTGGCAGTGGAGGGTTTGGACAAAAATGGCTCAGTTGGTATCTAGGAGGAACTGGAGCTTTTGAGGTGGGGAATGCTGGTTTTTGGGGGGCCTATGGGAGATGTGCTGTTTCAAAACACTGGACACAAGCTTGGAGAAGTTGTTAGATGTAGGCATCTAGATTTAGAAACTATCCTCCAGTCTTCCTGCATTTTTTTTCATATGCCTGAATTCATGCTTAGATATTGGCCATGAGTCTTTTGATTTTACAGCTTCCTCTAACGCATCCCCTGTGGCCACAGTGAGTTCTGTAATACTTCCTTCTTTCCTTCTTTATCATGATTATTTGTGATTGGACAATTGTACGTCATTGTCATTTGTAATAATAATTGATAGCAATAGCCAACATTTATTGAGCATTTATTATGTGCCTGGCACAGAGCTGGGCTCTTTTTATTCAGTAACCTGTTTAAATCTCACAACTATGATGCAGGTGCTATTATTACTTCCATTTTTACAGTTGAAGAAATTTAAGATCAGAGAGGTTAAGTAACTTATCCAAAGTCACACAGGTAGTGCATGTGAAGCAAAGATGGAAACACAAGTCAGTCTGACTCCAAACTGTCGTCAGAATATGATTTTTTAAAAAGACTCCTGTTGTCTTCTTTTTATGGGTTCTGGTTATGGGATCATGTGGATGATTTTCCTGAATTTTTCAGAATCTGATTTTCTAAAGTCTTAGACGCATCTGACTCTGCCTCACATTCCCTTTCTTGATCAATAAGCCATCTAGGAATATCTGGTCACATTATCCCAAGGATATTGTTACAACCACATGGCCCAGTTGATCAGACTTAAATCTAGACTAAGCGTACCACTCTGCTTCCTAAACTCCTGAGAGATGTAGCTGTCAGATAGGCCAACCAGAAATTTATCAGGTGTTCCACTTTTAGCCGACACTTCTGGGAGAAATTCTTGATTACCAAACATTTCTTCCAGTACAAAAATTGTATAATTAACATTTGATAATATCGTCCGTATCTCCCATCTGATTAGGGGTTCTTCATATGCCCCCAAATGAAACTTGTACTCTTTAACTGAGGAAGAGAAGAGCGGCCCCTGACACTCAGAAGCTGGCCTGGTGCTCATAACCAGGCCTTGGTGTTGTCCTGCTGAACACAATTTCACAGGACATCAGCATCAGACAAGGTCACCCTGACCGTGATGGGTCAGGCAAAATTGGGAGCATTCCATAATCATGCCTGAAGGCAGACCAAAAAAAAAAAGAACATTGTCAAAACCACAAATGGACCAAATAGTCACCCATCCTGGCTAATATGAGTGAATACTGTTCTTTTACCAATTGCAGCTTTAGCCTGGCTTCATTTTTCCTACCTACAGAAGAATTATTAAAATATTCAGTCATAAAATTGTCCCACTTCCAGACAGCATCCAATCTGGAGTAAAGCTCCACTTCCTTGAACCCTTTCCAAAGTCACCGAAGGCAAGCTCAAATCCTACAAATCTTCCCTCTAACATCTTATGAGATGCTTCCCAGTTCCCCGTGGTGTGCATTCTCCCTCCTTTCATGAGTCTATAAATCAAAATTTATTCAGCTACGTGGTGGTCTGCAGCTGAAGTACACTGATATACCTGCATACTCATTATACACATTCATAGATTTGCATATAATCCATAGATTTGCATACAATGCAGTTTGGGATTGAAAGAGCACAAGAATTTCACCAGACTAGGGTTGGAATCTCAATTCCTCCTCCTCCTTTTCTTTAAAAAAAAAAAAAAGTGGATTTGGGTCAGTTACTTAAATTTTCCGAACCTTAATTCTAATATCATAGGGTTGGTATGAAGATGAAATAAGATCACAGATGTAAATTTTCTAGTATGTTGCCAGACTCTCAGCTGATGCTCAATGATTGTTAGTTTCTTTCCTTGATCCCTTCTTGATTGAATCTATTTCTTTTAAATAAGGCATTTGATCTAACTACCACATTCCAGTCATAAATTCGAACTTACCAAATCTTAAAGATATTTACAAATTGTGTGTAAAATCTCCAGTTTATTCTGTTGCCTATACTCTGTGCCATAACTTACTGATCTATAAAGGCCAATGAGTAGTGAATACCATATATTTTATTCATTCTAAGACAGAAAGCCTTTTCCCCCACATTTTAATGTGACATCTTAAAGGGAAGATTTGAGGATGAAAAATTGGGATGTGTCTTATAATCAGTGGCATGTCATGGTTTAATTGGCAGCTTTTTTTTTTCCTGGTGGAACATAAAATATTCACGATGTTTTACATCGATAGCATCTTAGATTTGATAAAATATGATATGTATTTTTAAATTATTGGACACTTCTGC
This sequence comes from Varecia variegata, assembly GCA_028533085.1. Classification (NCBI taxonomy): domain Eukaryota; kingdom Metazoa; phylum Chordata; class Mammalia; order Primates; family Lemuridae; genus Varecia; species Varecia variegata. The sequence continues at coordinate 108,072,053 of CM052437.1, read as the reverse complement.
TATTTCACGTTTTCACCATTGTATTTAGGGATTTTGTCTGTTTCTTATTTCAATTCTGACACAAAAATTCTAAAGTCAAGTATAAAATCAAGAAGCAGATTTCTAAAATATGTGGACTTAAATAAAACCTATAAGTTATAATAAAAGTTATAATATAATAAAAGTTTAATAGGCATATTTATATAATGTGAGCTCTGACACAAACCCCAAAATAAGTTATTATGATAAATGAGAATTGTTATGCAATTGATACTATCATGTAATGGAGTTAAAATAATGATAAAAAATAATCTGAACAAGTTCTGTGAAGCTTTTGTTCTATTTGACTTTAAGTGGAACAAAATCTTCAGAACAAGAGGACAACAAAATAATGCTTTGCTAAAAGGATAAAAGAATCTGACCTAAGTCTATTAGTGATATAACACTCTATGAATGCACTCAACTTAATAGCATCTTTTAGCAATAGATACTTTTTCAATTACGGTAATGCTAAGAAATAAATAGACTGAGAGAAAAATGGTCAGAAACACATGAATTAGACTAGTTGTTTAGCTGTTTGGTTTTTTTTATAGCCAACTCTTGGGGAGGAAAAAAGAATCTAACCAACAATCTATTGATGGAACATTAATTTGAGTTTCCGTATTCTAGACCCACTTAATCTTAATAAGGATGCAATATTTTGTTACCCCATCTCCGAAGAAGGTTTTGTAGCTCTTGGTAATTTGTTTGTAGTGAGTTGTGCAGCAAGCATCTTTCTCTTCCTGAACAATTTTGTGTTGTCGTGCTGTTACAGAAGCTCCGTTACTGTAAGGGGTTGCTAACTAGGTGTGATGCTACAATTTCATGCAATGTAATTCCTCTGGGGGTATTTCCTTTCTGTCCTTTGCTGAGTTCTAAATGACCCTACTTTCACCAATTTTGAGTTGCACGCAAGAGTGATTGCAAACGCTACCCTTTTAGAGTATCTGTGTAGACATGCTTTTTTATTTCCTCTTTAAGGGATTTAAAATTTTTATTCCCCTTATTTAAAAGTGGTGCTTTGGCTACTTTTGCAAAGTATGTGGTGTTCTGAGAGCAAATAATGGAAATGGATGGGCCAGACTCATCCTCATGGATCCTCACAAATGGAAAAGTAAAGATATGGATAGGGAAGGCGAAAGGTGTTCAGGAAAATTGCCATGAATCACAGAGCAATGATACCGGGCTACGTTTGGCATCAGTTTTGTCGTGTTTTAAAAAAGGATAAATATGCTTCCCTTTAAGAATGTAGGACCAGCTCTTCCTGCTGTGAACCTCTCGGCTGGGAGTCCTCCCGCCAGGTTGCACGGGTGTCAGGTGGCGCAGGGCTATTACTGTGATTGAGAGTCTTCCTCCCGAACAATTCCCCTCTCACATTCTCACACCTCCCCCGACTTTTGCAGGATAGGATTTAAGAGTCTATTGCAAACGTCTGGTAAAAGTTAGGAGTTTTAGGCACATTTGTGCTTTTAGTACTACCCAAATAAAAAAAAAAAGGAAGGAAGAAGGAAGGAAGAGAGAAAGGAAACAAGAAAGAAATAATGGAAGGAGAGAGGGATGTGGGAAGGAAGAGAGGGAGGAAAGGAAGGAGTTACATACTCAAACCCAGTGTTTCTCATGCTGGGCATTTTGTTACAGTGAAGATTGTGGTCACCTGGGTGGATTGGGACCTGAGTGTCTGCCCTTCTAACAAGGCCCCAGGTGATGCCAATGCTGCTGGCTCAGGGAACATACCTGGACTATGGAGACCATAAACTACTAATGTAGTTGTTGTTTAGCTTATTATTAACATTATTTTAAAGATGATGGGGGTGCTTATTTTTAGGAATTTGGCTAAGTCTGTCTGGGAAAAAATGGGGCATGGGGAAAAGGTATCTCCGGTGGGACTCACCCTTCCCCGTCCTCCCCTCTCTGCCACTTCCCTTCCCCAACATTCACTGTCCCAGACTGGGAACCTGGAGTGCTCTGGAGACAGGTTCCATTAGGCACAGAAGAAAATAGCTGAAAAACACAATTTCTCTCACGGTGTTGGTGATTTATTGTGGTCTGTCTCCCTGAAATATTTGCATTTGATGTAGACTGTAGTGTAATTTTGGAGTCAAATAGAACTGGGTTCAGATCCTGACTATTACTCAGTAACTGTGTGACCATAGGTGAGTTATTTAAGCCATCTAAACCTCAGTTTCCACATCTGTAAAATGGGAATGATAATCCTGATAACCCTGGGCTTCTGTGAAGATTTAGTGAGAACATGTATATAAAGTACCGAGCACGGTGGCTGGCACATACTATTAATAAGTATTTGGTAAATGGTAGCTATTATAAAATATTTGAGCTGTAGTAACCCAGTGGGGTGAAGATGTGGGCCTTCCAGCAATCAGAAACCCCAGAGTACAGTCATCTCTCTGTCACATCCTCATTGTACATAACAGAGAGTGACTTAACTTTTGTCTATTTATTTATACAGTTTATATGGTCCAGTTGCCTGTATAAATGGATGTAATCATCAGAAACCCTAATAGGGCTCTTGTAAGGGTTGATAAAATAATATATACAAAGTAACTAATGTACGGCCTGGAACATAGGAATTTATGTATATAAAGGAAATTATATTGTCTCTAAAAAAAAAAAAAGATTGAGGGAAAGAGTGATTATTTATTCAAAAGAAGAACCATTTCAGGAGCGTTTAGTCAGACACTTCCTGTGCCTAGAGGAATAAAAGGAAGGAGCATGCTGGCATTCCTCAAATCCTACCACATTGATGGGAAACTCCCAAATGCTCTGGGACAGACCAGTGTCCATCTGCGACAAAACAGTCACTGGTCAAATGCAAAGGAAAAAAGAAAAAGGAAAAGAAAGCACAGTGCTGTGAGTTTTTCATGAGGCTGAATTCCTTCCACTTAGAGGATTGTCCTTTAGGTTGAGAACACATCCTTTGAGGGCGGGGGGGAAGGGCATTAAAATGCCTCTGTTATATGATAGTGATAGTGCACGGCAGTTGAGAAAAAGTGTTTTTGCTTGGCAAGATTAAATGTTGAGACCCTTCTTTCTATTCACCCAGTTCTTAATGTTCTTTAATTCGACTGCCCTGTGAAATCTCAAAGTCGGGAGAAGTCAGTGGTCTGTGGTTACCAAGCACCTGCCCTTTGCTGTTCCTGGTGCAGCCTCTGCAGAGGGAGAACCACGTGTTTTCTGTGCTGGAGCTCTCCAAGATCTTGTACTGGTTGTATTATCAGAAGCGACTACACCCAGAGGTCTTCATTTTCAATCGAAATAATGATTTATCCTGTTGTAGCTCAATGTTAAATCATATTCTGAACATCAGATTATTGGCCTCCTTGCCACTGAAGGGTTGCGTGGAGTTCAGACCTCTGGGAGGCATCTGAGGTCCTGGAAGAGAAGAGAGGAATGACATATCACCACAGTTTCCACGATAACTTTGGTCTGAGCCAGCAGTATGGGCTCATGTCACCATGACATACTATCTCTATTCAACTTCCATCTCCTATTCGGGCTTCAGTTTCCAGATATCTGCTTGGGGCTGCTCTGCTAAGAGTCTCAATAAACTGCAAACAGTTTAAAAACTCATAATGAGACTTTCGACGGGGCAGCCCTGTAGGTCTGTAGGGCTGCAAAGAGCTTGGCAGATATTAGAAAACAAACCAGAGTGTTGCTGGAAGAGGCCTGGAGGGTGGGATATCGCAGAAGAACCACAATGTCCCTCACTCCACCCCTTGCACACCATGGTTCCATGATGCAGGTGCTAGGTAGGAAGAAATGGACTAGCTTCCCTCTTCTCAGCCTCCTTCCCACCCCTCCCCCAAACTCTCTCTCTCTTCATCTAAGCAAAATTTCAAAGATTATGTAACAGGTTTTACCATTCTTCAAGCACATTCAAAGCCAGTTCTTAGTAATCTTGCCTGTTTTACTATGGGTTGGTAACCTGGGGACAGTTCATAACTGGGCCAGTCATGCTGCCTTGAGGATCTAGATCATGGCCCCTTGTTGCCAAGCTTGGTGAGGACTTGGCAGCCAGTCAGCAGAGAAAATCCGTGCTGTTAGTGAAAGCACAACACTGTGAGAGAGGTAGATCTACAGCTGAGAAAAGGCCTGTGACATCTTTCATAGGCTTCCTCTCGTGAAGAATCCGTGCCCTGCCTCTCCATTGTCAGGACAGATAATGAGAGCTGATAGAAAACAAAATAATATTTTATCTTAATTTTCCACCAGATGATATATTTATGTGGCCATTCATAATGACATAAAATAGATGTGTTGATGATTTGTAGGTTTGATTTCTTGTTGGAGAAAAAAGCCATGCTTAAATTTCTCTGTAGGCGTAGTAAGTATTTTTTAGAATCTGCACTGATTTAGAAAAGTGACTTTTTGAAGCAGTTGTAAGTTTAGGCACAATTTTCAAAATTTGAAGATCCTTGATGAGAGGTCCCTTGAGGGAAAACTAGTGACCCAAAATTGCAGGGGAACTGAGGCGATGGAAGCTAACAGGAGCTGGAAGTGGGCAGGTGACCACCGTGGTCTCAGGGAGCTTGCACCCAGCAGAGCCCCACGCCTGGGATTTAATGCTCTGAGGTTACCGTCTTGAAATTCGTCCTAATTTATCTTTGAACTTGTGTTTTGTGAGCAAAGTCCAATGGAACAACTGAGCATGTGGGGGGACACAGGGGGCTTGGAGCCACCTCACCACTCTAGGTCAGGACAGGCTCCAGCCACTCCCTGCTCCTGGTGCTCCTGGATGCTTGAGTGTGGCTGTCACATGCTCCCTCATGCCCTTCTCAGGGAGCCTGGCTTCAGGTGAGGGGAAGCTCCACATGTAACTCACAGGGTCTTCCTGCCCACCCTTAGCCAAGTCTCAAACACACCCCAGCAGGGAGGTTGCAATCCGTTGGGTTCAGCCATCTGCAGTGGCTTGAGCTGGCAGCCCTGAGGAAGGGGAGATTGACTTCCTAGCCGCAGGCCAGGACCTCTATTTTCCTTTGGCACTGAGCCCCAAGAGTTACATAACCCCACTGGCACAGGGTTGAGCAAGGATGAGGCATGAAAAGGAGGCTCCGTAGATGGGCATGAGGGCATGGGATAGATACAAGCACATTATCCATGGAGCACCAGAGCCCCATCATTTAGTTAAGAGGAAAGAAAGACTTCATCCAGGGATGGAGTGTAATGATGAAGATGGCCCCTGACAATGACCTTGTCAAAGGAAATGTTCGTTTCCTGGGAGAAGTGTACTGAAATAAGCAATGCTTCTCAGAACAAAAAAAGCATCTTAAAAATTAGACCCTTAAAATCTACGTCTTAAGTTGTTTCAGCTTACTTTGGTAGATAATGTTGTCATTTTAAGAATGCCAACTCACTACGATGTAAGAGACACCACCATACACACACACATACATGTGTGTATTTACATACCAAGGCACAGCTGGCCTGCAGAAGACACAAAGTGAGTTAGACTCTTTGCCCTGAAAACTTACATTCTTTTAGCGATAGCAGTACTCAAGGGATGGTCCCTAGCCCAAAACTTTCTGACTCCAGCTGTATGTCATGGAATTTTGCTGGAGTATGTTTGATGACTCTTTCTTTCATCTCTCTCTAAGAAGTAGTTACAAAACTTGAGACTTTTATTGGCCTGCATATCACAAGAATTTAGTTCTGCTTTCATTGGATGCACGTGGAAACAAATGACAAAAAATCGTTGGAGGAAGACTGAAGGGAGATTTAGTAAATTTTGAGAAAAAAGAAAGTGTCTTTAAAGTCTTCTATAGCACAGACTAAATCTACATGTAGAACTGAAGCAATTATTGAGTCATTTTGTGGATACTGCAAAAACATCTTCAGATAATCAAGTCCAAATAAGGGATTTATAAGGTTTCTTTTTGTGCCTTATCTAAATGTTTCAAATCTCCCTTTTACTTTTCATGTATAGATGCAGCCTTAAAATAAAGATTTAGAACCACTGAGGACCTAGACCCCTACTCAAAGAAAACTGGACTTCCCTCTATTGGAGGCCAGATAGGTCACCCACTAGAAGAATAAAGGAATTTATTTTTCACATTAATGTCATTGAACATTCTCTGTTCTCCAGGCCTCGATGGGTGAAATTACAAGTACCTGACAAAGTAATTTACAAGAACACACATTCCCTTATGTGAATTAATGAATGTTTGATTTTCAAGCATGGCTTATAGAATCGGCCTTATTACTTTAGAGTCTCAAATGCTACTGAGGGTCTGTATAGTATTCCACACATAAATATGTGTGCGGCTAGTATCATAAAGAAATCCTAACTGGCAACAGAAAGTGGCAAACAGTGGCAGTGGCTCTGAAGGGATTTTTATATACACCTCCCACTCCCTTCTTGGCATTTAGTAATCTTGAAGAAATTGAAAGAAAGGGAAGTTTAATTTAGAGGGGCCTTCTGCCCTGTTTAGCTGGGGTTCACATGCCCAACATGAAATAATAATGCATTCAACTGCCCATCTTATAATAAGTAACCTTTGCATCTCCTCCCTCACTGGTGAAAACTGCAAACAGTGAGTAAGCAAGGGATGAATACCAGAAAAAGCTGATGGAGCTCTGTGACCTTCATGTGATTATGTTTGCGCTAATGCATAGAGGACAGAAACCCAAACTCTGTCTGAAGAACCCACGATTCATTAAAAATGCATTGGTCGTTAACAAGGGAATCTTAAGCACTGTACATTGGAGGGATGGGAGAAAGTGGAACTGGTGTATCTGAGAGAAGCAATTCATATTTGCAATTCTGTTTTCTTCTCAATCTGCTGTGGTCATCATATCCTCTTGTGCGCATAAGGCTCAAGAGAGGAGGATATTCTCTCAGGATTAAAAATGTTTTATTTGTTTCTTAAAATGACTTACTTGGTAGAGTCACTCCCAAAAGAGGGGGAAATTCAAAACTCTGTACTGGAGGGCATATCTGTTTTACTTTTAGAGCAGCAAAGAGGTGCTGAGCCTGGTTTGCCTTGGTTAATGAAAACCTGTTATACCAAAATGAAAAAAAAAAACGAATTTGCAAAACAAGAACAAACTTGCTATGAAGAACACAGTGATGGTCATCAGAGATGGTCATTCAGGAACTCTGAGCTTGAGCTGGGTGGAGCAGGTGGGACGTGGGAGGCTCAGTCCCTAGGAAGGCACCGAAGGGAAGAGAATCAGGCTTGGGCTGTCACCACTCTCAGCTCTGTGGGGAACCCCATCCCTCCAGAGCAGAGGGATCTGCAGGCAGCTCTGGGGGTTTCGGATGAGAGATCAATCTGGGAATGATGGTGTTAACTAGATGAATGCCCTCTGACAGCCAGACCTTTTAACAGTTAAAAATAAGATTTATCCAAGTGTACCATCCAAACTCCTAATCAGCCTTTCGATGTCTTCACCATTTATGACCTATCCTTTCCATAATAGATTCAAATCAGTGTTCCTTGTATTTGCAAAGAATTAACTCCTATTATATAGCTATTTTGAATTGCATATTATGATATCTTTAAAACTTTTTACAGCTGTAAAAAGTTTTTACAGTTTTTACAGCTGGGCACCATGGCTCTATAATCCCAGCACTTTGGGAGGCAGAGGTGGAAGGATCACTTGAGCATTGCTTGAGCCCAGGAGTTTGAGATGAGCCTGGGCAACATAGTAAGACCCCAACTCTACAAAATTTTAAACAATTAACCAGTGTGGTGGCATGCTCCTGTAGTCCTAGCTACTGAGAGGCTGAGGTGGGAAGATTGCTCAAACCCAAGAGTTGGAGGCTACAATGAGCTATGATGATGCCACTGCCCTCTAGGTGGGTGATAAGCAAGATCCCCTCTCTTTAAAAAAATCAGTTTTTACACTTCTTGAACTACCTGTGAATAAATCATAATTACAAAATGGATGTATCTGAGATGGTGCTTCCCCTTGCTAAGATAGAAGTTATCAGCATTATGATGGAAGAATGTTACAAGTGAAGAAACTTGGCAACAAGGGGTAATGCCAGCTGGCAGCCCATCTGCTGTCCCTAACACTGACTGTACGTGGCACCCTCTGCGTGAAGGAGAGTCAGACATGCCTGGGCAGCATCTGAGCCACTGTGGCTCCCTGTGGCCTTAAATCACCGGTGCAGTTTTATCAAACGTACACGTGAACTTAGCCGTTCTGTCAGTGGCCCTTGCGGGATGTGAACCTCTGTGTGTTCCAGAAGCCCCACACGTGATTCACAGGCCTAGTGAGGAACACTGGTCTAAGCCGTGGTCTGTATGAGAATTGGGGCACCATTTGCCAGCATCTTGGTGGCATATCTCCTGATTATGCTACCACGGACCATATAATCTCATAATATACATCTCACTTTGTAGGCTCTTAAAGACCTGACTGTTTTGTTCAGTTCCAAACCCTCATCTAACGGTGGCCAGTACACAGTTAGAGCCTGTACACAGCGGCCAGCTAAGGCTGGGGTGTTAGGGAGTGTGCACTGCACACATGGGGACATGGGGACCGGAATGTGTATTGAGTTGACCTGGGGCAGGTGACTATTATGGACATATTAAATAACGTTAAATACTTTTAGGTTAAATACAAATGAAATCTTATTAAACAATAATCAAAAGAAACAGCACTTTTGTGGCAAACATGTACTGTTTCAAGAAATTTACATATGTATTAGCTCATTTAATCCTCACAACAGCAATCCTGTGAGGGGGGTACTATTGTTATCCATGACTTTTACAAGAAGATGCATAAAAAAGTTGGAGAACAAGCCCAAGTTCACATACTTAGTTAAGGAGTAGCTCTAAATTTAAACCCAGGCACATTAAAATTTAAAAGAGTCCTTGCGTTTAACCCTTACACCAAACTACTTTTAATAACCAAATTGGAATTGATGTAGAATTTGCCAATAAACTAATAATTTAAAGATATTTTCAAGGTTTATTTTAAATAATAGTAAGCAGTCAAGTGGATGCCAATACTTACGTTAAAGGAATTATACTGCCACCGAATTAAAAGCCAAACCTCTATTTCTACTCAGTGAATATTCAAAAAATGTGAATGAAATGCCTACATAAAGAGGCGAACCAGCAACACAGGCCCGTGCCCACAGAGCTTATAGTTGCTGTCTAGAGAGCACAGGCTATTAACACTTTAGAGCAGGCCTCAGAGAGCTCTCCTGGAGTTCCTTGGCTCCAGAGATGTACGGTGTCCTAGGTTCCCGGTCAGGAGAAACCCGCCCAACCCATTCAAGTTTGTGTTTTCATATCTGAGCCCATGAAAATACCTAACCTCAAAATCTCTGCTAACGTTCAGCTAAGTGTTGCTTCAAATCTCTCTGAAACCCTTAGCCGACGTCATTTATTCATTCTGATGGCTGGATCCCCCCTCTGGCTCTGAGAAGGCTCCTGACTCGGGAGCCGCCTTCGACCGGACAGATTAGTTTATGGTCGGTCCTCCAAGGTTATGCGTGATACACGTGTTTGGAGAAAATGGAGATGCACATTAAGAAGAAACATTACTTTGTGATCCAGGCAGGAGAGCATACATAATCTCCTCTAGAGCCCGGGAAAGACTTCATTTTACACATGAAATTGTGTGGATTTGCCCTGGACTGCACTGAATGTGGTTTTTGAGAATAACCAGTCTCGAAACAAGCTGCTTGCTGAGCCCCAGTTAGGGCCTCAGAACAACAAAGAATAAACGTAAGCAAATGTAATCTGGGTAAAGCAGAGGGCACAGCACACTATCTTGTTGACACAGTACCTGTGTGGGGCTGATCCTAAACACAGCAATGGCTTGCATTAGGAACAGAGAGTCGGCATGAAAAAAATATGAGACAGAAGAGCATGGTGTGGGATAGAAAGATTTTAAATTAAGAGATTAATTTTTTAATTGTTTAGAAGGTCTTTTCTATTTTTCTGTGCATTGTAAAACCCTCTTTTCACAGTCTGGCATGAAAACCCCATGCCTGGCAAGTATGGGAAAATAACCAAATTTTTTAAAACAGTGAATTTTTAGCCATTTGAGAATTGACCTAATCTGAAAATTTGACCAAAAAGCATCATTTTGGGACTTTATAAGCTCTTTGAAGTACATAAAGCTCTGCGAAATAGGAGTTGGGATTATAAGAAGAGAGACAGTGAGATTTACTTTGCACGGTTTGAAATGCCCTGCTTTTCAAGCATAATAAGTAAATCACATATAAAAAATTTAGAAGAAAGGTCTTCTGTACATTATGGGGAAATTGTTGGCATCTTATAATGGGTCATCTTACCCTTGTTATTAAATGACAGCCATCATTAAAATGCCAAACATATTTTGACAGAATTCACTTTATAAAATGTCAGCAAGTCTGTGTTTTTATTAGTTTGCTCCAAATCAATTTAGAAATTTCAATAGAATGCTTGTAAGTATTCCCCAAGCAATGTCCATTCCTGACTTTCTGCACAAAAAAATATTACAAATTAATCAGATTTTCAGATTTCTGCATAATGGCTTTGCACGTTTATTACTTAATCCTATTATAAAATACTGTTATGATTGACACATCTCGGTGGAGATAGAAGTCAATTGAATAATATGTAGCAGTCAATTTTATTTGTAGCTTAATGTGCTGAAGTATTTTTTCCACATCTCCATTATTTATAAGTCTCTCCCTTTGGAGAATATATAGAAGAATTTGTTTTAAATGAGCCAATAATACCTTCTTTAAAATTTATAAGTGTGACAGAATCATCTTTTTTTCTTGGTTGTCCATGGCATGCCAGTAAACAGGGTTTGAATTGTCTTCTACTTGTTATTCATAGGACAAACATCAGGAAAGAGGATCTTGTTAAGGTTTGCTTGGAATTAAATTTCAACCACTCCATTAGAAAGCACCAAGAAAACAAAAGCTACCAACTAGAAACCCTCAAAAATTGCCACTGGTTTTATTTGTTTGTTTGTTTATTTAGTTATGTATCTGTTGGTTCTGCCACTATCTTCCCTGCTATGATTTGTCCTGAAACAAAGCACATAGGCACACACAGAGAAACTCCAATGTTAAAAGGGTTTGAAAGATTTGCTGTTTGGGTTGAAATTTCATTTTTCCTGCTTTGGTGTCCACCAGGATTCTAGCAAAGGTAGTAAGTCATGTTCTGTGTTGGGATTCCTACTGTTTCAGTTAGCACCCAGGAAACTTGCTTAGGGAGATCTGTATTCTTTTGAGGGCATTGTGTAAGGTGACACTGAAAAAGCCTTTGTTTTTAAGGAAAGCACATTCATAATCATGAGATTCTGTGTCCAAAGGATGTATGGAGAAAGGGCTTAAGGTATGAAAGAGACGGGGGAAGATATATTAAGGGATACCGTAGATGGACTTGATCATGTCTGAGATCACATTTTCTTTGGCTTTGGGAAGTTAGATTAGCTGCTGCTCGCCTGTGCATAAAGGTTGCAGTTTCCCACCCATACGCTGTTCTGGCATACTCTACCCAAACTGACCTCCATTGCAAGTCTGTTAGTGCGACTGATGATCATGCTACTTTTCCTGCTGTTGTAGCCTTCTATCTCAATGACTTGGACCATCCTCAATGTCCCTTGGCATCATTTATGCAGTTGATAAGTGATGCAAGCACTGTAGCTATTGATAAACCACTCTGCCACATCATCTGTGCCTTAATGTTATGTGACATCACAGGAAAACGGGGTCGTGTGCAGTTCCCAGACTGGATTTGATATTAAGGGAGCACTTCTCTTTTGAATTCCAGGGGCCAGAGGAAACCCGGCACTCTCAGACCCAGGCACTCCTGACCAACACCAGGCCAGTCAGACACACCCCCCATTTCCAGTTGGGCCACAGGTCAGTATCTCTCAACTGCTTTCCATTAGGCTGCATTTGGGATGGTTGAACCAGATAAATAACCAAATAAATAATAATGAGTTAAATCTAATTAACTCCAACAGAGAAAAGATGGTGATAAATTTTTGTAGGAAAAGCTGTATGACTACATTATTTATTAAATACCATCAAGAAAATATGTGTTTGCAAAACTCTTCTCTCTTCTTAAAGGTTTTAATCATTTGGAAACAAAATTATTTTTCTTAAAACCCACTATAACCGTGCTGTTGGTTACTATGCAGTTTTCTGGAAAGTGAAACTTTAATGACTTGAGTGTGAAGAAAATTAAGTTATTTCAACCTTACTATAGCCATTTTTGAAATACAAGATGTGATTTAATATAAAAAAGTTAATGCAATTTTAATGCAAGTTCAGCTTATTGGGTTTGACAATACTGTACATCACACATAGCTCCTGCATTAATAAAGAAATACATTCATTATTTTTTAAAGTCCAATATTTGTTTTTTGCAGCCTGGTGTGGGTTATATGGAGATGTAGAACACAATTATAAAAGGCTGGGTGTTTTTTTCTTTTTTTTACCCCTGTCTTTTAGTATGAAGCTTTCAGAGTTCATCCTGCTTTTATGGAAAGAGAAGCTGATACTCAGGACTTTCTCTTCCTTTTGTTGTCCTTGTTGCTGCTGGAAATTAATCATTTTCAGCACATTGAGGGCTCACCCAAGTTTAAAGCTGGGGTTGGTCTTGACGTTCTTATTCCAGTCTCCATCAAGTCTCCTTCTGTTCTCAGATCCCATCGTCCATCTCAGAGCACAGATGACTGTGCCCATGCACATAACCCTGGGGACCTGGCTGGTGGCTTACAGAAGCCTAGAGAGAGTTTGCTCAGGAGTCTCAGGAACAGGCTTCTTTGTGTCATACTCTTTATAATTTTACGCTTGTGATATTGTGTGTGTGTTTGGGGGGGGGGTTGTGTGTCTGCATGTGTGGTGCGTGCATGTGCCTGTTAGCATGCTGGGGTAATACTCTAATGCCTTCAAGTTGGGTAAGTAGCATGACAGACCCTGGGCTGTGAGGAATGAGGGCCCTGGGACAAACTGGAGAATGCATGCCCTGCTTTGAGCCCATAAATCCAATTTTAAAAATGCTACAGTCCAAAAACCCCAAATCTGTGACCCGTGTGGTCTGAGGACTACTCATTTGCCTTCCCTCTCACTATAATTTTACTATTGGCAGTGATATCACACCAGGAATCCGAGGGCCAGTTTATAATTTTGCACTTATTCCAAAGTATGTTTATTTTGCTCTTTAGAGTAACCTCATATTTTTTAAATAGGGAAGTTACTTGGTGTGAATTTAGTAAAATGTGCAAATGCAATAGGAGCCAGGCCTCTAGGGTCTAGAACAGCAGTCCTAAAACTAGGCTGCGTGGAGTTCTAGGGCATCTTCAGAGTCCCCTGGAAGGGGCCTGGAGGGGACACTGTAGGGATTGGCCAAAGAGTGAGCTCAGCCCTCTCCACCCCTCCCCTCCCTCTTTAAATAAAGCAGCCCCACTTCTCTAAGTCTGTCCCTTGTATTGGAGGGGGTGACAAGGCAGAAGTAAAACAGGGGCTCTGGAGCAAACTGCCTGGACTTGAACTTGGATTTCCAACTAGAACCAACTAAACCCCAACTAGATATGGGACTTTGGTGAGTTACTAAGCTCTCTGCACCTCATTGGTATAATAACTACAGCATTAGAATAGTGCCTGGCTGCCAGGTATCAGGTACCATGCTTATGTTTAATTACTTTTTCCTTTGTAGAATCATGCCGTGTTAAAAAAAAAAAAAAAAAAAAAGTTGAAACCCCCAGATAAGAGTTTTGCATTAGTTCTTCTAGATGAAAATGGATATGGATTATTATGTTTTACAAAGCTCCCACAGGGTAGCTAGAAAAGTCCTGAATCAAGGACTATAAAATCTAATGACTCTTGCAGTCATCTGGCCTGTCCAAGGGCAGGAATCCTTCCTACTTCGGCCTGGTGGGGAGCTCACACCCCACACTCACCCAAGTGTAGCGCCAGGTGGCTGCCTTTCTACGTCAGGGAATGGCTATTGTATCCACAGTGGACATAAGTGTATGTTTTTATAATACCATGTTAATTGGGCAAAGAATGTTAGAGTAATAACAAAAGAACTTGTAAAAATATTTAAAATGTTATTCACATCAAATATTTTTATGTTTTATATTCCATTTTAGATCTTGTCATTATACATATATAATTTTACCATTTTAATAATTACCATTCCAGTTTACTTGCTAATTATCCAGTTTATTTTCTTATGTATTCTCATATTACAAACATTTTCTATTTTCCTAAAGAGGTGTCATAATGATCCATTTTCATGACTACGAAATATCTCATAGTTTGTTATAGCACTATAACAATCTATTTTTCAACATTTATGTATTTTGAAACATAATGTACGTTTTCATGCATTTATCTTTTTGCCTTTTAAATTATACCTTCAATCCATATCCTAGGAGTGTATTCTGAATTAAAAGGGGATAGATACTTTTGCAGCTCTTGATAATGTATTTCCAAATTGCTTTCCAAAAGGATTATGCCCAGCGAATACGTCCTCCAGCCATAGATCTGCATAACGACATCAATACAGACTTCCTAGCATCAAGTAAATTTTTTACTTTATTTTCGTTAATCTAATAGTTGAAAGTAGTATTTCGTTGTTCTTTTTGAACCAAAAAATCCCACTGATCCCAATGAGTTCTTTCTGGAACAACACAGAATAAATTAGCTGAGACATTCAAATATATGAGGATAGGATCAAGTGGAAATTCACTGGAAGAATAATATGTAAGTGTAAGGTATTGCTTGTCAAGGTATTTGAGCTCCTCAAAGGAAGTCCAAACCAAACGAAAGTTTCCAAAGAAATAAATGAAATGTGATTTGCGTTTTTTTCTACTAATCTTCTATTCTAGGCTAGAGTTTTTTTTTTCCCCTACTTTTTCAGGAACTTTCTGACCTTACTTAAATGGAAGGAAGATGCTTTTAAAGCCCATGTCTTGGTTCCACTGGAATGTGAACTGGGTTTATCTGTTTCATTGCAGCCACTTCTGACGGCACAGCAGTTAGCCTCTGCTGTGGCCGGCGTGATGCCGGGAGGCCCCCCAGCCCTCAACCAGCCAATTCTCATCCCCTTCAACATGGCCGGACAGCTAGGGGGTCAGCAAGGGCTGGTCCTCACACTGCCTACAGCGAACCTCACCAACATCCAAGGGCTGGTAGCAGCAGCTGCAGCTGGAGGCATCATGACTCTGCCATTGCAAAATCTACAAGGTAATCCATTGTGTCCATGTGCCATGTAGGGCTCAACCCACTGGCCAGTGTGCCCTGAAGAAAAGTCCCCTGAATGGTCAATGTGGGTCAGAGTTGCTGCCATCAGAAAGCATACAGAAGGCTTCTGTAGGAAGCAAAGTTTCCAGTTGTCTGTGAATCCTGAGGTTGCTCCAGCCACAGGAGTTATCAATCCTCATTTCCTAACATTGATATTGAAAACTTTCAGGTCTTCTGGAAGCATTTATGAGCAATCATTGCATGACACATCAAAAACTTAAAAGTAAAATCACTGTGTTGTTATTTGGAGACCTGAGTTATAATCTCACCAGTTCTTCCGTTTAGCCACGAGTAAAGAAAGGTTAGACGTTACTTGCTTGAATGTGAAGTGGCTGAAACACCTCACATACAAGATATCATTTGGAATAATTAATCAATGATGATTTTGATTACTAAGTGTATTTTAGTTATAATTATTTAATAAAAATTATATTATTTGAGCTCATATTTTTTAATGAGAAAAATAGACTTGTATATCGAGCCACATGGGCGTATAACATGAATTGGACTCTAATTTTACTCAGGAAGGGTATTTGTCTTGATATTATGAAGGTTTTGACTTTTCTTTAAAAGATTTGATAACACTGACAGATTGATTTACAAAAGATTCTGTCAGAGGAAGAATTATTATGGTGGAAAACGGCCTGAATATAAATAGGGTGCCTACTAAAGACAAAATGAATTTATTTTGGACTAGTCAAAGATGTTTGTTTTCTTCATTTATATAAACGTTAACAATTAAATTTTTTTGCAGAATATGGGCTCAGCTGAGTAAGTTATCAGAATAACAATGTAAAATACTTTTTCAGTTGGTCAAATGTCAGGGCTCCATATAATTTATTTAATTGGTCTGAGCATGAGCCCACAGACTAAGAAACAAACCAAGTAAGAACTGGTTAACTCTTGACCTGAACTTCTTTCTGCGATATATGTTCTGCTATCCCACCCATTGTTGCCACTTCTTGACTTTCATTTTAATGTTTAAAACAAAGTCTCTCTTGTACCATTAAATTGTGCCAAGAAACCTGCCGTTCATAAATCATGCATGTCCAGGATACGCTAATGCACAAACTTTGCTTGTTTCAAATTTCAGAGTGCCTGGGAAGCCAGGATCTCAAGATTAAGCAAATAAAACAGGAATACACAAGGTGAAAGCAGAAGCAACAAAGTGTAGGGAGAGGCTTTTTAATGTAGGTGGATGATGAAATCTTAATGAAGAAATGGGCATTATCAAAATGCAACCTTCCATTTGGAACATTTGCGCTTATGGGAATATTGAATATTATAAATAAACATAAGCTTGCAGAGCTCCTAGGCCACAAATTAATCCTGCTTGGTTAAGATGGATGCCAAATTCAGAGTCAAAAATACCAGGCTTGTTATATTTTTATTATGGCTTAGTATTCTTTGGATTTTAGTACTTGTTATATTAAGGTACTAAAAATTGGTGACTGGTCCAACGTGGACTTCTTCCATCAAGATTTTCTCATTTTATTTTTGTAAATATCAAACTTACGCATTAGTTTATACTTTGATATTTGGTTCTTCCTGACACCTTTGGTTTCAGAAAAGGAATCTCAGGGTTTTGTGGTGTAAGTAGTGGCAACAAAAGCGCTAGTTCTTTTTCTCCCTTGGTGTTTCTGACACAATTTCCCCATCAGCATTATCTCCCCCTTTGTCTTCATCTTTGAAATTCCATGATGTTGGAGGGGAGGTGACAAGGTCATTAAAATAAAACACCTCCCAGTTGCAAGCCAGCTGGTTACAGGAAAAGCTTCCTAATTAGTTCTAACATCAAGCCCCTCCCCCTATACCCTCGTCTCTAATATTGTTATCAATGAATCCCAATTCCTAAATCACTGTCAGGATCCAGGAAAGATCCACCTTCTGGTTTCCTTGGTTTTTTCTGTCTCGTTCATATCTTCCCACATGATTTCTTCACCACCTAGACCTTACTAGTCTTGAAAGTAAAGTGACCAACCATCCTGGTTTCCTGGAGACTGGGAGGTTTCTGAGGACACAGGACTTTCAGTGTTAAAATGAGGAAAGTCCCAGGCAAACCAGAAAGAGCTGGCCACCCTGCAAGAAGTCCATGGGCAACGAGGATGGTAACCAGGGAAGCCTCACATCTCCAACATGCCCAAGATCAATGTCCACCACCTGAAGGGCAAAGCCAGCAGTCACCTTGTGACTCATCTGCCAGCAGCCAACCCAAGGCTGATCTTGCCACCTTCAGGCAACCTACTTCCGTCTTTGACAACCCCTAGGCAAAATCTGTGGCTTGTGTAGCTTCCCAGGTTATATTGCAGAAAGTAGTGAGACTCTTGTGGTGGTGGGTGGATGGCTGGCAGGCTGGAAGTTCATTTGCAGGGTTCCTGGCTGACTTTGAGACTGAGCCAGTCCTCAAGATGTCTTCAGGTCTCATCTTCTCTTAAAGGTGGCAGTCTTTTAAAACAGCTGGTAAGTCTGCCCACCTATAATAGACATTCCACCTTTTCCAGTGATTTTATAAAACATATTTGGTTGGTCCATGTGAGGGGGAGGAATTTAAGCATTACACGCTTAGTCCAAAGTAGGGCTTGTTGCCCTGTGACGTGCTTGGTCCTGGAATGTTCTCCTTTTCCTCACTGAGAAATGTTAAGCTTTTATTCATAAAACAACTGGAGTTTTCTCCAACCTTCTACCCAGCCCTTCACCCTGTCTATTCTTCTAAATCAAAAGCTACAAATTTGCTAAGAAGAAGGAAAAAAAAAGAGTTGCTGACATCAATTTCTTAATGGTTTGAAATTCAGGGATAAGTTCTCAAATATTTTCCTTTTTACTGAAGTGATTGAGAGCCGTTCACTTATATCCCCTATCAAGTAACACGGAATAGCTCTCAGCGCCACGGAGGCCATGATTCACACATGTATTTT